>OV839568.1:32230073-32511137 GCA_929447395.1 Epistrophe grossulariae | reverse complement strand
CATCTTCACCTGCGTATATATCTTATACCTTCCCAAGGCGAAAAATACTTGTTATGTATTCAGGAATGCGCTGATACTTAAATAACCAAAACAGGAGCCTTTTGTGATTTCGAATGGGGAATCTTTTATTGATTATGCAAATAAAGTTCTTTAAATTTGTAAGTAAGACATTTTTGTTAGCAAAATGTTGCCCTTGTTTTTGGGGATAGATATAGGTAGTAGAGTTCAAATAAGACAGACAAGACAATCTCTAATAGAAAGCAAAAGTAAAATGTTCATGATAACAACCTCAATATACCTACATACATATCTAAAGGTATTCAGTTTGTTTCTTTTTATAGGCCGCTACCGGCCGGGTACCTAGTATAAGACGACGAGCTGGTGAATTTGAGAAGGTCAACAAACACTCCTCTTGCCAAATTTTTAGACAGCTTGGGCGTGTTGTTTTGTATCTTTTAACGATAATGATGTCGTTGAGGAAAGGGTGTGGACTGTGTACGAGCTGTGGACTCTGTATAGAGTGGATCCTTTAAAATGAGTTTTATTGTTAGTTCAAGGGGGGTCGGTCTATAGAAAAAAAAAGCAACGAACCGTCATCGTCGTCGTTAGATTCGTATCTTACCTTATTCATTAATACAAAATATGAACGACCATTAAAATGACAACATTTTTATTTTGTTGAAACAGTGACAAAAATAAAACTTCTTCTTTTGTACATATTTGTTTTTCCGAAGAGGTAATTTGAGCTGAGGGATCTCTGCGAGTTTTCAGTGAAATGAAATAAAATATAAGTTGACTACCTACCTCAAACGAATTTTGGTCTGTGGGTATATGAATTGGATTATACATTCATAGAAATACTTCTCATACTCTTATATTATGATGAAATTAGAAATGCGTGGTTGGATGTTTATTTAGTCATACAGAGGCAGATGACAGAATTACTAGTAATACAAAGCCATAAATTGTTTAAGAACTTAAATTTTGAAAACACGGATTTTGATTTTCTATAAAAATTACAAAGTTGGGTAAAAAGAGCGAGAAAAATTAAAAGTAGTGAAAGTAATTTTTTTTTACAATATATCTATTTTTTTTAATACTGTAGATACCAATCGAACATTTGGTAGTTCGAACGGTTATATTCTTAGGTATCTTGTAATTCGAACACTTGTCAAAATTGGTGCTCTGTAATTCGAATTTTGAACGTGGGGTCTTAGCTGTTTAAACAGTGTAAAAATTTAAAGTATTTTCCCAGAAATATTGACAGAAAAAACTTTTATGCGGGTTGCCGATTCTAGTTCAATTTAAGCTAAGCTAATTTTTTTAGAAGAAAACAACATAATTGAACAACGTGCAAGTTAGTATTTTTGTGTCATCTGCAATTGTGAATGGTTTTTTATAATTAAAAAAAAAATTACGTTTTTAAGTCACACTTCATGCATTTTTTTTGCAATAAAAAAGTATATTCAGTAGTTCGAAGACCTTTATGCTTTGAATAATGGTATACCTTCCTTATACCTTCCAATTGCGGACCACTCTCCCTTAAAAGGATAAATCCATTGTGTGGACAAAATCTCACGACCTGAGACCTTGCATTTAAATTCCATACATTTTATGTTTCCTTAATCGGTAACTCCCTTAGAAGGATACGGACAAAAATATCAGCCGTAATTTGTAAAATTTAATTCTCTTAGACGGACAAAAACTTTTTGTAATTTGTGAATATATGTATATATACTGGATGCCCCCATATCACAGCCTCAGAAGAAAACCATTGGTTCCTGAGGTCATTTCAAGTCGAAAAACTTGAGAGGTAATTTATCGGTTTCGCTTCGTTTTCCATTTATAACGGTTTGTATGGTTTTGGTGCTTTTTTCCTTTGACTGGCTCTAACTTTGCAAACCGATTTTTGAATTTTTTTTATTTAAACAAAAAAGGTTAGAAATTTTTATCTAGTATACAACTTTTTTCTGTGTATAACATTTTTCCCACAATTGAAAAAAAATTTAAAAAATCGGTTGCAGTTTGGCAAAGTTAGAGCCAGTCAAAGGAAAAAAATAAAAATCATAAAACCGTTATAAGTCGAAAACGAAGTGAAAAAGAGAAAATTACCTTTTAAATTTTTTGACTTGAGATGACCTCAGGAACTCATGGTTTTCTTCTGAGGCGGTGATTTCTTGACACCCTGTATATTGATTCTTGTTTCTTGTATAACTGTTTTCGGATTAGCCGCGTAATAAAATTATTTTAAGAGTGCACTTTGTACTCACCCCGAACGTTTCGCATCAAGTTTCATTGAGCGTGGTCACCGGGAAACTGCCTTGTAAATGTTATATATTAGATTGAATACGCAGGTTGTAGCGGTGCGTAGGTGGTTCTATCTCATGATGTTGTTGTTGTTTTTGTTGAGGTGCATTTTGTTGGGAGCAAACAACACTTATTGCATCGCAGGGTGTTTTAAGTTTTATCTGGGAAGGCCCTAAGGTGTTAATTAGAGGATCCCATGATCTAGAAAGCTTAAAACTATCGTCCCGATTGAAATTTTGATGGCGTTTGATTTCAATCGCCTCGCGGACCAATCTTGGGATGTAATATTTTTCCCGGGCTAAAAATAATTTTATTACGCGGCTAATCCGAAAATAATTACCATAATGTGTGTAAACAACCGCGAAAGCCTAAAAAGTTATATATATCTTGTATAACTATTTTTTATACTCAAGATTTTGATCAAACTTGACATTATACGATGATAGCGAAGTCGAAAAAAGTGGGTATTTAGTAATTTAATTTAATTTAATTTATGTAGTAATTTTTTTTACAAAATGGCTACCGTTTAAAAAAAATTACGAAAAATGGTTATGAATTGTGCCTCCTATATAATAGAATCTTTTTTTTTTATTTTCGATTTTCTCAAAAACGGCTCAACTGATTTTGATAATTTTTTTTGTGCAGAATGTTTCAAGAAGTTTAAAAGGTATTGAATACCAAAATTTTCTAAATTTTTTTTTTAATTTTGAAAAAACTTTCAACTTTTTTTTTTTTAAATCTTAATAATTCGAAACCCTTTCATCGATTTTTATGAAACTTAGCACCCAGAAGTTTTTTTAATATAAGCTAGGAGATTTTAAATAAAAAATTAACTTCATAACCAAAAATAACGCTACCAAACGGACAAGGAAAATATCATTTTTCTCAAAAACGACTCCTACGATTTTGATTAAAATTTTTATGTCACCTTATATCAATACGATCTTGTATTATTCGAAAAATATATAGTATCTGTCGTTTAAAAATGATATCTCCCATAGAACCTTTTTTCTTGGTTTTCGACTATATCTCAATATCTGTTTATTTTTTTTACACAAAAGCTCCTTATAATTTTGAATAATACTGCATATCGACCAAAATTTAAAAAAAATAAATTTTGGATTTCTAAAAACATTTTCAAAATTATTTTTTGAAAATTGAATATTTCAAAAATGGGTAGCTATCTACAAATTTTGTTTCAATTTATTTTTTAACTCCACATGAATAAACACAAAAATATGGCGTATACTAATTCTGTTATAAAAATAATAAAAAATTATTTTTTTAAGAAACCGCTTCAAGGATTTTTGAAATTTTTTTCTTATAAATTAAGATTTATTTAAAAACTCAGCTGGCGTAAATAGCGTTGGTGTCAAAACAATTTCAGACTTTGTTTAATTAATTTGTTTTAAATTATATATTAATTTTTTAATTATATGAATTTATTTGTGACCTCTTCAGTTGTATACAAATTGAAAATCTTGTAGCAGGCTCCAGGTCAATAAAACACAGTTTTATATGATATGCAACGTTTCGAGCATGAATACAGTCTTCATCAGGCCTTTATTATTAAATGAAATTAAACAACAAACATAAATTCATATATAAAATAATTATACAAAATGTCAATTACACTACTGTCCGTAGTACCAAAACCAAAACTGTGTAAATGCTGTGAAATTAGTTCAATTATTTGCTGTTGTAAGTGTAATTGACATTTGTATAATTATTTTATACATGAATTTATGTTTTTTGTTTAATTTCATTTAATAATAAAGGCCTGATGAAGAGTGTATTCATGCTCGAAACATTGCATATCATATAAAACTGTGTTTTATTGACCTGGAGCCTGCTACAAGATTTTCAATTTGTATTAATTTTTTACTTATTTTTCAGTTTAAATTTTAAGTTTCATGCATGCATATGAGCACCCCCGGGCTATATTGCTAATTTTTGTATACTAGAATATGTTTTTAGCAAGTGGCATAAAATATAGGCTCCTATATAGCTAATGTATTTCTTTTATATCATAAAACTAATAGATCTTAATTATTTAGACTTAAAAACAACTGTGTGATCACACATAAGAGCACGTTCATGTAACACGGTCGTACAATTTATTTTGTTGTGTAAATTTTGTAAAACTTCAAATATTTGTGTAAAATCTATCAAAATATCAGGCTGCATTTCTGACACACATTTTTTTGGGAATGTGCACCAATTTTCAAACTAATTAATGTGATTTTTGGTTTTTAAAATGCATAAAAGCAAGAAAAATTTAACAATTTTGAAAAATAATACTCCCCCATTTTCCTATGGAGCCTGGGCCCATGTGTACATAGATGACATGTGTAACCAATTAAAGCTGACGTTGAGCTCGGCGTTAGGCAATAACGCTCTACTCGATATGGAAAAATCGCTCAAATCTTTTATTAAAGCCCAAAAAAAAAAAATTGGAAATATTGCCCAAATCTCTAAGTTGGAAATATCGCCCAAATATTTTCAATGCAAATTGTTTTTGTAAAATTTGGGCGTTATTTCTTCAATTTTAGGCGATATTTCCAAAGTGAAATTTCAATGATAAGATAATCTTTAAAAAATCGAGGCGCATACCTAAACAGTGAGTTATGTATGGGGGAGAACATTGCCCCCCTGCAACCCCCCTGCTTGGGCACATTATAGGATTTAGGGTAGGTGCGAGGCAACCCCTCTGCTAAAGCAGGGGGTTGCAGGGGGGGGGGGTCAAAAACAATATTGTTATTTTTATTTGGGCGTTATTTCTCCTATGATTTGGGCCTTATTTCCTTTTTCTGGATTTCTTTTGGGCGATATTTCCAATTTTGGGCGTTATTTCACACTTGACTTTAAAATTTTTTTTTGGCGTTCTTTCCTTTAAAAAAAAATTAAAAATTGGAAATAACGCCCAAATCGAGAAAAAAAACAACAACAATTGTTCCGAATTTTTTTGGGCGATATTTCCAAATCAATTTGTGCGCATTGCTCAACACCGTTGAGCTCGATGTATGTGGCAAATATTTTCAAAATCGGTGTTTGGATTTTCGCAGATATTTGAGCTTGGTAGTTAAAAGAGTTAAAGAAATCAGCTCTCTTTGCAAACAATTTTGCATTTTGAAAAGCGAAAAAAAATTAATTATTGTGAGTTCACACACAATTATATAAGTATGACTTTTTTGACATCTTTATAAAATATAAAAGACATAGCTTATCATTTAACATCTTTTAAAGGAATAAAATTTAATCATTCAACATTAATAGCTCAATATAAAGGCTTTGTTAAGGCAACTTTATTGATTACGATTTCCCCATTGAATCTCGAAATGGGAAAGGATCAAACAGACAATTGATTGTTCCATTTTGATTGATTTTGTTCACCTCTGTCTAGTACTTCCTTCTTGGATGCTTGTCTGTCAGAGTCTGCATTAAGAAGCTTCCATTAAAAAAAAAGTTTATTAGACTTCAATAACTGTCCATCTTGATTGGTTTCCTAAGGGGTGACAACTCAATGGGAAAGCAACCCACACAAACTCAACTAAAATCGAAAAGAAAAAACCCTGTCTTAATCCAACTAGAAAAGCAAATACTGTGCCAGTCTTTCGAGAGATCAACTATAATAATATGTACATATGTACATATATTCTAAAATTTATTCAAAATTCAGGATATCTATTTCAGGTATGCACAATGCACATCCTTTAATTTCATAATGACAATTGCAGATGTTATTTTAATTGACATAGAATACTGTTAATTTAATCCCTCAGGCCCAGGTTCCTCTTCCGCAGTCCAATAGAAGTAACAATAATATAATTTAACGAAGGCTTATTTATAGAATACATTTTATATACAGGAGTGAGTAGGTAATATCAAAAACATAAAAATTAATCTTTTCAGATTGTTCATATTTTCGAACATGAAAATTTGATTTAGGAAGAGGATATTTCAGTGGCGTAGCGTGGCAGGGAGCAAGAAGGGCACAGCTCCCAGGCGCCACTTTGCTTTGGGGGCGGCAATTTTCCAAAATATTGGGGCAGCAAATTTTAATTTTATATTCAGGAGGCAATTTGCTGGGGGCGGCAATTTTTCAAAATATTAATCAAAACAGAGGTTAGTGTAAAAGATTTTTGTTCTGTTTTTATATTTTTTGTTTGTCATTTGGATCAATTTTAGGGGCGGCAAATTTCTAAAATATCCGGTAGGGAGTTTGCCAGAGTGCGGTGAAACCAAAATATAAAATTAAATGACAGCACTTGGTTTTTTTATTTTACAACTAACTCAGATTCTGAATGTCTGATGTACTAGATCTTAGATTAAATAAATAAATAAATATATTCTGTTCTGAAATGAATAGAATTTATGTGATTAGTTTTAAAATATATTTTTTGTTGAAAACTTGAAATTTTCTCTAATTTAAAAACCTACTCGGGAAATTTTCGATTGAGATTACTTTTTTTTTAACAATTCTGTTCCGAAATTTTAGTACTGCGGTTCGAATCCTGCTAGTGAGTGGTGAGAGTGAGACTACATTTGGTTGTTTCGACTGATTCGATGTGAGTTGGCTCATATAAGCTCACTTTTATTACTGAAAAATTTCAATTTTACGGTGGTTTTTAAATATTTTTTTTCGGTACTTGTAGATGCCTAATCAATAAATTTAGCAATTCAGAAGAAACTGATGATTGCTGAAGTTATTGGTCAGTTTTTTCCACTTGGAGATGGGGCAATCGGTAAGAGTGGGTCAAATTTTATTCACAATTCTCAAATTTCCAGGTTTAAAAAAAGAAAAAAAGAAAAAAAAAGGCACCTGAAAAAAGTAGCTAGGGGCGGCAAAAAATGACTCTGTCCTGGGCGGCAAAAACCCACGCTACGCCACTGGGATATAGTTTTATAAATAAAAACATTAAATATAACTATCGCAATATGTTAAAACAATACTGAAAGTAATGTTCACAAAACTGAATACTATTAAATTAATTGGTATAATACAAGCAACAGAGTCAAAGAAAAATAAAAAAAATAACTTGGGAATAGAGGGTTGATCTTTTCGAGTAGGTGCCCAAATTTCAATCCGTTCATCTCTTGGAGCACTGATGTATGTTGAAAATATTTTGTTCATCTTTTCGAATTGTTCACTCTTATAGAACCTTCCAACATTTCGAGATTCTACTGTACTTCTGAAATATCTAAAATCTAAATCAACCAAGAAGAAGACACTATTTAATTGGACTTGTTGAAATTTAATTGAGTCATTATATAATTAAATGTTAGTAATATGAAAAAATAAATTATAATATTTTAATTTTAAATCTGTGGATATAAAATTTCTATGATATTATTTCGGTAAATTATTATTCTAAAATACCAGTAGATTTTATAAGTCAAATTTTCCTTTAAGTGCTCTTGAACCATATAATATACCCTTTCTCCATTTGGCATAGGTATAATGCTTCTATTTTATTAATATTTTTCATTTTTTTTAAGGTCAACCATTATATTGTCTATATAAGCGTGTACATATTTCCAAAGCTTATCACATCCAAAAATGACAAAGAAAAAAAATCTGTTCCTACGAGAATAAAGCTGTCACGTTGAGCCTGCATTTACAAAAAAAAAAGAGATCTCTTTTTTTTATATTTTTAGCAAGGACATCGAAATAATAAAAGAAAATAATACCTTACATGTTGAAAACGATTATTTTGGTAGGAGAAGAACATTTACCTGTTTTGAATGCCTATGACAATTTATATGTACCTACATATATGAGTATAAGAGAATTTTTTCCTTTTATTTTGAAAATGTTTTTTTGAGAATACTTAGGTACCTACTGCTATATTACAATATACATAAAATTTTATTTCATTGTTTTCACTTTTTATTATATGGTCCTTGTTTTTAATCGTTTCAATATACCTACCTATACATATATGAACAATGAACATATATTTATATTTGTTCCCTAAGCAATATTATCCGTTCTTTCAAGTTTTTTTTTATTTTTAAAACGTTTAAATACCTTTTGGTATGAAGTTAAAGATAAATTTAACATGAAATTTTGTTCTGGTTGGTTAAGTTAGTTGATCGATTTATCTAAAGAAAAAGTCAAAATTGTGTGGTGGTAGCATCAAAAAAAAACGTATATGGTATCGATATACTAAAGAAAGTTAAACGTGCAGACAAATTTGCAGTCCGTTAATAAATTTTGAATGGCAATGTGTTCCAGTGTTTTATGGGTAAAATTTTCACTACTTTCAACTGTGTTCTACCTTATATTTTGAGGTTTTTGCCAATTATTAAAATGGGAGAGGTTATAGCTGCCTGTGACAAAACTTTATTAAAAAAACAAAAAAAAAACATGTCTAACAATATTTTTGTGAAAACAACGTGAAGATTGATCAATCTTATATAAATTAAGACTTTATTATTTCATTTGTTATTATAAGGAATGATGAAATAAAAATGATATAATTTCGGTAAGAATAAAAACCTTCAATATAAATGTATATATGAATATTGGTTTCCAATTTCGAAATTGAATCTAAGTAGAAAATCCATCCCTATACGCAGGTTATTCGATATACTACTTATACAGTAGATAGATATACACCTTTACCCACTTCGTTAAGTATTCCAAATTACAAACACACATACATATACATAATATAATATATATAAGTAAAGGTATACACAAGTTTATTCCTTCCACATCTTTTTTATTTAGGAAAATTGAAAAAAGGATCCAATTTAATACACAAAACAGGTCATAAAGCTCATGAAAGTAGCTCGTAATTGAAAGCCATTAAAGGTACCCGCCAAATACAGATCCTTGTTAAGACCACCACTCTTTCTTTTTTTTTCTCCAATCCCGTAACCAATAACACTCCTTCAAATCCCAGCTCTTTTAATCTGCCATCTATTTAACAATAACACATCGCTTGACTTACCAAGTACCACCCCCTTGGGCGCTGTCAAGACCGAGGGTATATATCTCCACAGCTCTTACCAATTTCCATTCAGTAATTTTATTTCATCGATACAGTAATTTTTTTCCCTCCTTCCCTCTCCACACTCGTATTGGCATTTTATGTCTTAAAACGAGGCTTAATAAATGAACCTCTCTGCGCTACCTCTCTGTCGAACTTTATTGCCTCTAGGGGCTAAAGGTATAGAAAGGTGTTTCTTTTTTTTTTTTGTTCATCGTTATATTGGGTACCCTTGAAAGGTGCACGCAGAGGTATATGTATTATGTATATATGTAATGTATAGGTATCCCCCATCGTTCACCTTTGCTTTATCTTAATGTTTAACGCCACTCTTCTCAAACATCTTTCAGAGAACAGAACACAAACAAATTACAAAAAAATATGCATTGAATGAGGATTGAGGAGGAAAGAAAAAATTCATTGGATATTCGATTTATTTTCACCCTACAATAAGCTCGATTTTGAGAAAAAATCTTTTACAATTTTGCTCTTCCCTTTTCGATACCTATATAGTTAAGTCTTCCAGTGTTGATATTAATTGTTTCTTTTTTTTTTTTTTGTGGCACACTTCAGTATAAAGTTCTTTTTTTTTTGAGAGGATTTCTCATCCTGACAGAGATATCTCCTAGTTTCACATGAATTTTAATCTCTTAATACGATCATTGTCTCTTACGTTTTAAGCGCATCTCTTTATGTTACATGGTTATTATGTGGCTTAGTTGAAAAGGCAGTTTATTCATATTTAACTTTTGTTTGTATATAGAAGTCATTTATGTACTTTGGACAATGTAGGATATAAATAACACAAAATATGCGCTATTGAATAGTGTGTTATTAAATGTCTATATTATAAATAAGTTCGAGTGACCTCAACTCCAAAAGATTGCGTTTCGCCTAGGAGTTGAGGTCACTCGAACTTATTTATTGAATTTCATTCAGTCGCTCCACTTAAACAGAAGTAATTTTCTAATTTTCTTCATCTACTTATTGTCTATATTATAGCCAATATTCATTAGTTTAAGGGATTTTAACTGCAGCATTATATACGACAAGTTTTTCAAACTTATAAATTATTTGTGTTTTTGTCAATGTTTAATAGAAACTATAGGCTTTACATAAGAGTTATTTATGCAAAAGATCAAGTGAGTTGGAAAAAAAATTATACAAATTATATAATATATTTATACCATAAGCAGGTGATATAGAGTTGGCAACAGGACAGAAGAAAAATCGTTAAGGACCTCAAGGAAAGAGTAATATCGGTGTGAACTATGAGTTAATAGTGTAAAAAAAAAGCTGATGCCAATATGATCTACGTTCCTAATAAATATAACTAGAAGACAAATCGATCTGGCTCGACTTGACTTTGCTTTGTTTAATATATCTAATTTTTAGTAGCCATATGTAGCTAGCCAATTTCTTGTGTGCTGTTTTGTAAAAAAAATTTGCTTAAATCGTAAATAAAAAAAAAGAAGAAAATCGATCAAGTTAAATTTTTTTTATTATTATTTATATATAAAACTTACTGACGATGGAAGCATAGCTTCCGAAATGCATTTAAGTAAATAAATAAATAAAATAAGTGTTTTTAAGTTATTTAAAATAATATCTTTTATTTATTTCATGAAAAAACACGTTAAAAATCTCCAATATCAAATCAGTTTTAAACTCTCGATATTTTACTGTTTTTCTTTTGAGCCTGTCATTATTCATCATCGAGTTGTAAGGATCTAAAATGTTGTTGTTAATTTAGTCAGTTACCATCGTATAAAATTTTAACCGATGCAAAAATAAAAAATAAAAATAAAAAATAAAAAATAAAAAATAAAAAACATCACGTCTGTAGAATTCGCCATTCTTCTTATAACATATTTTATTTTATTCATACAACATATTTTTGTGGACTAGATTCACTCCTAAACAAAAAGAGAACTTCAATTTAGCCATTTTTGATGCAAAACCAAAAAACATTACATCTAGAAAAATTGACGCCCTATACACAATGCTTTTTACAGTTTTGAAAAATCTTTTCAATATATCTACAGATTCTCTCCTAAACAACTTTTTTCTTTCGATGAAGCGATCTGCAACTTCGTAAAAAATTCAATAATTTTTTTTTTACCATTTTATTTATATATATTATATATTTTATAAAAGGTCAGCTTTATTCGGAAATTGGTCAGACAAAGATTTTTTTATGATTTTTTACATTTTTTTGCGAAATTCCACAAACGAGGTGCTAAAAGTCTTATACTAGTGAACTTGAAAAAAAAATTTTAAAAATCATAAAATAAAATCTATGCCTGACCAATTTCTGAATATAGCTGACCTTTTATAAGTATAAAATAACCTTTCAGATGGTATGCATTTTTTTGCGAAATTCCACTAATGAGGTGCTAAAAGTCTTATACTAGTGACCTTGAATTTTTTTTTTAATTCATAAAAAAAAATCTATAGCTGCCCAATTTTCTGAAACTGCCTGACCTTTTATAAGGATAAAGTAACCTTTCAGATGGTATATACTTTTTTCGAATACTCCAAAAATGAGGTGCTAAAAATCGCTATGACCTTGACAAAAATTAAAAAAGTTATTAAAAAAATATATGCCTGACCAATTACTGAAACTACCTGACCTTTTATGACCTTTTACTGACCTTTTATATTGCATACTTGTTTTTTATAAATTCCACTAATGAGGTGCTAAATGTCTTTACTGTGACCTTGAAACTTTTTTTGAAAATTCATAAAAAAAAACCTATGCCTGACCAATTGCTGAAATTAGCTGACCTTTTAACACGATCCAGTGGCCTTTAAAATGGTATACTTTTTTTGCGAATACCCCAAAAATGAGCGGCCGAAAATCGCTAATGACCTTGAAAAAATTAAAGCTTGGATTAAAAGTTTTCTAAGCCTGACCAATTTCTGAAAATAGCTGATATTTTATGACCAATTTATAGTGACCTTTTAGATGGCATCCTTTTTTTTGCGAATATCTCACATATGAGGTGCTAAGACGCCGGAGCTGAGAAGAAAGCGAGTTTAATTTAAATTAGGTCAAACTTACAAAATGTAGAGTAAGTATTCACAAAAAATTAAAGGAACCTCATTTCGGAATATAAAAAACATGCTCCTAATATGGCACACCTGGTTTCAAATATATGGACCAGGGTGGTTAAATATGCTTTGAGTCTAATTCATGCAAAATTCACAAATGAAATATTGCTTCTCATTGCTGGAGCAGTCTTAATTATTAAAGCCATGATGTGATTCTTTAAAACAAAGAAAAAACATTAAGGCTCAGTTAAGACCATTTATCAAATATGGCCCACTGGTCCAAATTGATATGGGCCATAATATCAACACTATGACTTTTTCACTTTTTTTAATTTTTAATATATTCAATTAACTTCAATCAAAATTTCACATTTGATAATATAAAATAACTCAAAACTGAAAAAGCTTATTTATTTTCCGCAAATTTTAATTTAAGAATCCTTAAGTAAACTCACCCAAAATTACAACGAAAACGAATAAAAGTTATAAAATGTTCACTCTTGCACTGCTGATCTGCTACTGTGACCGACATACAACGATGCAGAACGGATTTGAATGTATTTGATTTGAACTGGCATTACTACTTTGTTCCAATCAGGAAATCGTCGCCCGAGAATTGTTTTGTCGTATAAACCATTTGAGCAATTTTGGGAAATCGCATTTTAAGTTTCTCGTTTAAATAAAAAAGAAACTGACCGATGAAGTTTTCTACAATTTTAATAAAATTTTGTGTGAAAAATCTTCTTTTGATTAAGGTATTCCAGATTGTTGAGTCGGTTTTAGTTTTTAATCTATAGAGGTTTATCTCCAAAATCATTTTGTCGTATACGCCACGAAAATCAGTACTTTGTTAGAACCTCATACACATACGACAAAGTACACACAAATGCGATAGTTCAATTCAATACCGAATCGAGCGAGATTTTCGATTTTCTCAAAAACTAAAAGACATTTCAACATCTGGTTTTCAGTGTTTGAATACAATTTGATACGAGAATTTAATATTAAAACCAAAATTACTAGTTAATAACGTAAATTTTTGAACAAAATGAGTTTGAAAAAAGCTTTCTTAATTTTTTTTAAATTTGAGTTTAAAAATTATTTTTTCCAAAACTATTGTATAAAAAAAATAAACTTAAAAACGGAATTAAGGGATGGATTTTTGGGTTTAAAAAAAGGCATGACATGATATTGTTAGTGTTGCGGTTGATTTTTAATAATTCTTTTTCTAACTAAAAAAATCCTATATACGTACGACAAAACAATATTAAAAACAAATATCGGGAAAATATATGGATATTTTGCCGTATACGCCAAGATCTGGCGTTTACGACAAAACAAAACTAAGGGATGAGTAACGGTAAATGATAGGTCAAATCTGATTTCATAAATGGAAAGAGGACCTTTGAAAACATAGAACTGCATACCCACTTTAAAAAAGTGCATTTTGGCGTTTACGACAAAACAATTCTCGGGCGACGAAATATTGCGGTGGGCCATATTACCAACGTGGGCCGTATTTGCGATACTTACTCTAATTATTGATAATTATTGAAGCAACTGAAACTACACCTAAAGAAAACTGAAGTTCTAATTAATTCTTCTTTAGCGTTTCAGATAAATGTTTTAATTAATTTAACAACAAAAAACAGTGATATACAAAAACTTCAAACTCAACCAAGTTGTTCTCGGCTTTTCTTATGTATCTTTCGAATCGGATGACGGATACCAGTCGAAAAGCAAATTAATTGAAAAACTTTTTGCTCTCTACTGAAGGTAAATTTAAAAGAAAACTTATTTTTTTTAAATATTTTTGATAGATTGAATAAATTGACTGTATACGCGGTTTACTAAAATTTATCATGACTTTTTGTTTTTCCTCCTCTGTTATTGTGGCAAAAAATGTTGAGGTTTTTAATCAAACCTAACGATGAAATGGGGAGGTCCAAAAATTGATTTTTGTTTTACTATCTTTCCGTCAGTGCATTTAGGTGTAAAACTAGCTATATTTACCGAATGATTAAATTTTTTTTTAATTTGCCAGTATTTTTATGTGATTCCTTACAAGAGAAAATTGAATTCTACCTCTTTGATAATAGATAGTTCCCGTTCAATTTTTTCTTTTTTAACAGTTTTTCTCGCAAATAACTTTAACGATTTTGATTAAACTTCTTATCTACAATTCCCAATAAAAGTTGCAGTAATACTACATTTACAGGTTTTGACGAAAAATTCACTCAACGGAAGTAGGAAGTAGTGTTTTGAAAAAATTGTTGTATTTTTGTGTTATTCCTACTTCTCGTCTGATTATGTTCCCATTCTGCAAATAGGTACATATCAATATAGTTCAGAAATATTGTGTACCTACTCACATTTTCTACAATTTTTTTTTTTGTAAAAATAAATCAAATCAATCACCCCTGTTCTGATTTCCGTTCCGAATCAAATTCGTAAACGCTATTGATTTCCGCACGGATTTAAAAAAAAGTGTTCTGATTTTCACTTTCACGTTAGCTAGTATTCAAACCTTTTTTTCTTTCGAAATCAGTAAAAACAAAATTCGGAACGTCAAATTCGTTGAAAAAAATTAAATAAATCACAACAAAAAATTTTATAATATACGTATAATACCAAGTCAATTCAATTGGGGCAAAAAAATTCAAATGCATTTTCAAATGTCAATTATTCTCAATCCGATCGAAAATCAAAGCACACTCATTCCTCAACTATTGAAAGCGAAAAGTATTTCAGGACACCTAGAGTTTGAAAACGAAAGGATTCTAAAACCGATCGGAAGTCAGAACAGGGGTGAATCATTATTTTTATTACTTTTTTAAACACTTTGTCTTTAACTATTATGTCTGTCATTTTATTAATAGTGCACTTTTCGATAAAAGTTCTAAGCCAACTCTAAGTTTATCACAACTTGAGGATTTTTATTTTCAACTTGTAAATTTGCTTTTATTCTCTCAAATTTTACGTTTTCAACTTTCGATTTTCAACTCTATAGATTTATTTCTCAACTCCTTGAAAAAGTAGAAGTTGGTCGATCAAACTTGAGATTTTTGTTTGTTTGTTTTTATTATTTTTTTTTAATATGCGCACACTCATGGGGTTATGAATACCGTTAAAATGTAAAAAAAAATATTGCAAGTATTACGATAGGACTGTAACTTGGAAATCCTTACAAATTTTCCTAAGTTGCGGTCTACTCAAAGTAACAATAACTTTGTGAAACTTGGTGAAAGTTACCATTTCAAGGATTCACTTCCAAATGTTCGTCACTGAAATATAGGTCGGTTGCAACTCTTTACGTTTTACGTCGGAACTTTCATATTTATGAATTTTTGTCAAATATTGTACCATTTTTAGATAAGCGAAAAGGTCTGTGAATTATATCAATACTGCAGTACTTACAAGGCTTTAATACGGAAATATCGCCAACCAAACATTTTTTATGGTTTAAATCGAACTAAAGCAATATCACTTTCGATGGAAATATTTCGAGAACCAAATCTCATAAAATATTTTGGTTTTCGGTTTCAGAGAGATTTTGAAAAAATATTTAAGAATTTTGGAATTTTAACCCACTTACGAGTTACGATTGTGGAAATATCGCGATCCACGGGTCATTTGGTTGGTATCTAATCCATTTTTGGCATAAAAGTTCTTCGTGGTGAAACTTTTGACTTAAGTGGTAGATAATCATTTACGTACATAAGAATAATGATCCACTAATTTTTTAATATTTTGTTTAAAATTTAAGAAAAATTAAACACAAAGTAACAAATATTACATCATTATTGACACATTCAAATTTAAAAATTAAACTTTTTGTTTTATATTTTGTTACAAAATCCCAGGGATATTTTTCAGACTGGAAGTTGGCCAACTTTAGATCTTCAACTGTGGAGTTGAGAAAATAATTAGTGAATAAGAAAAAATTTAATCTTACGTTTCAACTCTCGAGTTGAAGTCAACTCTTAAGTTGACCAACTTGAGAGTTTGCCTCAAGTTGAGCAATTAGTGAATAAAATAGCCCTAAACCGTTTTTATTTCTTGATTCTAATCTTTAGAGATTATAACGGGTGATTTTTTAGCTGGTTTGGTTTTGGTAACACTGGTTTTGACAGCTGACGTGTGTTTAGTACCTTGTGTCACTGTCAAACAGCTTCAGTTTGGTTTGCAATTTAACCATTTATCGTCTTACAAATGAACAACGCTTGCAAATTATTGAATTTTACTATCAAAATTCGTGCTCGGTTCGAAATGTTCATCGCGCGCTGCTTCCATTTTATGGTCGGCATTCTCGACCTTCTGAGCAGTCTATTCGGAAGATTGTGACCAAATTTCGCACCAAATTTACTTTGTTGGACATTAAACCACCAACACGTTTACGTACTGTGCGTAGTGAAGAAAATATTGCGGCCGTATCAGCTAGTGTGACAGAAGACCGCGAAATGTCGATTCGGCGCCGTTCCCAGCAGTTAGGCCTTTGTTACAGCACTACGTGGAAAATTTTGCGGAAGGATTTGGGCGTAAAGCCTTTTAAGATACAGCTGGTGCAAGAACTTAAGCCAGCCGACCTACCACAACGCCGAATTTTTGGTGAATGGGCTCTTGGAAAGCTGGCCGAGGATCCGCTTTTTTATCGAAAAATTGTGTTCAGCGATGAGGCTCATTTTTGGTTGAATGGGTACGTAAATAAGCACAATTGCCGCATTTGGAGTGAAGATCAGCCAGAAGCATTGCAACAGCTACCAATGCATCCCGAAAAAGCCACTGTTTGGTGCGGTTTATGGGCCGGCGGCATTATTGGGCCATATTTCTTCAAAGATGATGCGAATCGCAGCGTTACTGTCAATGGTGAACGCTACCGAGCGATGATAACAAACTTTTTTTTGCCCGAAATGGAAGTTCTTGACTTGCATGATATGTGGTTTCAACAAGACGGTGCCACATGCCACACAGCACGCGAAACAATGGCGCAATTGCGAGGCGAGTTTGGTGAACAGTTAATTTCACGTTTCGGGCCGGTCAATTGGCCGCCTAGATCGTGCGATTTGACACCATTAGACTATTTTTTGTGGGGGTATGTCAAGGCTAATGTCTATAGGGACAAGCCCGCTTCGATTGACGCACTGGAAGCCAACATCCATGCATTCATTCGTGAGATACCGGCCGATATGTGTGAAAGAGTATGCCAAAATTGGACTCAGCGGATGGGCTACCTGAGACGCAGCCGCGGTCAACATTTGCATGAAATTATCTTTAAACATTAAATTGCAAGGTTCAAACTATCGATTCAAATAAATATTTCATTCATTTTTTCGAATTTTGTGTGTTTTTTTTTTAAAAAAAGTTCTAAACCTCTTAAAAAATCAGCCGTTATATTTATATTTGATATACATATTTGATATTATGAAAAATCATTTGGCTCAAAAACTCTAAACTCATTTTCTGAAGAAGCAACGATATATTTCCACGGAAAAAAATGTCTGTTTTTATCTAACAAAATCTGTCCATAATGGAAACACAAACCAATGTCTGATGTCAACGCAGCCAAAACTACATAAAGTACAATAGAAAGCAAAAAAAAAAAAAGTAACTGCCCACCAATAAAAAAGTGTATATATACCATCAAAAAATAAATAATGTTTTCCTACTTGTTGTTGCTTTTTTTTAAATTTAGTTTGTATATATTTTTCATTACTTCCTCAATAACTCGCTTATCGTCGGCCTCATAAGCAGACCTCGTAACTCCACCTTTTAGCGAAAATGTGTTTTGAATGCTATTTTATAGAAAATTCGTCAGCGCAGCTACCTAGAACATTTCGAATCCCTCTTAGAACTCTAAATAAACTTAAATTAAAATTTTGCATAGCACGTAACTCCACTACTACTCTGTGTCTGGCAGAAAAATTTGAAATTTGTGAGTTACGAGGTTTGCTTATGAGGCCGACGTTATATCTGAAAACACATGAACATCACTTTAATGTTGACAGGACCTTTGTTCGTTTCAATTGAAAGCCCACAACACAACATTTTTAACACTGATCGTACATGATTAATGTGAAAATGCTAACATATTTGATGAACTGTTTTGAAACATGTTCTTTTGCAAACAAAAACATTCAAGGTACATAGGTTTTTCAGTAAACTTTAAGGAAAAGTACCCGCCACCGTTGTTGATGACGGCGAGGCGGCGCGGCAGGTTCGCTAAAACCCTCTGATAAAAATTTAAAAAAAAATTCTTTAGTAGGCAATCAATCAAGTTTGATATTGCTGTTGATTTATACATTGTATATTATAATGGGTGGGATAGCCCATCGGGAGAAAAGCATGTCCGCATATTAAAATGATTTGACGTGTAAGGCGTTTTATCAATGAATTTGTATACAGAATGGCGCATATTCATAGTCATTTTTAGACCCCAGTTTATATTGGCCTGGAGTTTATCCAATGTAAATTAGATAGGATAAACCCAGTATTTTTTTAGAAACAATTTAAGCAGTGACTATGAATATGCCCCAATGTGTTTTAAAGTGATATAAAATCATTTTAAAGGAGAAAATGTTTAAAAAATTAGCCAGCTTAATGGAGCTCGGCAATCAAAATTACCGCTGTAGTTGGAAAACCTGACTGAAAGAAAAGAGTAACAGTTATTCCAAAATTAAGCTTTACAATATTGAATCAAAATTAAGTTTCTTTATTATCAACAACAGTTACTCAGAAGGAAGTGGCTGTCGGTGACACCTTGAGTGAGCCAATGAGAAAACTCTATCCACAGACCAAGCTTTAAACACTTGCACCTAGGGTGACCAGATCCATCATCAATGAAAAGAGGACATCCGAAAAAATATTTTCCTCCAAGAATTTTACTATTGAACCATCTTACCTTTGACTGTAAAAGGTGTCCCAAAATTCACGCAAGGTGTTGCCAATTTCACACGACAACTTGATAGTTGAAAATGGAGGGTTTGTCGGTGATTTTTCGAATAAAATCAATTTCAGCGATGAAGCTCATTTTCGTCTTGATGGCTTCGTTAACCTTCAAAGTTGTCAAAATTGGCGTTCAGAAAATTCACAAGTGATTGTTGAGAAACAAATGCATCCACAACTTTTCAATATTTGGTACGGATTTTGGAAATTGAGCGCTGCATCAACTAGTTATATTCAATCATATATTTATGCGTTCGGTTCGGTCATGAAAAATGTAAACAAAAGAGAAGGTGCATGTGCAAACAAAAGCCGAGGAGGCCACTTTCCCAGCTTAGTATTCTATTCCAGAAGCATAACACTATTTTGCATGTTTAAAGAATCAATAAAAAATATAAAAGCCCATATTTTCTATCAAATTTATTTCTTGCGTGAATTTTTGGGACAAAGTTATTGGATCTTATCTTAATTAAAATGTTTGTTCTCTTTGAAATTTAGTTGTAAAACGTAAAACAAGGCATTTTTTGTTTTGATTTAAGAATGAGTGAGTTTAAAGTTCAATTTTTAGTTTTGAAAATACTTTTAAGACCGTGTTCACATGAAAATAATTTTTTTTATTGTTGTTTTGTTTCACTAAAAAATTTTAAAACCTAAAAAAGAGGACAAATTGCTTATTTTTTTTAAAAAACATACCGGACAAAAGTTTATTAGGTCTAAAAGAGGACGTCTGGTCAGCCTACCTGCACCCTATTTCTGTCATCAAACTTTGTGAAAGAAATATTGCCGTTTTGTTTTAAACTGTGTTTTTTTTTGTGTTCGAAGAGATTGTCCACCTTCTTTTTTTTTTCTATTTTATTGAGTGCTTCTAAATTTCGAAAAACATGCACTATCTATGCCTCAAAGTACGGTGCCCAAGGACTTAATAGAAGAGAGAGAGAGTAGATTATTAAATTTTTAAAGCTGATCCGGCACTGGGTATTGTTAAAAAAAATAAAACGTTTTAAATTGTTAAAATACTTTTGACGTATAATAATATAATATCTAAACCTATCTCTAAATTGTTTTTCGCATGGGTGGGTATTGCTTTGGCCATTATAAAAAAAATTAATGTTAAAATTATTGACATATAATGAAAAGGAAGCTTACATTTTTTGATAGTGACATATTTTGGAATACTAAGCTAAGTGAAAACCAATAATTCTCAAATATTATAGCAACAAAATTTAAGAAAAAGTTTAAAGATTATAGGTATTTGAGAATTTATTCACAAAAATGAATTTGAATTTTTTATTTACATTGAACTTTATAAGGAATCGTTTTAAGGCACAACGAATTACGAGATTCTATATATGGCGAACAATTTTGTACTGCTTTTAGTTCGTAAGTAGGTACTCCATTTGATGAGCAAAATTGATAATCTTAGCAGATTATTTGGAAGAGTCTCCAAGTCTCCACAGCTTTTTTGCCCTAATACTGCCTCTTGCAGTATTACTGACTCTTGAAAAAAAGCTGTTCGGATTCGGTAGAAAATTCTAAGTCATCTCCATTCCTGTCAATAACACGAACACATGGAATTGTTCAGAATTCTAAGTCACTATATAGGCCCCGGTTCTACACGAGCTGTCACGCAATTTATTATTTTATTTTTGTTGTTCGTTCATTGAGTGAGATGGACATAACGGACCAGACAGTTGCTTCAAAAATTTTATATTTGGAACCGAATGACTCAGTACATTTTTGTCCATGAGCAGCTCAGAGCTTTTTCGATTCCTTTAGTTTTATTTTTAAGTGTAGGTAGGAATGACAGTTTGGGTGTAAGCATAACTCCTAAAAAGCGATATTCTTTGACCACTTTTAACTGGTCCGGCCCCAGACTCCACTTTTCTTCCTTTGAATATCCACCAGTGTTATTTCGGAATACCATGATTTTGGACTTATCCATTGTTTACAGTACTTATTAATCCTGTTAATCATTAGCTGCAATATTTTTGGCGTTTCTACAAGTAGCACAATATCATCTGTAAACAATAGGCCTTTTATTGTTGAGTTGCCGAATTCTGTACCATCTGGTAAGCTCGTGAGTAGGTCATAAAAGAAACAAAAAAAAAGAGGACTTAGCTGGCAACTCCTAAGGATGTTAGTTATTAGTTCAACTCCTAAGGATGTACTAAATCATTCTGACATTGAATTTCCATCTCGAACCGCTGATTGGTTATTCGAGTACATATACCTTCTCTCCAAAACCCATAGCATTTTATAGAACATCCCTTTGTTACTTAGTTTCAGCTATTTTAAATAAATATGTTAGTCCAAATAAAATAGTGCTGTCTTCTACTTGGCTGGTGTATTCCAGTAGTATATAGAATTTAGAAATTACTTATTTTGAAGCCACTAGAATTAATAAATAAATATTTGGTATTTTTCAAAATTTGTTAGCTCACTACTTCTACATATATATACATCTGTATATTATTTAAAGTTCCGAAATAATAAATTTTTAAAGATTCTTAGAAGGTAAAGATACAGGTTAGGTTAGGTTTATGTGGTTGTCAGCAGAACGCTGGACACACTTAGACCATAGGTTGGCCCGTTGTGATACCACACGAATCTAGGAAACTTTTTTCCTACTCGTTGAACCATTTAGAGCTTCTTACGAAGCGAGCGAGACTATTAATGTCATGAGTTGCCAGATCACTAGGATCAATATAGTAGAATTCACCTAAGTGGAGCCTACGTCTTTGAGATAGAGCAGGACATGTACAGAGAAGGTGAGGAATCGATTCTTCCTCTTCTTCGTCCATACAACTCCTGCAGAAGTCGTTAGAAAATACACCAAGCCTTGTTGCATGCTTACTTATTAGACAGTGTCCAGTAATGACACCTATGATGGAGCTAATGTGCAGTCTGCTTAGAGATATATGAACTGCTGTGCCATCTCCAAGAGAGATGATCGGCAATTAAGGGCAGTTTTTGAATTTGTAGAGACAGAATCCAGAGATTTAATGGCTGCTTGGCTATTCGAGAAAATACGGATATCTGATGTTGATATCACGTTTTCTTTGAGCCAAGACAGGACTTCTTTTATCGCCAAAAGTTCCGCCTGGAACACGATACAGTGATTGGGAAGACGGAAGGAGAGACTTAGTTTCAGCCTATCTGAGAATACATCTCCACCAAACCCGTCATCAGTTTTAGAACCGTCAGTATAGAAGTAGATCGATTCATCTTCCAGGAAAGTCAGGTCCTCCCAGAGAGATCTGGAAGGAATGGTAACCTGAAAGTTTTTATGGAACTGTAGCTGTGAAGTGGTGTAATCTGTGATACTTGGGAGTGATCTGAATGAGTTCAGAATGATCGAGATTGGACCATTGGAAGGAGGCTTTAAGACGTATAGCTGTGCTTGCCGCCGTTCGTTTGCAAAATATATCGAGAGGTGTGAGATGGAACAAAATATCCAATGCAGCGGCAGGGGTCGTACGGAGTACTCCACCCATGCATCGGTAAGCTGAAAGTTGGATCTTGCTTAGTTTGCCAACATTCGTTGTTTTATCTAGAGCGGTCTACCATACTGACACACTGTATGTTAAGATCGGTCTTACTAAAGTAAAAATACAAAATGTTCAAGATAACTACTATTATATTTTGAAGTCTAACGATGAGGTTTTTTCTTAGAAGTGTTCAGTTTTTTGAAAAATAACTTCAAATACTATTGAAATATTTTACATATAAAATGCTCTTGAAGAAGAGGAGAGATGTAACTTTTGAAGCCCCATCTTCATAATTCTCCTTTAAATTTTAGTTTCGAATATTATTGAATTATTTTGTTTTTATTTGCTCTGAATGATGTTATATATAATTATTATTAGTCCTGTTTTTTTTTGGGAAAGCTATTCACAGTACAGTCGGGTTTTACACGAATTACAAACACAATTCATCTACAGTAAAATTACTGCCAATAAAAGCAGAAGTATAATCCTATACTGTGGATAAGTAGGCTTCCTGTGGATGTTTTTTTTTTTTATTTCTCACACAGCTATTGTCTCATTTAAAGAATCACCTTATATCTATTAAAATTTATAAGGTACGCATTAAAATTTTATACTTTATGGGGCCTTCGTTTTATTTAATTTTCAGTAAATTGACAGGTTTGGTTAAAATATAACAATTGCTTGTCCATAATTAAACATGAATATTCAACTTTAAGCAATTATAATATTTTTTGTTAAAATCCAAACCAATTATATTGTAGGTACCAATATTTTATGTAAAACATGAATCTCAATTTTATATTCGCAAAAAATAAAAATCTCAGTCAGAAAGTTTACAGAGAATTTTATATTCGAATCAAGCCGCATTGAGCAGACAAGCCGCATACGCCACCATTTATATATCTATACACCAACACTCATATCAAAAGAACTTTATTAACATAGTTTCGTAATACACATCGTAAACATCTGGATTTAAGTCTATAAATTGTGGTACTAACTGGCTCCGCAATAAAATTGAATTATGTCTCGAAGTTTATACTCGCCTGTTGGAAGTACAGCAGAAAAATATTCATTTTATAGAGCGAAAATAGAATTCTTGTATATACGTATATCTATTTTGCAGTGGTGCAAAAATTACAGTGAAACTCAGTTATATATAGTCAAATAATGAAGATGATAATACTAAAAATGTGAGGATAAAGTTGGATGAGTTTATATCAGATATTGGAAAGTTGATTTCTCATATAAAACAATAATGTCAATTTAATGTTAATGACAAACAAAAAATAAGCAAGAACTCGGTTCCCTTCAAGTACAGCTGTATACAGTCTATAAGGTAACGTTAATGTACACATAATTTATGTACATATTATGTTAAAACAAAATTTACCAAAAAAAAACGAACAGGTTGCAATTCGTGAGGACCAATTTTATTTTCTCAAATTTCTCTTAATTTAGTATAATTAAAACACTTTTAGTGCACATATTAACATTAATTTAAAAAAGTTTTCTACCATTTTGTCTAGTTTTTGTAAAGAGACTTATTAAATGTTTCCTATTTGTTTTTTTATTCGTCGTTCGTTGGTCGCTTTCATGTGAAAAGTCCTTAACAGAAGTGATTATAAGCCGAAATTACTGTTCTATATATTTGAAAGATAGGATAGCATCTTTTTGAAAGCAATTATATAATTGAACAGGGTGTGATTTTTTGTTATCCATGACAATGTTGTTTTAAACATGACAACCAGCTTTTTTATCGAACAAGGAATAGGCGTGATCGAAAAACAGTATTTAATTATGGCTTGTCAATAAGTGCAACTTTTCTGCCTTTTGAAAAAAAAAATTTTAAATTATACTTAGTAAAATCCGCCTACTGCCGCGCCCACTTGTATTAGTGTTTGTTTTATTGGAAACGGTTCTAACGATTCGGATAACATTTTGAAAGTACAAAACATATTATAATGAAAATTGAATCCTATTATATGAACAAGATAAAAATTCCAAAATTGGATTTACAAAAATTCGCCCACTGCCACGCCCATTTTTATTATTCTTAAGTTTATCGAAAGAAATTCAAACGATTTGGGTGAAATTTTCAGAGTTTATACTGATGAAAGAGACAAAAAATTAGTTTTTGGTTCATCGGAAACGGCTTCAATGATTTGGATGATATTATTAAAGTTTATTCTTATGAACGAGAAAAAAATTGAAAATTGGATTTATAAAAATTAGCCTACTGCCACGCCCACTTTTCTTAATTCTTAGTTTCTCGAAAAAGGACAAAAACGGATATATTTCTCGAAAGGGACTTAAATGATTTGCATGAAATTTTCAGGTTTTTGTCTGATGAACGAGAAAAAAATTAAGAAAGTCCACCACACTCCCCCGCTCAATTTTATTGTTTCTTGGTTTTTCCAGAAACGGCTCTAACGATTTGTATGAAATGTGTATAATTTAATCTAATGAACAAGAATAACTTTTTTAAAAATGGTTTTAGTTGAATTCGCCCACTCCCACGCCCAATTTTCTTATTAATGAAGTTCTCGGAAATGGCTCTAAAAAGATTTGGATAAAATTTTCAGAGTTTGTTTTGATGAACGAGACAAAAGTTAAAGTTTTTTTTTTTGGTAAATTCTACAAACTAAGCCCACTTTTATGGTATCCTAATATTATGGAAATAGATATAACGATTTGAATTTAAAGTGTTGGTTTTGTTGAAGAGAAAAAAATGTAGGGGTAGGTTTCGAAAAATCTTCCTACTGTCACGCCCACTTTTACTATGCCTTCATTCGTCGAAAATTGCTCCTATTGTATGGATTAAATTCTGTTCTTAGATATTATTTTACAATCCAAGTTTAAACAGATAGGTGTTAGCGAAGGCCGTAGTCTAGGAGATGTCAGAAATTGCTGAGTGCCGTATTCATATTTTTTATTGGTTGGCACTCGAGATATGCTAACAATGTGATAGTGTCACTGTGAGTCGGGTATCTCCTACAGTATTAAAGTGGTATATTTTCGGCGGTGGCGGATCCAGGATTTGGTTATGGGGGGTCCAACTACAAAGAGAAAACTTAAAGATGATAAATAAAACTTGCATGAGTTTTGTGCTAAATTATTTTAGTGCGTGAAGTTAGCACTGCCGTTTTCGATTTCCAGAGAAAAAAAAAAAAAAAAAAATGAGCTTTAAACAGCAAAATGTATGTATAACTCTTTAAAAAATCGTAATTTTGAAAAAAAATTGCAAATTTAAAATTTATCCCTCAAATTTGAAAATATGCGAATTAAAAAAAAATTTTTGGCACATCGCAGCCCAAGTTGAGCACAATACAGCACATTTTTTTTTTTAAATCGAAAATGACGGTGCTAATTTCACCCTAAGTTCCTTCGCATCATTTGCGTTGGGCAGTATAAAAGTTGCGATATTCCTTCGGTTGTATCATTTTTTGAGCAAAAAACAGCACAACTTTAAGTTTTTAGAAAAACTTAATTTTGGAAAAAATTTCATCCTTAAAATTTGCAAATTTGCGAAATTGTGCACAGTTTTTCTTTTTCAAAATCGAAAATGGCGGTGCTAACTTCTTTTTGCCCCTATCATAGGTATTGAATAGTATTTTAATATGTTGCTTTGGAGAGGTATGATAAATTGCCAAGTCTCCAAATTTTAACATATACCTTAAGCCCTTGAACTAAGTTTCCTTAAAAAAAATGTAAACAGGTATACTCCTTTTCCACTTAGATGAAGTTTTTGAGTTTTCATTACACTTGGAGAAATTTTAGTCGCAATTTTATAAAAAGATGGGCTTTCTGTAATTAAAATCAAATTAAGGCCTAATTTAGTTCGAAGAGAAATAAATTATTAAAATATTTGATTTCAATGCTCATTGGGAGGTTCCAGACCCGAAAAACCCTCCCGTGGATCCGCCACTGATTTTTGGGTATTTTTTTCTGTTTTAAGAGCGACAGTTTTAAAGTGTGAGAGTGTGAAGGTACTAAAGTGTGGTAGGGTGACAGGATCGAGTCCTATTTTTACACATGTTAACGTTTGGTGATTAGAGCTCTCGATTTTAAGCGTGTATCTAATTACACGTGTATTCGTGTCACGTGTTCTAAATACACGCGTGAAAATAAAAATACACGTCTAGTTATAAAAGCGTAATTTTTTTTTGTAAATTACCGTGGTGAAGTGGTTTTTTACAGTGTAAAAGAACGGTTTTTCAGGTAAAACTTTATATTATGCCATATTCAAAAAAAAAATATTTTCCAAAACAAATTTTGTTTCGGCATTGTATCTATTTTTTAACGTCTTTTGAACCATAAAACGCCATAAGTATGATTTAGAAGTAATTACACGTGTATTACTTAAATACACCGTGTATAACATTAAATACACGTGTAAATATAAATACACGTGTTCATACATGAATAATTCAAATACACGTGTAACACGGGTGCACATGTACACTCTCTAATGGAGATACATGTAGAGATACATCTACACATGTGGAGATGCATGTTTAGACACCTATTTGAAGTGCTTGGAAAGCCAATTTCTTGCCGTTCAGTTGATAGAAGAGAAAGAATCAATTTAAAAACCATAATGTTAAATAAATCTTTCAAAACCAAGGTAAGAAGGTTAACCGAACTTATATCAATGGTCAAAGTTAAGTCAAAGGTTATTTTAAAAAATATATAAATTCTTCTTCAAAGTCCATTATCTACCAATACATATACGTGTATTTCTTAAATTGAACATCTATCATCAATAAGTTTCCACATTTTTATTAGAACATCCTCAAAGATCTATAAAGGAAGGATGCCAATTATTGTTGGTGGTTTCAAAATCCTATACTTACATATTTTTATACAACAAGCATATATTCGAGTTTCTTCGATGTTATATAGAACGTGTAACTAAATATTGGAATCGCAAGCTATACAAAATGAAAAAAAAAAAACTGAAAAAAAATTCTTTCATGCTGCAAAAAGGACCACTTTGGCCGACAGACGACGATGCTGACGGACTGCCTGGACAGGACCGAAGAAAATAATAACCATGCCCATTGATGAACAGAGTGAACTAACTTCCTTTTCTACAGTAATTGGAGTGGAATGTGGTGTACAACATATACGAGTAGGTATACGAAATGTTTTTGAAAACTTCTCAGCTATTCTATCAAAACGTCAGAAACACCATCATAGACATATCTAATAAAGGAGAACAAGAACGTAAAAGAGTATGGCAGCCAACACCTGAATATCCTTTTTCATATGAATTCATGTATCTGCTGTGGAGACTATAATATTGCCAATGGATGTGTTGGATGTGTTGAATGAATGAAGAAGGAAATTTAATACAATATATGTATGTTTGTGTGTAGACGTATGATATACCAGAAATTCTTTGCAGTGAAGCGTAAAAAGTTCAAAGATCTCGTAGATGTCCTTGGATAAAAGCCATTTATGTTCAAAAAAAGAAAAAAAAAATATATATATTTAAACGGAAATGGAAACGGAAGTGTCCCTATATATCTCATAGAAGTGTATTTAAAGGTTCTTTAGTTACATATGTACATATATTATTTATACAATGATGTGATATTATTTTGACTGGGTGTTGTATCAAATGTTCGTTATCCGTCAAATATTTTGCTCATGAGTGGCTTTGAGCTACAAATGGAATTAAATTCTGATACCATATCAATGTAACATGAGCTTTCCGCCTGAACGTTTCCGCTAAATGGCACAAGGATTCAGTATCAACATTATAAGACACACAATATACATATATACATACCTACCAGCTATATACGTGGTATTTGCAACACCATACACACTCTACCTCTATACATTTTGTATACACATGTGTCTTTTCGCCTCACTGAATGATTGAAAATTTCAAATCCCTTATAGTGTGGGGATAAAAAATAAATTTCAAAATCGAAGTAAGGTTTGGTTATGCGCCTTTCTGCATAATCGAAACGTAAACACTTCAGTGATTTTATCCGGCTTAAGAAAAAAATCATGGCATCCTAAAAATCAATCTGATTGCTGAGTTTGAATCCTCTCAATATCTTATACCTTCACCTAGTCACTATATACCTATTCGAAGTAGTACTCCGGTTGTGGCATATCAGAAGGAAGGGATTAAGTTCCATTAAAATATAACATGTTTAACTTACAGCACAGGGACATGAGAACTTATTTTATGTAGGTATATGCATCAAGATTTAAATACCAGTGATGCTATATTTATAACGGTTCTCGAAGGTATTGTAATATTTTTTTCTTTCTTGATTCTAATTCTATAATCGAATTTATTGAAATGGAAAAAAATCGAAAATATAAAAAAAACACTGACCCATAAATTTGTAAGAATTTATATATTTTATTTATATTTATATATCGTATGTGTATCCAAGACCGATAAAGATATTACATATATAGAATTGATAAAATGAGAAGGAAATAAAATCTAGGCTGTGTAACTCAAGGTTTGAAAACAGCATAAAGCACATGTAAATTTAGTATAATAGAACCGTTGAATAGATAATTTTTTACAATCAATTTTTATTAATCGCTCAAACGTATCAAATATTGAGCGTTAGGTGGAAATTTTTACCGAATTTTTACAAATCACATGTGAAAATTTGTGAGATTTTTCACAAATTAGCTCGTTAAAGCTAACGAAAATTAAATATTTCTAACAAATAAAACAACTCGAAAAATGGCGAAAAAAATTTTAAAATTAAAAAAAAAAAACGTGTGGTTGACTTCGAGTTTCGGTTTAGAATGGAATTTTATTCTTCTTATTCTTCTTTTTTTTACAATTTATTATGGGCGGGTAATTAAAATTTTATATCAATTTCAAATATAGTTCACAATAATAATTTTAATTGTTTTAATTTAATTAATTTTAAGTTTTTTAAAAATGTTTGCATCGTCAAAAAACCGAACAAGTTGAATTGCTGTAAGGCTTTAAAATTAATCTATTCATCAGGAAGAACGGCTAGTTTGATGATTTGACGTTTCAGGATCCCGCTTTGCGTTTTGACGTCGGTGACCTGACCTTTCCGTCCTGCCCTTCGACGACCGCCACGACTCGTCCAATTTTCCACTGCCGTGGAGGAGCGTTTTCCTCGTGGATTATAACGAGTTTGCTCATGACGAGGTTGGGTTACTCATGTACTCACTTGGACCGAGTTTGAAGGCCAAGCAGATACTCCTTGGACCACTTCTGCCAGAATTGCTGCTTGAGTCAGCATAGAAGCTGTCATTTTTTCAAGCAAGCCATCTGCTGTTCTGGAACTCTTTCTGGTGGGAGCAATCGTATAAACTGTTGCCGACCAGTAGATGTGCTGGAGTGAGTGCTTCGCCAGCGTTGGGGTTGGCGCTAAGAGGAGCAATTGGCCGTGAATTGAGGATTGCCTCGACCTCTATAAGAACGAGGAGCAGCTCTTCGGTTCTGAGAAGAGCGTTGAGCGGTACGCTGTAGGAGCGTTATGGCCTAATTCACTGCTGCCTCCCGAAGGTCTCCGAAGTGAGGGTATGAATGTGAAGCTGAACCCTTCCTCCGCCGGGTACCGGTGAACTGGCTTCCTTTCCTCTCTCTAAAGCCTCTTGAGCCTTTCTCAGAATCCTCTGAGCTCCCACGAAGTTCGTCCCGTTGTCGCAATGAATCGTCTTGGGAACTCCTCGGCGACAAATAAAATTTCTAACGGCAAGAATAAAACATTCAGAGGACAGATTAGGAGTTTAGTCAAAATGTACAGCCTTTTGAAGTGAAACAAACAAAAGCAACAATATACGTTTTGTTCGGTGGCCACCCACGAATTTTAAGATTGGTATATACCGTACCGGCCCAAAGAAACCTATACACTTCATATTAATGGTCGTTGCCCCCGCAATTGATCCGCTGGTAAATTACCCATTATTATTGTAAGCAATTTTGGTTTGTATTTGAAACAATTTATGCATTGTCGTACAACCTTTTGGCATGCTTCTTTGGCGTTTATTAGCCAAATCCTTTCTCGAAGTAATGCCACCCTAGCTTGAGGTCCAGCATGGTAATTTTTTCAATGTAAGTACGTTTAGTACGTTTTTACAAATTCTGAATTTTTGGTCAATAAAAGTGGAAATTTAAAATCATTTTATTTAAATTCATTATAAATAATCATACCACAGTACTGGCATTTAGGCTTTAATGTAAACTCATATCTCAAGGCTTCTGAGAAAAATGAAATCCGCTATAATTTTAACTTATATGCCTCAAAAAAAGAAACACAATATTCTAAAAATCACCGCAAAAAATTTAAAAACATGCTTGGATATCACCAACACGGTACTGACAGGTAATTTTGTGACACACGATTTCAGAATAAAAACACTTCACTCTTACAACAAAATTACGTTAGTAAAATAAATTGACTTTTGTTAAAAGTGCCTCTTTCAAACGGTACCACACAAATGCCATCAAACTAAAAACAAAATGGTGGTTCAGCAGAAATTCTATTGAATTCAAATATAAAATGAAATCCGGGGACACCATTCAATTAATTTCAATTTAATTCGAGAACAAATATTTTGACTTGATATTGTCAAAAATTTAATTAAGCAACTATTGTGCTCAAACTTCTCTGAGGACAATATTTTTATTTAATAATGTATTTAAAATAGTAGATTTAATTGCAAAAACAAGGATGGGACATGTCACGGTACTGAGATTTTGCGTATACTTTTACAAGCTAAGGGGAAAGGATAGCAAATTTTTAAACAATATATGTAATGTAAATTGTAGTACAAACTTATTTCCACAATTCAAACCAGAAATTCATAAGAAAATTTTATGTTAAGTTATAAATAAAGTTCGGACACAACGAATCACAGTTGGCAGAGAATCACCCGCATATATATATGTCTGTGTTGTTTGTTTAATTTTTGAAGTAAAACTTCTTTTGCGGCATGGGGGTAAAACAATTTTCTATGGAGCTGTCAGTGACATGTCAAACCGACATACAAATTCCCGTCACGAATTACAAAATTCAGCGTCACGGTATTATATTTTCGTTAAATGCAATGGTTCGTGCATTTAATATATTCGTTAAGATGGTTAGTGAATTCGAGTAAGTGTTTTTTGTGGGAAGAATTTTATTTCTGAGGATTTTTTTCTGTTGTGTTGGATTTTCGGCCATTGGTCGATTTAATGCGAGGAAGCATAAATTATGTATAGTTGTAGGTTTATTGGTTTTGCATGGAAATATTCTGCAATCTATTGTGTCTCTCGCTCATTGGGTGTTGTTGAAGTAAAACTTCTTTTGCGGCATGGGGGTAAAATATTTTTCTATGGAGCTGTCAGTGACATGTCAAACCGACATACAAATTCCCGTCACGAATTACAAAATTCAGCGTCACGATTTTGCAACGGTTCTGAGTTTCAAATCGGGTGCTCTGAGTGGTAGGACTTGAAAAATGCTTGCCCTGTTGTCGTGAAAGAAGTTTTACTTCTAGCGCGTGTACATAAGTACGCACACTCTTTTTTTTTAATTATGCTCACCAGAAAATATACATAGTTTTTGTTTTATGCTCTCTACTTTTTCGTCAACCGATTTAGCTGATTTTTACTAAGCTTTTTTTGAAAATGAGGGATATTTCAAAAAACTTATAGCTACAGGGTGGCGCACGAATCGTGCTACAAAAATAAAACGTAATAACTTTTTTTCTGTGTGAGTAATGGGCTTATTTTTTTTTTTATTTTGTAGGTTACTATTTAGATTTATAAAAATGGATGCTTGGGATACGGAGAAAAGAATTTGGATAGTGCAACGGTACCATGCTTTGCAGTCCGTCATTTCCGTCCAAAGGGAATTTAGGCGGGAGTTTGGCGGTAATCCCCCGAGTAGATGGACCATTATGAGGTTTGTAAACATGTTTTCCGAATCTGGAAGCATCGCACGAAGGCCGTACCATCGAGATGCCAATGTTCGGGTTCAGGATACAATCGCAGCAGTAGCATCTGCAATACATGCCAATCCGAACGTTTCGACCCGAAACTTATCGGGGCAAATTGGAATTAGTAGACGGTCATTACAACGGATACTTCATGACGATTTAAACTTGTTTCCGTACAAAGTCCAAATTACTAGCAAGTTAAACCCTCAGGATTTGCCTGTTCGCCTGGAATTTTGCCAAAAAATGATATCAATGGCCGAAGAAGACAACACATTGATCAATTGTTTGTTCATGTCTGATGAGGCCCATTTTGATCTTAACGGCAATGTAAACAAGCAAAATTGCCGTATATGGAATGAGTCTAATCCAGAAATGCTCCATGAGACGGAACTGCACCCAGAACGAGTCACTGTGTGGTGCGCAGTTTCATCAAGGTGTATTGTCGGGCCGTACTTCTTTGAAGAAAACGGTGTAACCGTTACTGTCAATGGGGACCGTTATTTAAAGATGTTGAAGGAGTTTTTTTAACCAGAACTGCGCCGAAGACGTATACCATTCAACAGCGTTTGGTTTCAGCAAGATGGAGCAACTGCACATATAGCCAGACCAGTTATGGCGGAGCTAAACAAAAAATTCGCAAACAAATTAATTTCTAGGAACTCCACTCTTCGCTGGCCTCCAAGGTCACCTGACCTGACTGCACCAGACTTCTTTTTATGGGGTTATGTCAAGCAAGAGGTGTATAAAACGAAGCCCAGGAATTTAACTGAATTAAAGCAGTCCATAACGACAATAATTGAGGCGATCCCAACTTCAACTCTTCAGGCCGCAATGAATAATTTTTTGACCAGGTGCCGCATATGCGTGGGACAGCGTGGAGGTCATTTGCGGTCTATAATCTTTAAAAACAACTAACTATTTAAAATAAAATTTAATTTTCTAACCAATAAAAAAAAATAAATGAAATACATCGATTAAAAAAAAAGTTATTTGAATTTCCTATTGTAGCACAATTGGTGCGCCACCCGTTACTTCAGTAATTTGTGAATTGGTTTTTTATTTAATTTAATATTTTGTGAAGGGTTTGATTTTTTTTCAAATTTTGTTATCAATAGTTTTTAAAATTTCATTGAAAAACCTTTGATCAAAAATGAAAATACCAAAAATTTATTTTTTGGAAAGTCCCCTAAATATTTTCAATTTCTATAAACTTTTTAAAGACATAACAAATTTTAGCTCTTCTTAGTTATACTTGTAATATAGTTATATCCTAAGTTATAAAAAAAAGCGACTGTAAAAAACTAATGATATCCTATTGCAACAGTTCCCTTCAACTCAATAAACCCATTTAACACACACACACACACCCTATGTTTCCAATTAAAACTACGCCATTAAATTCTTTGTTAAGAGTTTATAATATTTTGTGATGGTGTTATCCATAGACCATAAAAAGTATCAACTCATATATCTATACCTATACCTTTATACACATTTTGTCTAAAAGTAATAAACAGTTTCAAATAAAAAACGTCTGTTGATTTTTCTTTTATTGTTAGTAAAATTCTTTTTATCACCTCGAATCGAGAATGAAATTTAAGTTTTTATGTATATTTATATATTCCTGACCGAAAAAAGTCATAAAAAAAAAATATGCTCTCAATCAACTTTAGTACAACCAATGAACGTCCTCGTTCTGGTTTTTAATATATCTGTATTCTGTATATCTACGCATATACCTATTCTATATAGAAGCAGCTTCATCATATGGCAATGGAAAATAAAAGAAAGAAAATATTTCCACTTATCAAACTGGAATAAACTCGATAATGAGTTCTGCATTATCTTGCTTGGCTTGGAGTGAAGGTGTCGATGGGTTTGCCCCTTCGTTGTAGATAGCTGATGTATAGAATCTTCATTTGCCTTCGAAACCAAACGAGACACACGCTCAGTTTAACCCTATCTCGTGATGTGAAAGCCTTTTAGCACTTTTCTTTTCTTTTTTTTTTTTTTAAGCATCATCTATAGAAATACACGTTAAACTTTTAGCGTATATATGTAGATATCTACGTGTATCATGCTCAAGGATGCTTTGCTCATTCTTGTGAAAATGAGAGAACGTAAAATTGTACCACAAACACGGCACACATCCTATATAATGGCTCGAAAATCGTTTCGTACCCTTTTCGGATTTATGTACGAAGACCGATGGTTGTGGCTCTGATGTAAGTAGATACCTATACTTACAGTACAGACTCGAATTAATGAACAAGATTTATTTTCAAATAATATAAGCTCGTTGAAGAGATTTGATTTGTTTAGCTTTTAATTAGGGTCCTTAAAACTAGATTACATGGTATTGTATATGTGAAAAAAATTAAAAAACTCAGTCTAACTTTACTCTAGATTCTAGAACTCTAAAAATGGCCTTTATAGGTATTTTGTATTTTTTTATTTATTAAATAAGTACCTACTTTCTTTTCAAATGCAAAGAGATCCTGTTCAACGGGTTCTACTGTAATTTATATAGATATTCTTATGGATATATCTCTATTCACAGCAAGGCATGAAGCAAATGAAAAAGCACATAGTATAGATTTCGCTCATTTAATTCACATGAAGTGGAAATTAAAATGTTTTACTCGTGTCCTTGATGGGCGGGTAAAAAGGGGGATGTTGGAATTGTGGGTGGACACCATCAAAGTTCCATTCTCTTGTCCTTCAGATTCAGCTATTCACTCTTGTAATAGCCTTTCTTCATTCTTCGATGCTGTATCCGGTAAAGAGCTGTCGTGAATATAAATTACAAAAGAAAAGCTCTATATACGAATGACAGCATTGCAATGTCGGTATGGGGTTTGCTCGTGCCAAATACCATAGATTCTCGTCGTCTCGTCCTGAGTCCCAAACCCATGATAGTCGTCACAGCCATATTATATAGCATATATAGCATAGCCCCACACTGATGAACTTCAACCAACGATTCCTGTGGGAAATAATGATTCGATTTGTTGAATAACATCTTAATTCGATTTTTCACAAGGGAAATTCTTTTCTTTTATTTTTTTTTTCTTCATTATCGTATATATTTAACAATAGCATTCCTTGGTCCTTGGTAAAATTAAAAAAAAACTTTTTTTTATTGTTTAAAAAATATGTATGTACGTGTATGTCTGTAGGTGTAGCTGTAGGTGAGGTCTGAGGTGAGACAGCTTTGCTTGAGAATTAATGATTATTTTTATTTTATTTTTTCGTTAAAAGAACGGCAACAGGGTGTTTTGAATTGATCGTTTAAATGTTATGGTTTTCATCAAAGAATTGGCCTTTTTTTTATTAATATAGATAACCGTATTTTTTGTTAATGACTCTGTTGATTTTGAAAGTATGTACGCCTACTTCTAAGTAAAGAGAGACAGTAATATTGCATAGGTACTTTAATTTTGAAACAAGTTTTAGTTTATTTTTTTCAATTCAAATATAAAATTTACAATATTGATAATAATAAATAATCCTTAAATTTTGAAACAATTTTATTTATTAACAACAAATAAAAAAATAAATCAATAAAATCCTCAAAGCTTAATAATCTTATAGCTTTTAGTCATAAAAAGCAAGTTATCATAATATAGGGAATAGGGATACATGCAATGCATTAATTTTCTTTACTTGGAAAACAGTCAGTGTGAGTATAACTCATCTTTTTTATTAAAAATATTATTTTATTTTGTATTTTTCACGCTCTAATTATATGTGAAATTTTTTCACTGAACTCTTTGGAGCTTCAAATACAGGGATTTTATTTTATTCTTGTGAAAGCTTGCCAAACCACGTAGTGGGCGAAGCCTGTTATTTGGAAAAATTAACCATTTAAGTGGTACGATTATTATATTATTTAGGTATACTTTCTTTGAGTACCTATACATAATATATAATTATACAAAATATTGTAAAAATTATAGGGACAAAATTGAGTTTGGGTTTTTTTTTTGGAAAATTCGTCTAAGACTTACTCCGCTGTGATTCAAATCTTTCGATGAATTGCAAGAGAACTCAAACTTCAAACGGTCCTCAAAATCAACAAGACAGAGCTGAATTTTCGCACTGAAATTCAGATGGTTAGAGGTGAACAAACCCACTTATTTTGGTCCCATTGCTTTAAATCGTATATTTATCTGTTTTAAATTAGAAAACGTTCATTCGATAGCAGACTTTGATACCTGCAGTGTAGTTAAAATACCAACCAAGGTACTGATGTTATGGGGAAATTTTCTTCTGGATGATTTTGCATTCTGCGCTTTAATTAAATTTTTAGGCTTGAAATCGCCTCTGCAGATCAAATAAAATATCTCTTCCACTTTTCAACTCAACAAGACCAACAGATGACCAGGAGCAAGAAATTTTTTATATAACTCGACACTTTTAATAATTTTATCAACTACCTTGCCAATTCCGAAAGAAGCATATGCAACGGAAATCCTTCTAATATATATTTTCATAATTTGTAAACATCCAAGTTCAATTGATATTAAATTCCAGAAATTGATTGAACATCGTCATAGGAAACTTATCTTCTGTTTTTTTTTTTTTTTTTTTTTCATTTCTGAGTTCGAACGATTATTCTGTCTATTCTTTTCTGTTCTTTTGCATCTTTAATTGTCAAAAGGTTCTGCAATTTTTTGATGCTTCATAAATTCCAGGAAACGCATATTCTTCTCTTCGAATCCTTTTATATGTTCATTGCGTTAATCTTATGGCGAGATTCATAACTTTTACCATATATAAATTTACCATTTGAAATTCGCGACTCAAAGCAACCAACTCGGAAAGTCGGTAAATCAAATAACTTTTAAACGAATTAAATATTTGTACTTTGTAGTCTATAGTGCTTTTTAAATTTTTGGCGTCACGTCTTTCAAAAATTCTTACTTTAACCAGATTTTCATAAACAAACGAGAATATTTCACGAAAATCATCGACTTCTTATACTTTGACCACCCAATCTTCCTCGAAAAATGCCGAATAAAGAAGAATATTCAACTACACTACTTTCTATTTCGTTGATATCCTCGAATTTGTTGGGCAGATAGAAAAAAGGGCAATGATTTGAGAATCCCAGTAATTCAACATAGTTATAGAATTTGTTTCTATTCTTTTTGTGGTGATAGGTAACTTATGGTTAAGCTGCAGACTCATGGGCGGATTGATCCCTTTGATCACTCCCCTAATCAAACACCACTGGTAGGAGCCAATAAATAGCTCGTGAAAAACATTTCCGGTTTTTTTTTAGGTGGTATAGGTTGGAAATCGAAAATTCGGCATAACAGTCCTCCACACTTACTATTACGGCACGGTATACTAAACTGTCAAACACAAATAAGATTATTTAACAGTTACGCTATTCTGAAAATAAAGTAGGTACCTTTTCAAAAATATAAAATGACATTTTCACCCCAACGCACTCTATATACACATACAGAATAATTTTTAAAAATATCTAGCCATCATTTTGGATCCTTTAAGTACACCCTAATAAATATTAGGTAAATACCTTTCAAAAACACAACGGCGCAAAATTTTAAACGATTTAGTACGATGTTTAAGTATTTTCATATTACTAAAAATGGCCTAACATCGTACTTAATCGTCTAAAATTTTGCGCTAGTTTTTAAAATCGCGGATATAATTTTTTTGTGCTTAACCCAATGTACCTTATACCTACATAATGTATGTACCTAAATTGTGAAAAATAATTAGAGCTTATAAGTGATCTCCAAAATACATCCTCAAATAAATACATTTTTAATAACAAAAATGTTTTTTTTTTAAATCGGTATCTACCCTTTTAGTCTTTTACCAAGTTTCACCCTCATGAATCTTGATACCCAACTAACAAACTCTCCAGAGCTAAGCTCTTGAAATGACAAAAAAACTTCTATAAGACTCTTTTATATCTGATTGCTATACTTAAAAATTATTGTCTTGTTATGAAACATAAATAGGTATCATAGCATTTTTATTTTAAGATCTGGACACTTTTCTCTCTTCAAAATATTTAAATGTTATAGCTAAATAATTTTTTCTTCTTGGAATAGAATTATATAAACTTACAGTCTTATAAGAATCCTTTTGTGAAAATTCAGCTCTAAACAGATGTTCGTAGTCTTTATAATCCCATAACAAAACTTATATAAGAGTTTTAGTCTTTTTATACTTCTATGAAAACCCTTACAGGATCTGAGTTTAATATCTCATGTATCAAGAGTATCTGGAGTTTAAATACCAATGGTATTGCAATAGGAGGCTGATGAGATTATTGATAAATAATAAAATAATTAAAATATGCACTATTTTATTGTTGTTTTTCGAGGTAAAAGTTCAAATTAGTCGATATATTTTCAACCGCATATGTTTTTTGGTTCACATTATGTGAAAAACAATAAATAAAATATATAAAGTATCGCCATAATAATGCATAATAATAATTGATTAACTTACAAAATAATATTCTTACACAAGCCTTTAGCAAGACTTAATTGAGGTGAGAGCGAATCTCATTGGAAGAGACGCATTCTCATAGCAAGACTAAATTTACGTGAGAGCCTCCTATAACTAGGCCACTTAACGCTTTTAACTGCAGTCTTATAACAATCTAGTAGTATTCTACAAGATTACTTTTAGCTCCCTGACTATCGTCTCGTTAAGCTCTTGGAGCATCTTTAGAGAGGCAAAATGTTACTTGGGTATTGACCACAAAACAAAGAAATGTCGGTAAAGAATTGTATTCATGCGATTTCGGAGACATTAAATTTAATATCGGATTTAATTTTTTTTCGTTTTTACCTATTTTCACCCTATAAATAGCAACATTTTTAAAATATTAGTAAATATAACCTTTCAAGAACAAAAAAGATTGTTTAAAATATTACGGTATTTTTGTTTAAATCCATTTCACCCTGTAAATAAATATGTAGTTCAATTTTAACAAAACTGAGGAATCTGACTTGGGATTGTTAAGAACTTATTATGACGTGTGTTGCTTTTACATCCAACAGATGGCGTTGTTTTTCAAAAAGAACATGCATGCAAACTATTTCACAGAATTTTTTGAGCACGGGAACACCTTTGAAACTTGAATATTCACACGACTCGACTTGACGGGAGTGGACGTATTATTTTATATGGTAATAATTGAGTGTGAATTATATAACATCGAACTGGAAAATTGAACATAGATTATTTTTTGAATTAGTAAGTACCTATAATAGTGAGATGTGAGTTGAACACCTTTAACACATACAAAATCACACATATTCTCTGATTATTGATTTATATGTTGAACTTTAATATTTATATGTTTTGTTTAAGTAAATGGACATTAACTGTTTGGAGAAAACATCTACTATACCCTTATACAATTTTTCTTTAAAATGATATTTTTTTTAACGAATATTATACTGTCCCTTAAGTATCTATAATAATATAACAAATAAAAACACCCTGTTTACTCATCAAAAAGGCTGTAAAACTTCACCTTTACTCTTAATTAGCTCTCAACATGCCTCCTTGCGCGACGTATCTAGGGTGTAAAAGTGACAATCAAGAAAACAACACCATCAGCCGTACCTTTCTTTATAAGTAGCAAATAATTGAAAAACATCACATTGAAGAGAGCTAGAGGGTTAGTTGTGTCAGTAGTTCGGTTAAAAATACCAACCTATAGGCAAGAGTTTGTCTTCTAAATATTATATAGTATACCAACCACCAAGGCCGCCAAACCTTGAAAGTGTTTTCCCCAAGCGTATAAACGAGGTGATTTAATACAAAGCAAAATCATCGTTATGAAGATCTTCTATGTGGGTTTATTTTTGTTTTGTATTTTAAACAACAATGCCATCTAATTAAATTGACAGAAGGGGTAGGTACATTTACCTACCTATACAAGTTCTGAATTTGCTTTTTTGGCAAAATGACCTGTTACTGGTGAACTACGACGAAGTGAAAGTTCGAAGGGTTGTTTAGAGGTGTAGGTACCTACTTCTAACCTATAAGTTTTCAATGTAGCAGCATTTATACTTTTGTCTTTATATATAGGTAAAACAAGTATATAGGTAGGTATATAGTCAAAAAGTGAATAGCAGGATAGATGTTTTACAATTTACTTATCGTGACTTTTGATGTTATCTTTTGGGAAAGGGTTGAAAAATTAAGATTGAGATATTTTATGGAAAGCAATTTACTTAAAGGAAAAACTCTTGTGCTGGAAATGACATTTAATAAATTAGTTGGGTAATCAGAAGTTGTTTTATTTAAATTCAATGTTTGCACAATGGAAAATGATGAAAATTTATGTTTCCATTAATTTGAACAAGGAGATTCTTGTTTTATTGCTTTTGCACATTTATTCTAATTGTTTTAATTATAAGAAAGGGGAGTGTCCTGCAGGTAGGAATAAGAACATAAAATAAGTTCATCTTGTTAAGATAAATTTTTACTAATTTTTTTCAATTTAACTTAAACTTTCCTACCTGCTGGGTTTATTTTTAAATAATTTTTTTTATATCTAAATGGCTTTTAAATATGCCTTAACTTTCTACTGAAGTGATTTTAATGAAGTTTATAAAACAACGATGGGTTGAACTTTAGAAAAGGACATAGGTTATAAATGTTTCTTTTTTTTTAGATATTGAGTTCTGTTCGTATGTTTTAGGTTAGGTTAGGTTTATGTGGTTGTCAAGCAGAACGCTGGACACACTTAGACCATTGGTTGGCCCATTGTGATACCACAGGAATCTAGGAAACTTTCTTACTACTCATTGAACCATTTAGAGCTTCTTACGAAGCGAGCAAGACTATTAATGTCATGACTTGCCAGATCACTAGGATCATTGTAGTAAAATTCTCCTAAGTGGAGCCTACGTCGTTGAGATAGAGCAGGGCATGTACAGAGAAGGTGAGGAATTGATTCTTCCTCTTCTTCGTCCATACAACTCCTTGCAGAAGTCGTTAGAAAATACACCAAGCCTTGTTGCATGCTTGCCTATTAGACAGTGTCCAGTAATGACACCTATGACAGAGCTAATGTGCAGTCTGCTTAGAGATAACAAGTTCCTAGAGCGCTTCAGATCCAGCACAGGCCAGATCTGTTTTGTGGTTCGTATGTTTTACTTGCGTTAAAAAAATTAATATAGGATGGGATAAATTGTTGTATATTGTCTGAAACATGTTTGAGAGCTTTTTTTTTCACTCCTTTTAATTCTATTCCTCAGTCGCACAGTGGACCAAGAAGCTGAAAAGGTGGACATAATGCTGTAACTTTTGAATTAGTGGAAAGATTTTTATGATTTTTTCTCAATCTTGTAGTGCAAACAATTGAGAAAACAGTCCACTTTAAGGAATACACTCTCGTCACCTTCTTAGATGTAGAGGGGGCTTTTAACAACGTACTTACCGAATCCATTCTAGAGGCACTCGTTGATTTTGGTGTTGAGGACAACATTAGGTCGTGGATTATATCCATGCTCAGCGTAAGAAGGATTCAAGCTACGTTAGGGAATACAATTTCGACCAAACATGTGAGTAGAGGAACACCCCAGGGAGGTGTTCTATCTCCTCTATTATGGCTTTTAGTCATGAATAAAATCCTTGCTGAATTAGAGAGATGTGGCGTGAAGGCGGTTGCGTATGCGGATGATTTGGTTTTACATGGTGTCAGGAAAGTTTCTGTCTATGATCCGGGAGATTATAGAGAGGGCTTTGAAGAAAGTTAGTAACTGGGCCACGAGTTGGGGACTAGGAGTTAACCAAAGCAAAACAGAACTGATGCTTTTTACTACCAAAACTAAAATACCCCCTTTCACGCTACCCCGACTCAATGGCCATACTCTTTCTCTGTCCTCCAGTGCGAAATATTTGGGCGTAGTTCTCGACCCTAAATTAAACTGGAAATTGAATATTGAAGAACGGGTGAGGAAGGCCTGATTACTGCTCTCCTACTCTGTGCCTCAGTAAGGATTTTAGAGTTATTTTCCCATCCAGACAGGAGTGGCAAAACGACGTCGTGACGAAAGACTTCGACAAAACTATTTTTACTGATGATTCAAAGATGGAGTGTGTGGTTAGGTTCAGGTATATTTTCCGAATCTCTAAATATCTCTAGATCTTTTCCGCTACCCAATTTTGCTAGTGTTTTTAAAGCAGAATTACTGGCAATTGGGGAAGCATGTAAGATACTTAAACAAGACCCCAACTAATACCGAAATACCGCTATCCTGACAGACAGTCAGGCAGCTGTTAAAGCCATGCCATTAGCTTAGCTGCATCATCTTCCAAATTGGTGCAGCAATGCCGTGATGAGATCGCCAGCCTAAACGTGAATCTCAAGGTGACACTTATCTGGGTCCCAGGTCACTGTGGCATTGAGGGAAACGAGCGGGCTGACGAACTGGTCAGGTAAGGTTCAGCCCTTCATGTCTCACTTGCGGAAAGAGTCAACATTCCAATTGGAGTCATGAAGGGCAATATATTCTCTATTTTTCTTACCGAATCCAATTGCAGGTGGGGCAATTTGTCAAATTGCATCATTTCTAGGAAGATTTAGCCCGCACCTATAATAAATCCCGAACAAACGACTTAATGTTCAGACCCAGGCGAGACATAGCGAGACATAGACATAGGTCGTTGCAACATGTACAGGACACTGGCCACTCGGAGAGCATGCAGCGAAGCTACATATTCCCCACAATAATCACTGTCGTAGTTGCGAAGACCAGCAGGAAAAGGAAACAGTTACTCATTTCCTCTGTAAATGCCCCGCTTTGGCCAGAAAAAGAACTCAGTCACTTGGTAAAGCTTTTTTCAATGACCTAAACGAACTTTCTGAGAAGAAGATCAAAGATTTGATCTCCTTCCTGAACGAAACGCACTGGCTCTAGGATAGACCTCAGTAGCCACTGTACATTTTTAGTAGAACTAAACACAGTACACATATTAAAGGTAATATATTGCGCAGGTTGTCAAAGTTGGAAATGTCAAAAAATTAAAAATGGCTGTTCGAGTGCCCACAGGAACTCAACGCGCATCATTAGAAACAACAACAAACTATTGAAATAAGACAAGGAAACGGGCACTGAATCCACCATTTTACCACCATAATACCTCGATTTTGACAGATGCGTAGAACTGAACAAAAATGAAAACACTAATGATATTACCTTTAATATGTGTACTGTGGAACTAAATGCTCGTTCTAAGGGGACAAACCTTGTACGTCTCTGAGCCAACCGACAATCTGATCAATGTGGCATGTTGCTGCGAGACTCAGAAAATCGAAATCACTTCTATCCACAGGTTCTACGAGTTATTGTATCAAAACGGCGCACTCTAGCGCTAATTGGGTCAATGAGCTAGGTGGCGCGTGACCGCCATTTCTACCTACTTACCTACCAATCTAGTTTGATTAATATAACATTACCACAACACTTAAAACCTGCATACAACAATTTTTCCGCATTTATAGAATTTTGAAGGCGCATTGTAATTTAACAAAGTACCAGCAATTCGTTTGTGAAAAAATTTAATTCGCACTAAAATTAAGCTGACATTTCACCAAAAAATATTTACTTCTTTTATTATTTATTTTCGTTTAGGAAATTATAATATGGCATACCTAGATCACTAAAATACTTTCGTAATGTTACTTGTTTTTCCTTATAAAAGATACATTTTTGGAAGAATAAACTACTCCAAAAGAAATAAAATTCCCTTGAACGCTACATTCGGACACGTTTCAGCTCAGCCTCATTCGCTACTCCAAAAGAAATAAAATTCCCTTGAACGCTGCATTCGGACACGTTTCAGCTCAGCCTCATTCGCTACTGCAAAAGAAACCTCAATTTTTAATCGACTTGATCTTATGCAATTAATTATAATCACCAAGAAGGATTTTTGACAAAAAAAACTCTTTCAAGTTAAACATTCTCTGTTATATTTAAGTTCAAAACTCAAAACTTTACCTTTTGAAGCAACTTGTATGTACGTAAAAGAAGCTTTTATACCAATTTTAATTACCTGCCTCACGTTTAATTATATTCTGTCAGAGAAACCTTAACTTATATCGAGTATTAAATTTAACTTATCTGAAAGAAATATTGTCTATATCGTTTATCATTATAGGTAATAAGTTTGAAAGCTACTTAATGCACATTGCACACGTTTTTCGAATAGTAGAGATATAAGTATGTGTATGTATGTGTCAACAAACAACTTATACATGCATCCTCCAGAACATAATGAATGAAAATCGTTTAACTTAACCTTCTCCATTATTCTGCTCCCAAAAAAACGGAAACAGAGAAGCCATTTATACGAAGATGATAAAATTTATTGGTTTCCTTCAAAATTGGGAGAACATTGGTGAAGAATCGAGGATCAAGTGCACCGTGAAAAAGCAAACATTCTGCAGCCAACCAATTTTCTTGCACCAAGAATTATACGAGAGGAAAACCCAATACCTTGACTTCTGTAGTATAGATAGGAATAAAACAAATAGAAAAAAATCGTGATAACTCCAAGAAACGCAGGTAAATATGATATCATAGAACCAAACACGCCGCGCCATCGCCGCCGCCACTGCGCCACTATCGCCCATAATCATTTTTCATAAAATGCATGTATATAGACGAGGATGCAGAACGAGGACGAGAACGAGAATCCTTTGGTGATGATATACTATAAACTTTATCCAAGAGTCTCTGGGTGTATAATACCGAGTGCACGAGAATAGGATGATGGTGACCTGAGGCACATTAAAGAGCAATTAAAATCCTGTCATAGAAGCTTTTGCACATGAAATATGAAGAACCATCATGAGATCTGAGCTTAGTTTGCAGAAAAGGTAAAGAAAAAAAAAACAACAAAAAAAAAACTATCAAGATTCGCATATACATACGATGTGTGTGAGTGTGTGTATGTATGCACTTTCAAATTTACATTCTCCCGTTTGCAACAATGATGGGGGTTTTAAGCTGAGATATATTATAGGGAGACCCTTTGCACCACCTTGCAGTAACATAATGTTGAATGCATCTGTTTTGCATTTTGCTTGGCTGAAAAAAAAAAGTAAAAATGTCAAAAAAAAAACAAGTAATTTTCCTGTGGGAATTTCCCATAATATTTTCAGAGCACTCCTCTTATATGTAGGTATATTTACGCTCACTGCTGCTGCTTCTGCTGTAGGATTTATTTAGGTTATGATGCTCCAATAATAACAAGGGCGATGGTGTGTTGGGTCTGCCTTCCCATATAGTGCCTTCTATATATACTAAGTTTGCGAAATGCACATTTTTCTCAGTTGAAGTTTCCTCATTTATAATGTGTCCTGGGCCAGTGTTAAAAAAAAAGACCAGGGCAGGACTTGAAATTCAGATTTGCAACTTTTTATAACAACTTAATAAATTTATGTATATTTTTAAATCGAAAATAGATTTAATAACATTTGCTCGAGAATAATGCTTACTTCAATATATTGGTTTGAGAGTGTAATTAACTTCGACTGCCTGAGTTAAAAATCGATAAATTTATGCAAAATCACGACTGTATGTATATAGAAGGGTACATCAAGGATGCACCTCCGTATATATTGTTTCTAGTGAGACTCATGTTGCAGTACTTGGAAACAAAGTGATTCTAACAAAATATTAACGAGCTATTAAGGATATTTTTTCCCTTTAAAACTTGAATAATATTAAAAAAAAAATTAAATTCTGTAGTTAAAAGATTGCTTTCAACGTAATTAGTTTGTTCTAATATTATACGAAAGATTCCAATTTTTCGAAGAGATTATAATGTTTTAAATATTAATTCTTTTAAGTGCGCTTTTCTAGGAAGAGACTATTTCCTTACAGTTTCAAAAACTGATAAAAACTTCCCCTAGTCCGGAGTCCGGACTCAGTTCTCTATCCATTTTCTATATTTCACAAATCATATTTTTTCTCGCAAAACTACCTGTCTCTTCCGTCTGTGAAGTGAAGTCTGTTTTCAGTTCTTCTGAGCTCTTTATACCTATTCCTGTATTCATGCTCACGTTCTTTAAGATTGCTGATTGATATCTAAGAAGTTAAAACAGAATCCAAACGAATAAACGAACATTGCCTATAATAACACTAGATTACAGCCAAAATGGACATTCAATACCACTCTTTTTTTTATGCATTCCTAGTCCCTAGACACGAAAATCAATTAAAAAAAATTAGAATGGATAGATTTTCGAGATATAAATTTTTGAATTTTGTGTGTTCTTTGTTCGAAAGCAGGGGAGGAATTGGCTAAGGTGATAAATTATTGTCACATCAACCATAGTCACATGTGATTGTCATATAGTTTCCTATCTGGGTAAGGTGATTCAACTCAATTCAATTCAATTGAATACTTTCCAATGGCATTTGTTTAAAACATGGTTGCCATAATGAATGTTTCAAATGTATGTAATTAGCTATCGAAAATAAATTACGAAAATGAAGTCTTTGCGATATAATTCTTTATCTTCCAAAATGTGGTAAACTTTTTTGGTCACAAGAATGTTTATTTTTGTTTGTATGAATGGTTAAAAAAAAGAACTCAGAAAAAGTTGTACAATTTTTGTAGGCTGGTGGTAACTCTAGTCGTACAGCGGTAGATACGTCAAATTTATTGGAAAATAATCACATTTTAGCTAAAAAAATGTGTTATCATCTTACACAGACTGAATTGGTTGATTGTGACTCTCACTTATCGCAAATCACCTTACACGATTACAACCCAGCTTTACAATTTAACCCATAAATTTACTAAGGTAAAAAGGTAAAACTAATTTGGGCTTTGGCTTCAAATATAAGTTCAATTGAATATTAAATTGCCAATGAAGACCACATAATATTTTTTTTCATTATAAGAAGTTTGACAGATATTGACCAAAATATCCCAAAAAATCGTAATTTTGAAAAAAAATGCCAACCTAAAATATTTTAAATTACCAAAAAATTTTGAAATAATAAAAAAATAATTTTTGGATTTTATGCATAAAAGAGATAGTTAAGGGAAGAATATTAGGTATTATCGGAACGAATTTATGAATTTGTACCAAAGTTATAGCCGTTTTACAAACACCGAAATTTTACTTTTTTACTACTTTTGGAGTTTAACCTTAAAAATCCAGTTTGACTTGTGTAGAATGTATCAAAACACTAGAAGGTGTAAATTGGGTTAAAATGAAATTTAAGAAGGGGTCCACGCCCCCCGTTCAGGCACAAAAAGCAATTTTCTAAATAAAAGTATTTAAAATTATGAAAAAAATTTAAACAACGGCAACTCTAACAATATCATGGTACCTATATATTTTTGTAAATTTAACATTATTAGGTATTATTTTTGTTTTTGTAAATTCGATAGCTTCTTCTATCAATTTTAAGTCTAACACGAAAAAACTGGAACATTTAAAATGTCATTTAAGTTAGCTTTAAATGAAGGATATAATGCGTATGTTATCGAAATAACACTGATATACATATTACATAATATGTGGTTCTACCTTTAATCATTTAATCTCCTTCTATTAAGGATGAAGTTATTCGAGGTTAAATACGGCAAATATCGGTTTTTCGTATGTAACTCTGAACAATTTCATGCTCCAACGAAAAAGATAGTGAAAAGTTTGTAGATTATATAAAAAAGATTGCAAAATTTTTTTCTGCGAGCAATCGTTCAGAAGATATAAAATGTCAAAATGTCGAAAATCATGTTTTTTCGCATATTACACTTCAAAGGTGAGTGCTAAAGTTCACTAATAACACAAGTCAACATGAATTTTGTCTTTGAAAAAGGGTATTAAATTTATAAATCTGTAGATACCTATACTCTGTAACCACCCGAGAAACAAAAATATTTGATAGAAAAGTTTGCTTTTGTAGCAGGTTAACGTTTTAACAGGGTATTTTTAAAACTATGATTTAAATTTTTATTTTTTTAATTAAAACTGATAGATTTTTAATTATTTTTGTGTCCTTAATTATTGAAATAAAATTATTTTTATACAAAAATAATACTTAATATTGCAAAATTTTGAAAAAAAAATTAAATTCCAAATTTTTCATTTTTTTTTTTTTCAAAATTTTGAGTTTGAAAATTAAATTTTGAAAAAGTATTTACTAAAATAATTTTATTTAAAAACATAATTAAGGAATGGATTTCTGGCTTTTAAAAAAGATATAACAAGACACTGTAAGTATTGTCGTTGTTTAAAAAATTGTTTTTTCTATTTTAAGTCAATTTTTTAAGAAAATTCCAAGATGGCGGCTTAAGCACCAGTACGATTTTCCCGAAAAACTGCTCATGTGCTCCTTTAACCACCTCTAACGTATTGTGAAAGAAAAGTGAAAATGTAAAATTTTTTCCCGGGTCAAATGTTTATCCCTACTGAGCTAGCTAATACACTAATTTAAATTTTTTGCACTGAACTCTAAAAAAATTAGGTTTTTGTAATATTATTTTTCTATACAAAATATAGCTTAAGGTGTATTTTATCCTAAGAGCTATCAGTTTAAAAGATATTGAACTTTGAAGTTTCAAAAGGTCAATATCGAATATATCTGTTTTCAACTCAAAATGTTATTTTATTAAGTAGCACTTGTTTTTTTTTTTAATTTCCATGCACCAGATGTTAAATGTTTGTTAGTTTTGGAGAAAATTGAAAATAACAAAAAATATTTTTTACTTTTTTAAATTGATTTAAAGCTGTTAGTTTTCTTTAATGAAATGTTAAGGCAAATATAAAGTAGTGGTCCATCAAAACGAATGATAAAATATCCGAGGTGCATTCATTATATCAAAAATTTCGTTATATCGAATATTTTTTTCTTACACAAAAATTTTAAAATATACCTAAATAATAGAAAATCGAAATTCTAAATGCAGGTATACATACCATTTGTTATTGAGGTATAGTGTCGTGGGAAATTTGTTTTGTTTACCTCATTAAATGCCACGCCACAGTGTATTAAGACACGTATTTATTTAGCTGACATCATCAATAATTTAAGTGAATACCATACCATAAATTGTAAAAAAAATATTAATTGAACATAAATTGATTAAACAACCTCTGAAAATGTTTTGACACCAATGCGATGTAGATCATCCGATTTCTTAAGAAAATCTCAATTTATGAGAAAAAAAATTGAAAATCGTCGGAGCGGTTTTATTTTAAATAGTTTTTTATATATAAAATTTTGAAAAAATTAAAAAAAAAATGGTACGTTATTTTTTAGCTTTTATTATTGTGGAATTAAAAATTAATTACAAAAAAATATCATCGAAATATGGAATTTTCAAAAAATAGTTTTGAACATTTTTTTAAAAATCAAACATTTACTTTTTTTAAAAATTTAAAATATGCAGTATTATTAGAACTTATTTGAAGTTTTTGTGCAAAATCAGTTCAACTGATAATGAGATAGTCAAAAATCGAAAAAATGGTTCTATGAGAGATACCTACCATTTTTAAACGATAGATAATTTTTTTTTTTCAATAATATGGTAGATCGGACAGATATTAGTTCACACAAAATTTTTTATCGAAATCGTAAAAGCCGTTTTTGAGAAAAATCTGATTTTCAATACCGGTTTTTAAACATTTGTATGGGAGGTACCGTTATTTTTGGTTACAAGAATAATTTTCATTCAAAATCTGATAATATTAAAAAACTGCTGGGTGCCAAGTTTAATAAAAATTGACCAAGTAATTTTCGAATTATTAAGTCTCGAAAAAAAATTTTGACTTTTTTGAAAAAATCAAAAAAAAATTTTTTTGAAAATTTTGTATACAAATTTTAAAAATTTTTCAAAACATTCTCCATAAATAATTGATCAATATCAGTTGAATAGTTTTTGAGAAAATCGAAAATCAAAATAATGGTTCTATGACAGGAAGTTTTTTTGCCTTTTTGGAAAAAAAAATTACTGAATTTGTGTTGTGGGCACGCTTTTGAGAAAAATAAGATTTTTATTTTTTGCTAAAAAAAATTTATACGGCAGGTACCGTTATTTTTGGTTTTAAAAAAATGAAAAAAACAGGTGTGGGGAATGCCCAAAAAACGCTATAGGTACTAACTGAATAAAATCGACCAACCCGTTTAGGCTACAGCCGAAAGGACAGACAGACGGACAGAATTGCGAGACCCACTTTTTTCGACTTTGCTATCATGCGTAATGTCAACTTTGATCAAAATCCCGAGTTTGTTTTTTTTTACGAATCCATAACTTGCTATATAGTACCTATGTATCGCAAGTAAAAATGTTATTAATTTATTAATGCAAAAATATCAGTAGATTCAGAGTCACCTTTTGACAATTTCTGGGAAACAATGTTTTTCTGAACATTCGGGCGGAATACGAAATTTGCGGCGCAGGGACATAAGACCCAGGAACATAAAACCCAAATTTGTTTTGGGGCTTACGTCCCATTTGAGTGGGACATAAAGCCCAAATTAAATTTGGTCCTTAATATTTTTTGTTAACAATGGGACATAAGGCCCAAATTTTTTAGGGGCATAGCAGATAATAATAATTTGTTGATATTTTATTTGAAAGAAAATTAATACAGTACTAACATCCCCAGCATTACGGCGCGGCGTATAAACAGTGAGGTATATATGGGGGGACATGCTTGGGCAAACTATAAGATTTCGAGTAGTTTCGAGGATGAGTGTATGCAAATTTTAATTTGGTAGTTTTTATTTAGTGGGACATAACCCCCAACATTTTTATTTGGGGCTTGGGTCCCACTTGAGTGGGACGAAACACATAAATATATTGTAAATCTTATAGATGATCTTTATTCCCACCAAATTCCCATGATTTCTACCAAGATAGAACTTATCAGTTATCACCCTCACAAAAATATTAGCCACGAGTACAAAATAAATTTTAGAACGCTTTTTCTTTTAACTAATAATATTCATTAATTTTATTTGTTTATCTTTAAAATTAAAGGTGCTATGGGGTAAAGGTTATATTGTGCCTCAGTCCTAGGAAATTATTGCTGCGTTCCTAAAATTTCCCGCAACATATTCATGTACAATGAAAAATGCTTTAAATTAAGGATGAGCGCAGGACTATCATGGAGATTTTCTATATACATCTAAATTGTAGATGCTATCTTGAGATCTACATATAAATAAAAAGCACCACTTATTCATTGTGACTATATTATAGAGCCTTTAGGTATGGGTCGTACCAAACATACCGCCCATGAAGATGTAACTTTCTTGACTTCTATACGCAGACTACATTCACTTACAGACATCGGGGCAACTATATCATCCAGAACCGCGTCGTCGTCGGGAATAATGCAAGTACTTGATATATGCATGCATATATAATGCAGAATGCAAATACACACATTTATAAATTCACAAAAGAGGTTAACGTTAATGCAATCATTTTGTGGGTGTGAAATTCCTATAAAGTACCTACGTATATAGTTCATGCTCCCAATGATGCACCAGCCCCAACAGCACCATATACAATTTGTGTGTGGTGCATATGCAGCATGGTGCATATGGCAGCAAGCGATGTTCGCGCTCAGCTCAAGTTATGTGCCATAGCCAAACCATCATCATCTATACTTCCACTGTCACCGAGAGGGAGTTAACAAATTATCATACGAGTATGTACTATGTATACCTATGGTGAACTCATGCGAGTCTATAAAAATGAAACAAGCGAACGTTTTGGTGTTAATGTATTACAAATCGTGCAGCGATTTCGTATTAAAAGTAATGTGAGGGCTTTTAAGGATATTGTTTTGTGTGTATTTCGGTGTAAAGTGATGTGGTTACTTAATGGAACACAGAATTTTGTGACAACTTTTATATACCTAGTCACCTAGATGGTTTTAGGTAGATGAAAAGTTGTTTGTGTACTTTTTGACTGCCCGAGGGGAAATACCACAATCAAACAGAGTATTATATCGGTTACAAAAAAAAATATTGTTTTACATTTTATGCTTTTTGTGGTTATAAAACTAGTGCCCGAAAGGTGTCAAGGATATTATATACTTAAATTATAAGTGTTGTGTTAAAAAGAGGTATTGGTTTGATAATAGTGTTTTGGTTTAATTGACATTTTAGTGTAATTAAAAAATACAAGAGTGTAAGTTTTATTGAATAGCTAAAAATTAACTCTTTTTTTCTAAAACTCACTTAAGTTCTTAAAAATCATCTTTTAATCCTGTTCTTCGAGCAATTGATGACTTATTAGCGGCACCAATAGTCTGACAGTTCTTTGAGATCACTTATATATTTATAAACAAATAGAAATATGCAGATAACAGTAACATAGTAAAATAAAAAATGGACAATTTTTCATACTTTTAAGACAAGTTTCACAATGTCTTAGTATAAGTTTCCTGAACTATTCAAGTGAGTCAAAGTTCAATTGGGTCTCGAAATTTTTTTAAGTTACAATTTTCTTTAAACTTGGTACCATACCAGCCTTTTTTTAACATTCTACTCACACTTGTTTTTAGCTTTAGGACCAAAAATAATGGTATAAATAGTTTTGCATTTTCGAAAAATCCAATTTTTTTCGTGCCCTTAATATATTTTATACAGGTACAGTAGACGCTCGATATAGTGAAGTAATTAAAACCAGGCCTGTTCACTATTTCGAGATTGTTCACTATTTCGAGAGAGAAACTACAAAGGCCTTCCAATGTGATTTTGATACAAAATGATTTTTTTGTATTTATTAAAGCGTAAAATAATTTCAATTGGTTAAAAAAAATATAAATATTTCATAATATTATACATATAACACAGAGAAAACTTTATTTTTAATAAAAACAAAAACTTCATAGCTCCGAGAGCAAATCAGTTTTTTTTTTTTTTAAATAAGAATGAAATATAAAAATTAATCACTACTGTTTATTTGTTTCTCAACTTTAAATTGACTTGCACTGCTTTTTCTTGTAAATTTTTCATAAACATCTTTTAAAAAAAAAGTCCACAATGCTGTTAACGCATTGCTGCTGGCATAATCTTGTTGAATATTGGAAAAAAATGTGAGTTCACTATATCGAGATACCTTTTGATCACTATTTAGAGTTGTCTGTATAAAATTTTGTGTGTTCACTGTACTGGATAGTTCACACTACCGAGATTCACTATATCGAGCGTCTATACTGTATATTATTATATTAAAAAAAAAATCAGTAGGTTTAGGTTAACTTTTGGTGAGCAAAAAGCTTCCTAAAAAATGGTTTGTAATGATTACACATCGTCCATCTCCGACCCCCACCACCGACCGACAAATACCCATCAACACTCCTGACATGCCTGAATAATACCACTTCAACCATCTCTGGTAAAGAATATTAAAATATAAATATTATTTTTTCTGTTCTATTATAATTCACACTTGGTCTGAACCAGATAGAGGGTGTTCCGAAATCATCGCCTCAGAAGAAAACCATGAGGTCCTGAGGTCATTTCAAGTCGAAAAACTTAAGAGGTAATTTTCTCGTTTTCTCTTCGTTTTCGACTTATATATGATTTGTATTCTTTTTTCCTTTGACTATGGCTCTAACTTTGCCAAACTATAACTGATTTAAATTTTTTTTTATTTTAACATGAACAGTTTTAAATTTTAATATACCATACAATTTTTTTCTGTGTGGATAACGATTTTCCCGAAATTTATTATCAAACACATTTGTTAAGAATTTTTAGATTGTTTTTTTGACTTCGGTATGATTTTTTTCTCAGTATAAGTTTTTTAAGTATAAGTTTTTGTTTTTCATTATGAAAGCCCAATATGTCTTCTTAAAAATACTTTAAACATTGTATCTAAAAATACATTTAAAATTATTTAAAAAATAAAAAACAAAAACTAAAGAAAAATCAAAAAAATATGAATATTTGAATTACAAACATTTTTAACGGTCTTACTCTTACTTTACTCTTTCTAACAACCAACACTCAACGCTCAGCATAGTTTTTATTCGTTTTCATTGGCCCCTTATGTTCCTCTTATGTGCCAACACAACTTAAAAATACCAAAATGTACCTACATAGCGAAACTTGCTTATGTAAAAAACCCCGAATACCTGAAACATATTTTCAGTTAAATTTCATATATTTATTAAAAAAGCTATCTTGGGTGAAATTTTTTTTTTATTTTTTCACTTCCAGAAAATTTTCCAGAAATGACATTTGTATTTGTCACAACCTTTTATTTTTGTTTTTAAATAAGTTGCTTTTTGGTTTTGCTCCCGAAAATCCAAAAAACATTTTCAATGTCGTATTTTAACATTGATTAAAAGGAAATTACATTTTTAAATTTCCGCACAGTGAAATTTTTAAATCCACTTAAGTGAAATTTTTTTTCACTTATCCGGACTTCGCTTTAATGAAAGTTTTTCCCACTTAAGCGGGGTTCGTTTAAGTGAAAGAAAGCATGTGACATTTTGCCGTTTCTTTTAAGCGGTTTTTTCTGTATATAAATTTATTCATAAGAATATGATATTTATTTTATAAAAAATTATATGTATACAGTTATATGTAAATAGAACCATACTGTACCTATTATAATCATAAGAACTAGTGATATGGTTAATAAGATAATCTGATAACACTAAAGTTTGTTGCTTCTTTGGTAACACTTAAAAGGCGATGAGTATACCTATCTCAGCCAAAGATTAAAATCATCTCACAGGTTTGTTAATAAAAGCTTCCATAGAATCATTTTTTTCTATTTAACCTTTTCTCGAAAATAAATCGAAACTGATTTTGTTCAAAATTTGTATGAAGAATTCTTTAAAAAGTTTTAATAATTTTACTTATCAATTTCCAAAAAAAAATATGTTTTGAATTTTTATTAAAAAGCTTCAAAATTTTTTTTTTTGAAATCTCAAGATGTATATGTAATAGCCAGGTATGTATGTATTTCGATAACGACTTAGTTCAATTTTATTAAACTTGGCACCACTCATTTTTTTTTTTCAATTAATTATCGAAAGCAGATTTGAAACAAAAACTATTTTTATAAACAAAAATAACGGTACATTCCATACATGATATAATTACTGTTAAAAAATCCTTTAGACTTCGTCGGCGAATGTTTTCTGGAAATATATTTTTTTGCTGTTGAACATTTTTTTATAATTTACATTGTTATTACAAATGTTGTTAAAAACGGACTTTACTTTACATTTCGTTACAAAAATTGTCTTTACATTGAAATTTAAATGGAATAAATTAACAATTAAATAAGTTAACATTAAACACAAATTTAACAGTAAAAATTAAAACTAGTATCACTTAAGGTATGTATCACAGATTATTTTATGGTTTTTTTAAAAAACGCTCTCAATAAAATGCACAATTTAAATTCCATACAAAACAATTCTTAGTATCTCTACCATCTGTTTAAAAAAAATGGACCCGTCGAGTGTATATATACATTTGTAGATATCAAAGGTATCGAAAAATGTTACTTTTATTGTCAGGGGTTCCTCAAAGAACCCTTGAAGGTCCGTTCATTTTTATCCTTTTCGGGCATAATATTCCGTCCAAGTTTTAGTCCAGTCAATAGAGCATTTGACTCGTACAAAATCGCCAGAAAGCTGGATTTTGGTATATAGCATCCTCATGGCTTTATTAATTATTATCGATATGAGCGCCGCTAACAATTTTACGGGTGGTTGAAGGCCCTCCAAAATGGTTTTTCAAGAATAACTCCCAAATGGAAAGTTGTACAAAAAAAATGTTACGAGTTAATTTGTAGCTTGGAAAATTTCTTACAAAAAGGATTAAAATATTTTTTTTCATTAAAATAAATAAATTACGTTATTTTAGTGCTTAGTTTTTGAATAAATGATTTTTAAACTCTTAATTTTTCGAATAAAGTTCAAATAAAATTCGGTATAATTTGATTTGAGAATTTGAGCTCTAGCTCAAATTAAATTGTAGGCACTTATACACACAGACAGATGTACACAAACGCTTCTTGCATCGCTGTACGCTTAGCCTATGAAAGCTCAAAATCATTTCTTGTATTCAAATCACTATAAGGTTCAAAATGATTGCAGCTCTTTTTTAATTTGGAGTTTAAAGTCGCATCTATTTAATTTTTTTTAATTTTTAAATTGCGTTAAACAAAATTTCCTAAATGTTATATTATAATCTTTTGATATAAAATTTACATTTTAAAGCGCTTGAGCAGGGGCGGACTGGGAGCCAAAAGGCCTCCCGGGACTTTAATAAAAGGGCCACAAAATAGTAAAATGACCAGATAGAGTAAAAAAGAATAAGCTCGTAAAAAGACGATAAAAAATTTGTATCTTTGTGTAATTGAAGCCAAAAATAGTCTAAAATGTGTATTATATTGTGTTCATGTTTACAAAATGTAACTATAGATTTTTGAAAAAATTAGTTGGGTCCTGTTTATTGTTATAATGCAAATTTTACAACTGATGTTTTCTACTTCTACCGAGACTTCGAAAATACTAACATACTTTTCTATTCTGTTTCTGTGGCCCTGAAATTTTGTGTGAAAGCTTTCCTTTAAATGAACTGAAAGTACTTTAAGAAACTTATAGAATATAAGGTTTACTATAAGAGTAATTTGGGGGCCTCCTTAAGTTACCAATGAGGCCAGAGTAACTCAATAATAATAAGTGTGGGGCTCCATCAGCTTAACTATAGTTTTCGTTAAAATTATCTTAGGATCCAACAGCTTTATACTTACTGTGGGGGCCCCTAACATGAGATGTGTGGGCTTCCTGAGATTCCTTTGGGGCCACAAAAGTTGTATATTTACTGTAAGGCCTTAGAAATTCAATTTTATAAGAAAGTTTTCTTTTAAACGAACAGAAAGTACTGCAGAGACTTCCATACACTTTTTATTCTCCCATGGGGCCCACGCGGGAAAAATCCCGGTTGCTCGTAGCCCAGTCCGCCGCTGCGCTTGAGACACAAATAAAACCTATACAATTTTGTTTTGTTTATTCTGACAACTTCTTTTAAACATTTACATAATATGACTTTTCTAACACTCCTGCCAGAACTTTTTTTTTTTCTAAGCTGTAAAAAGCAAGTTTTATTCAAATTACACCTGCGGAATATATACAACCTTTTTCACTACATGGAAATTCCTTATATTGATACCATCTGTTCTACCTTAACAACTTAATTTTCAATTCAGGTTTCGATTACGGTCGCAACTATGTACGAAGAGATAGTTTCATGTTTATCCAAAAATCTATATAAATAGGTATGTGTATATCCACCAAGCTGTTTCGAATCACCGCAGCACATCCAGAGATTCCCTTCGTTTTTATATTGTTCCAATTTGTGTTACACGAAAATGTAATACACACATACCGTCATATAGCTATTTCTCCCACAATTTAACGTGCAATCCCAGCACACAGTGTAACCATAACATTTCAAAAATACCAAAAACATTCAAATTGGGGTTTGTTCTTGAAGCCGCAGGTTATCTCATTTAGATTTGCCGCCCGCTAATACCGTACCTTCGTTAACGTGAGTATCGCATCTCGTCGGTCATCACAACAAGCCACATTTGCACAATATGTGGTCGAAAGGTCAAAGTTTGTTGTCGAATGATGATTCCAGCTTTTAGATTCTTTAAAAAAAAAACAATCCTAAATACATAAGTAGATGCGATGCAGACCTTTCGCAAAAAGGATTTCAAAATTAGCTGCGGGAGAACTTTGATCTGCTACAATATGTGATACAAACCGAATTTTCAGAAAAAAACATTTTTTAAAACATGAAAACAAAGTTTTTTGTTTTCGTTGATGTTTTTAGCAGGACGAGGTATATAATATGTATAGATAAATATAATCCACAGTAAACTGGCTATAAACTAATACCATCGTGTAAAGAACAAGGGAAACATGGCTTCTGATATATAAGTCTCTTGCATTTTGTGTCCTTATAGTGTGTTAAATATTTACAAATTCAAATGTTGGTGTATATAGTGTATATCGAAGAATGTACAGCAAAATATTCAGGAATAAGTACCTACATACATACCTACACATTGTAAGCAACAGAATTTATTTTTTTAAGGTTTCTTGTTTTTTGAACATTGTAGGTACAATGTCATCGCCGCGGTATCGCAATGCCACCGCCATGCCATGCTAAACCGAAACAAAGCAAGTAAATATTTGATTTGATCAAATTCAATGAAACTTCAAAGTTACCAGCCTTTGCGGAAATTCTTTGACATGCAAAACCAAATATCCTTTCTAAATTTCATACATGTATTTAGGTATAGGGTTAAGTCCTTGGCTAACCAACCAACCATAAGTGAGTATGTGGGTTCGTTTACTTTTTTTTTTGGTTGAATATATTTTGAAGGAAGTGCCTTGGGGAATTAAAGATAAGAGCAATAAGAATAATTTGTTTATTTTTTTTCGCAAACTAGACTTATTATATTATAGACTTATACATACACCAATGTTTTTGAATCTAGTAAAAGTTTGTAAGGATATGAATTTTGAACCAAAAGTTAAACAAACAAAAGTGTTAGGTTTTAAGAAAGTCGAATCAATCATTTTTTGAAATAAATAAGTTGATTTTGAGTTTTTAAAAAAGTAAAAAAAAAAATAAAATTTTAATTTTCGAAGTCAATTTTCAAAATTTTCTACAAAATTGGTTTAAATGTTTTCAAGAAAGTCAAATACAAAAAAGACGATTCTTTGAAAAGAATTGGTACTGTTGGAACGTTTGTTTTGGAAGAAAAACTAGTTAAATTTTAAATTTAATTTATTAAAAAAATAATTATAATAATTAAGCTGATTTTTTTTGTCAAAATCGTCAGATTTTATTTCTTAAGCCTTTAGGATGCAAATCTAGATAAATTTTGCTTCCATACAAAATTTTTCCAAAATTTCTCTTATCATTTTAGCCGATAATTTTTTTTTCTTACTGTCAAAATTTAGGTCACGAAATAATTGTTTGGTACATAAATTCTCATTTAAAATTTTTGTCAGATTCTTTAATTCTTGAATTTTGTGTGAATTTCGGTTATCAAAAATGAAAATCGAATTGATGAAAATATTGGGGAACAAAATAAGATTTATCGGAGCTAAAGATAAGAACCTATATGGTTTTGATTATGATATGTATGTACATATATGGCAAGTTATGGAATCGTAAAAATAAAAGAGATTTTGATGAATCTTGACATTACGATGATAGTGAAGTCGAAAAAAATGGGTCTTTGTCTGTCTAGCCTGATTCACAATGCGACAATAAAACGAGACGAGAGTGTGACGTCAATTAGTCGCAGTTGTCAAACCAAGCAATGAAAACATACTAGAGCATACACAATAAAGCGTTTCTTAAAAAAAAAAAGACGAGACGAAGATTTTCATTGACAAGTGACAAAGAAAGAAAACAAAAACACAGTTTATATCTATCTCACACTATCATTCACAAAACTGCTTCAAGCATTTTGTTCCTTAATTTTTTTTTGTCATTTTTTCAAATGTTTTCTTTATTTTTAATTGTTTTTCTTAAAATCATTTAAATCACTTTATCGCACTTACAGTGAAAGCAAATAAAACGAATGAATTTACGATGTTAAAAAAAGAAACTCGTCAAGATACTCGCCGCATTGAGAATTGGGGGAAGATTTCATAATAAGAAAAAGATGATAGCGTTTCACGTCACGCTCTCATCTCGTTTGCTTGTTGCATTATGAATCTGGCTTCTGTCTGTCCTTTCAGCTACAGCCTAAACGGGTGAATCGTTTTTTTTTTTTTTAATTTGGTACCTAACGTTTTTTCGTAACTATCCCCGTCAAAATTTTTGAATCTACAGTACCTGCCTTACAAAGTTGTTTACCTTTTTTTAACTTTTTCAGTAATTTTCTTAACAAAAAGGCTAAAATTTCCATAAACTGGTTCTAAATTGTACCTCCCAAAGAACCACGTTTTTATTTTTGACTTCCCCAAAAGGAAAATCAACTGATTAGTTGAGCTTCTAAAAAAGATGTTTTTTTAATTTTTTGGGAACTTAATAATTCGAAATTTGGCACCCCGCAATTTTTTGACAGTTAGTAGTAGATTTTAAATGAAAATTATTTTTATAATTTTATTTATCGTTTAATAACGGTATCTCTCAAATAACCATTTTTACTGGTTTTTGACTGTTAAATCGCGATTTGAATGAAATATTTACAGAAGAGCTTCTAATAAGTTTGAATACTATTGCATATCAACATTTTCGAAAAAGCAAATTATGTATGTTATATGTATTTGAAAAAAAAGTTTTTAAATTATATTTTTAAAATTCCATATTTCGAAAATAAGTAAATGATGTATTTTTAAATCAATTTCTTAACTTCGAATTATTTATGGCTAAAAAATTGGGTACCTACTAATTTTTGTCCTTAAAAATGTGTGAAATTTTTTTTTAACGTAAGTATGGTTGTTTATCACTTTATTTCTAATTATACTGATTTTTAAACAATTGTTCAGTCAATGTTCCAAGAATTTTCAAATGATTTATTACTTTCTTACTAAACTACGTTTTTTGGCAGGTAAGCTATGGTAATTAATTTATTTTCTTTTAAAATCAGAGTTATATAGATCTAAATTATTCAGACTTCAGCCCATAAGAGCAAGTTCGTGCATTTTATTTTTATGGAAGTCACCATAATTTTTGGTTATAACAATAATTACTTCTAAATATGTTCACCTGCTTGCTGTCAGTTTTCTTAGAAATCAATTTAATCGATTTCGAAAAATTAAAAATTCAAAAAAAAAAAAAATTAAAAAAAAAAATTTGGTACACCTATAGAAACTTTCTGTTGGAAGTGCCATTTATAATTTTGTCGGCCATTTTTTTTTACAAAATATATGTGTAGGTATTATGTACATATGTACATACATATGTACGCATGAATATATTAAAAATTATTTTATTTCAAACCTGGGGAACTTTTTATTATTTTTTTTAATTGCCAAACAAATTTGTGTCACAAGTACCTACCACTACCTACCTATACCTAAACTGTTGATGAAAAGAAAAAAAAAACTTTTGGGGGATTTAAAAAAAACCGTTAGTTTTTTAAGACGGACAGAGTGAAATGCAATAGACTCACTTTTTTCGTCATCTCTATAATCGTAACTTTAAGATACATCAAAACCTAAATTGTAAATCCATTTTTCAAATATCGTCATCGTCATTTTATACATAGGAATCGACATTTTGATAACCGAAATTTTAATCAGTTCAAATGGTTAACAAAAATAAGTTGAATATTAAATTAAACCAAAATCATTATACAGGTTGTCGAGAAAAAAGGCTTCTCTCTGTCTCATGACTCTTTAGTCTTTACTCTCAAGAAAAAAATTTCACTATACACACAGATTAAATTCTTAAACTAACTTACTTTGTCTTTCGTTTAAAAATTTAATCTGAAGCCATATTATTATGGTGGTTCATATGATATTTATATGTAAACAAAAAATCTCCTCAACTTTAAAAAGTCTTATACCTACCACCGAAAAATTAGTTTTTCCATGCATATATATAGCTAGTGCGGTTTCGCTTCATTTATTTGTAGAAGTAAACAACTTAAATAATTTAGTTTAAGTTGAAAATTAATTTTTTTTTCTCTAGAGTGATATTCAAAGTGAATAAATAAGAAATTAAATTGAAAATGAAGGTTGGCGAAAAATATTTCGCTTTTGTGTGTGTGTGTGTGTGTGTTTGTGTGTTTAAGTTTGTGTGTGTGTGTGTTTGACTATCTGCTTGGTGTTTTTAATCAAAAAACAACACCACTTTTCTATTAAGGACTCCCTCAAGATATCTATGAAAAGTTAACCATGTTTTGTTTTTTTTTTTTTTTTTGAGTTTATTTTGTTTAGGAATTTTATATCCATTTAATTTTAAACAATTCTCTTAAGGGAAAAAAAAAACAAATCTATACTTTCTACATATAATCAAGAGTATTCTTTATTTTTTTTCTTTAAATCAACAATATTGCTGTAATAATAAATTCGTTCTTTTTTTTTGTGTTATAAATTTAAAAATTTAAATTTATATTTCAGAAGAACGAAAAATTACAAAATTTAACAAGTCATCTGGCAGACGGCAGCGTTTCAGCCAAAACTTTTATTTTATTTAATATATATTTTTAAATATAAAACAAAAAAATTCAAATTACAAGTTCACAGTTCACGGGCAAATTTGCGTGGTGGCCCAGTCCGCCCCTGATTCATGCTGTGAGTTTTATAAGAGTGTGTAAGCATCGACCATAATTCGCATCTTAGAAGGGTACGACAGCATCTAACTGATGAGCCCAACTGTCGTCCCTGGGCGAAACGCACTTTTGGAGTTGAGGTCATTTGAACTCATAATTTGAATTATATTCAATCGCTCCACCTATAAACACCTTCGTTAATCGTTAATGAAACAAAAAAATGTCTACAAATATTTTTTTAATAAAATTGAAATTCTCAGAAAATATAATAAATGACTTAGCAATTTTTTTATTTCAAAAAAAAAAAAAACTTTTAAACTGTGGTGAAATTTATAATAAATTTCGAGTCAAAGAAGGGGGACCTATTGAAAGTAATAAGGGCTAAATAACCATATAATTAATGTATAGCAAAATTATTAAAATTGATCAATTTATCAATTTATTTTGACACTCGCCAGACACCTACTTATGGTACCTAACGTACCTTGAAGCTGTACAAATTTTTACATTAAAGTATATCATTATTAATGATTGCCCTAAAAACTCATGTCCATTTAAAATATGTAGTTTAGCTTATTGTGACAAATATGTCAAATTAATGCAGAAACAACAAAATTTCAATTTCAAAACAAACATCAAAAGCTAGATAAATCATTCAAAATGGAGTTAGATTGCAATGCAATTTCACAGATGAATCCTATAAAGTATATAACGGGTGATTTTTTATCTGGTTTGGTTTTGGCAACACTGGTTTTGACAGCTGACGTGTGTTTAGTACCTTGTGTCACTGTCAAACAGCTTCAGTTTGGTTTGCAATTTAACCATGGATCGTCTTACAAATGAACAACGCTTGCAAATTATTGAATTTTACTATCAAAATTCGTGCTCGGTTCGAAATGTTCATCGCGCGCTGCTTCCATTTTATGGTCGGCATTCTCGACCTTCTGAGCAGTCTATTCGGAAGATTGTGACCAAATTTCGCACCAAATTTACTTTGTTGGACATTAAACCACCAACACGTTTACGTACTGTGCGTAGTGAAGAAAATATTGCGGCCGTATCAGCTAGTGTGACAGAAGACCGCGAAATGTGATTCGGCGCCGTTCCCAGCAGTTAGGCCTTTGTTACAGGACTACGTGGAAAATTTTGCGGAAGGATTTGGGCGTAAAGCCTTTTAAGATACAGCTGGTGCAAGAACTAAAGCCAGCCGACCTACCACAACGCCGAATTTTTGGTGAATGGGCTCTTGGAAAGCTGGCCGAGGATCCGCTTTTTTATCGAAAAATTGTGTTCAGCGATGAGGCTCATTTTTGGTTGAATGGGTACGTAAATAAGCACAATTGCCGCATTTGGAGTGAAGATCAGCCAGAAGCATTGCAACAGCTACCAATGCATCCCGAAAAAGCCACTGTTTGGTGCGGTTTATGGGCCGGCGGCATTATTGGGCCATATTTCTTCAAAGATGATGCGAATCGCAGCGTTACTGTCAATGGTGAACGCTACCGAGCGATGATAACAAACTTTTTTTTGCCCGAAATGGAAGTTCTTGACTTGCATGATATGTGGTTTCAACAAGACGGTGCCACATGCCACACAGCACGCGAAACAATGGCGCAATTGCGAGGCGAGTTTGGTGAACAGTTAATTTCACGTTTCGGGCCGGTCAATTGGCCGCCTAGATCGTGCGATTTGACACCATTAGACTATTTTTTGAGGGGGTATGTCAAGGCTAATGTCTATAGGGACAAGCCCGCTTCGATTGACGCACTGGAAGCCAACATCCATGCATTCATTCGTGAGATACCGGCCGATATGTGTGAAAGAGTATGCCAAAATTGGACTCAGCGGATGGGCTACCTGAGACGCAGCCGCGGTCAACATTTGCATGAAATTATCTTTAAACATTAAATTGCAAGGTTCAAACTATCGATTCAAATAAATATTTCATTCATTTTTTCGAATTTTTTGTGTTTTTTTTTTTTAAAAGTTCTAAACCTCTTAAAAAATCACCCGTTAGTTAGGTATAATTACCAAAATAATTAAATAATTTATGTATGTAGCTACATAGGTGTAAACATATATGTATATGTGTCTACCAAGGACATAGCCTCTAGCCATTGTCCATATGTAGGTATACCCACAACGTATACAACACTCAATGCGTCCAAATAGGCGAATCATGTTTAACACATGCACTAATTATTATTATCTATACCCTCGGGTATAGGGTATTTTGATTTGGTTGGGTCTTTCTATACCCAACCCAGTCGTTAAAGTCTCATTCAATTCAACTATACATATACATTTGAAATTGACCGGGACAACAACATTTTTACCTACCTTCATAGATTTTATAGTTGCGTAATGGTATAGCTCTCAAATTTCGCTCTAATTAGTTTTTCGAATAACAATGCCTTTCCATCATCACAATAAACACAAAATTGTTGAAAAATGTTTTGCGCAAAAAGATTTAATCAGTCAGCAGAGCCTAATTAGCTGATTAAAAAAGTCAAACGTGAGGCTTGATTGCTAAAAAGTTATGCAATAGTTGGATAAACTACAAATTCCAAAGTATTAAAATAATATGTACATAGATATGCATGCATATATGCATGAAAGTAGGAACTAAACGAAGCTATTTTAGCCAATAAAAAAAATATTTATCCAAAAAAAAGCTATTGCTGGCTTATGGATATGGTTTGAGTACAGTATAGGTATACCTGTCATTTCTGTCAACTTTAAAGTTGTCCTATCCCTTATAGTACCTAGGTAGTAAACACAAGTGTGCCCACTTGAAAGGAATGTAAATAGAGCAAATAATATTGGATGGAAAATTTTTTTTATAAACAAAAAAAGTAATCGGCTGTGGGTGTAAAACTTTATGCTCTAACATTGAATATACTCTGGGTTGACGGTACAAAGTTTCAAGTGGCGTTCTTGTTCCTAAATTCAATAGCTTTTATTTTGGCCTTATTGAACTTTTAAATAAGTTTGCGGCAGAAAATTCTATGTAGATGGGGGGAGAGCTCGCATAGAATATTTAGGTATATAACATTTTCGAGGCTTGAGCGCAACAAATTTTTGGAATAAATTTCTTGTGGACACTCTACTTGACAAAACTTTTTGTGTATTTTTGTTTTTTTTTTTAATTTTATTTTGTAAAGATAAAGTTTCATCAAAGTTGTTGATTAAACTGATTTATGCACAATAGGAAAACCCTTTTATATTTTTTTTTTTTGGTAAAGAATTCAAATATATATTTTGTGAGTTTATTCGGAAGGGAAATGCTTAGTTGAGCAAAAACAAAAACTTACTTTTGAAGGTTGGACGTCCCTTAAGTAGAAACTGAACTAACACAGCTTGGTACATTTTAAATTATATTATGTTAAGGTAGGCTATAAGGTTTTAACAAATAAGTTCTATGTGTTATATTTAATTTAAGAAACTCACACTTAGTGAAATAGAACCCGCTGACGCAAACAACCATGTAAAAGGATGATAAAACTTAAAAGTACCTATATAGGATATACTTGTTGAAGAATAGTCGAAGGGGAATCATCACAAATCATCATGGAAAAGTAACTATATAAGAGAACGCTTCAATAAATATCAAAAAATTCCACATGATGTGTTGGGCGTAAGAGTAGAAAAGGCCCCATGTCCATGTCCAGTGAAATCATGGTCATATAAAATTTTGTCAACATTACTAAGAAAAAAAAATTAATGACCAATTTTTTAGTATTTATTTTTGCTAAGTTAATAAATCAATTTCGAAAAAAAATCATCTACTTATTTTTGAAATATCGAATTAAAAAAATATTTTGACATTTTTTTTTTCAAAAATCTAAAATTTTTGTTTATGAACATTAGCTGTGTTTTATTTTCCCCCAGACCCGAACCAGATTGGATTTGCTTACGAAGTAACATGTATTACAAAAACAAGACAAGATCCAAGTTTGTTTTAAATTTGGATTTCCAAATCCATTTTGAACACACACCCTTAATTTCTAAATGTCGTCAAAAACAAAAGGAAAAACGAGTTGGGTACTGAGATCCTATAGGGTTGTTTTATTTTCATGATCTGATCTGGATTGGATCTGGGGGAAAATAAAACACAACTACTATCTATTATTTGAACTTAGTAGAAGATCTTGTAAAAAAGTTTATTTTTACAGTGCACTCTCTCCAAACGGAAAACTCCCATTGTAATAATCGGACACAGATACGAAATTTAATAAAAGCAATATGAGTTTAACTTTCTCAATAGCGAAGTAAATACGTGTAGTATTTACTATTTTTCAAGTTTCAATTATTATAAGGTCCATTTCGGTACTCTTTGGATAGTAACTCACAATTTGTCGAATTATAAAGAGAAAAGTAATGAAATCCCAACAAGAAAAAATTCAAAAAAAATTTAAAGGATAGAAATTCATTCATATAGGTGAAATTTTGTTGTATCCCGCAGGCTCCATTCTACTTTAGAAATTTTCAAATACAAAAATGCACTCGGAATAAAATAAGAAAATTCTATAATATGAATATGCTAATGTGTTTTTTTTAAAGGTTTTCAATTTTATTATTTTGTTTTCTCATAAGCGGACAACTCTCATAAACAGACAAATTTCTGGGTACTGTCAGTGTGCTCGATAAGAGAGGTATCATTAATAATGGATTAGCCCAGTCGTTTTGTACAGAAAAAGCCTGACCTGGGAAAAATTTTACTGTACACTTTTTATTCACAGCTTTAGTTAGAGGGGGTAATTAGGGAATAAGTGTAGTTTTAAGGGCTGGAGCTTAAACCGCCATCCTGATTTTTCTAAAAAATTTCTTAAAATAGAGTACAAAAATATTTTAAAACAATATGGCAACACTTACAGTGTCATGGCATTTATCTTCTTTTTTTTTTAAATCAATATTTAATTCTGCTTTTATAAATGAAATTATTTTAATGAATACTTTTTGAAAAATTAAATTTCAAACTCAAAATAAAAAAAAAATTTACCAAATTTTGAAATTAATTTTATCAAAATTTTTCGTTATAACGTAGTAATATTCAACGCCCTTATCAATTCTAAGTCAAACGGTAAAAAACCAGAAGCTAAAATGTCTCCTAGTTTTTGAAAAAAATGAAAAAAACAAAATGTTATATTTAAGTTTACTACTTTTTTAGTGGAAATAGGACTTTTAGAGAAATTTAAACCCAGTATTGAAGAACAATTAGTATAGCTAAGATGGGAGACAATCTAAATTTTTGTACTCTAAAACCAAGCAATCCAAATTGTTTGAATGCTAATTAAAGATCAAATACAAGGTGTGTTTTATTCATTGCTGCATAGCCAGCGCAGCACAAGTCTGAATAAAACGATCACTCACTCTATACGTTCATTTCAATAATTGAAAGCTCTATCGCCAGCACAGCCATTTTTTTTTTTTACTGACTTCTTTTTCGCCAGAAATCAAATAGTTTTTGTTTGTCAAGGGAAATTTTGCTGCGCTGTTTATGCAGCAATGAATAAAACACACCTACAGTAAAACCCGCTTAAGATGAACGGCAAAATTACAGAGTCTTTCTTTCACTTAACTAGATTTTTTATTTAAACGAACCCCACTTAAGTGAACACAAATTTCAGTTAAGAGGAGTTTGGTTAAGTGAAAAGAAAATTTCTCTTAAGCGAATTTTACTGTTTACAAATAACTAAAGAATTAAAAAGATTTTTTCGTAAGTACACAATAATAAAGTTGGTGTGGAAAACTAATGGTCTTATTTATAAACGTTGTCTAATTTTAGACAACTGACCAACTTTGGAAAATGTGTTCAAAAACCTTGTTTATATTGTCGTCTTATAACTGCCTTACACAACTACTATACTATTTAGACACAAGAGTAGATTGTCTTTACCGTGAATAAAGTGATATTAATACTTTTTAATAAATAAAGCATATTTCCACCAATTTGAAAATAGTTAGACAGTGTCTAAGTGGACAAAAATCTAATAAATACAACTGTAAGTGAGTAGGCCCCCCTACTAATATAAGCTAAAAAAAGATGTATTGAAAATTGTATAAGAGTCGTTTTCGAGAAAAATAAAATTTCCCTTAACAGTTTAAAAACACTTGTATTATTGATCAAAATCATTTAAACCTTTTCTGAAACAATCGAAAATAAAAAAAATGGTTCTATGGAAAGTGCTATTAAGAACATTTTTCCGAAAAAGCTATGCGCACGTTTTTGAGAAAAATGAGATTTTCATTAATACATAATTGCAAAACAATGTTTGGTTTAAAAAAAACATTGGGAAAACTCGTCTCAGTGGAATGCCAAAAAAATCAAGAAAATCAACCCATCATTGCTGCAGCTGAACGGACAGACAGAATTGTTTAATCAAAACCTCGAGTTCAATTTTTCACATAAATAGTACCGATATATTATAGCAAGTATGGTAGGACCTGTTTCCAACTCACGCCTTACAAGTCACAACTCACTAAAACAATATCGGCAGCTAAACTGAACCAAAAAGATACGTAAATACAATAAAAAAGTTTATTTGGACATTAAATAAATTTATCAATTTTCGTCCAATAATATACTGGTTTATTGGACCAACAAATCGTTTATTAAGTAGAAATTTTTAGAATAAATATAAAGTACGCAATATCAACGAGTCGGAAAATTTATTGAGACAATGAAAAAACTGTCAATAAACGGTGTTTATTAATATTACAAACTATTTTTTTTTCAGTGTATAGTTTTTTCAAGGCCAAAAAAATTTTTACTTTCCTGGTACACGAATGCATTTTGTAAAGTTGCAAAAGAAACTTTGCATATACCCAACCTTGCACCTTCCCCAAATCCTATAGTGTGCCCAATCGGGGGGGTTGGAGGGAGGCAGCATGCCCCCTATACATACTTCACAGTTTATACGCCATATTGATGGTATTTATGTAAGCAAGCAAAAAAAAAAAACAAAAATCTCATAAAAAAGTAGTTTTCAATTTTCTCAAAGTGCAATAAAAGTTCAGTGTAGAACTTTTCAGAGCGATTTAGGTATACTGCCAGATTTGAATTCGCGAGATTTTGATTTGCGAGGTTTCGGTTGAAATTTGCGAGATTTTTGATGCGAGATATATATAATTGCGAGATTGTATAAAAAGCGAGACTATATATGAAAAGCGAGATTTTGTAATTGCGAGATTTCGTTTTTCGAGAATTTAAAAAAAAGCGCGAGATTTCGTATTTCGAGATTTTGATCTGCAAGATTTCGTAGCCATCCCGGTTGATTTATATATGTGTCGGATGATGATGATTTTGAATTAATGCTTAAAAATTAAAAAAAATGTGTGTTTAATACAAATTCTTTTCTTTTTTCAAATTAAAATAGTCAAATTAAAAAAAAAATAACTAAATATTTTATAAGGATATAAAATTAAAACCCTACTTAATGAATAATTTCTCAAATTCATTTCCACTATAGTACATGTCAAAACATTCTCAAAAGAAAATAGATGCAGAAATTCTATTAAAATCCTGGGAAAAAATTTCTAAATTAGTTATAAATAGAATTGTCAGGAGAATTAATAGAAATACAATATAAAAGAGTTTTAGCCATTTATATTTTAAGTTAATTATAAAAATAGATGAAAAGTATTAAACTGTATACGTTACGTATCAATGTATGTACATATATTTTATTTCTTGTAAAATGGTAAATTTTCAAAATGACACATTAAAAAGGCTCACCTTTATAATTATCAGATTAATGTTGTTTCCTGCAATGAAACAAAAATAAATAAATATCAATTAAAAATGTGTTCTATCTAATTTAATGTTGAGTGAATACTTTATAATTAAAATCTCATTTATCCTATTAACAAAGCATAAAAACGTGCAATTAATTATATGAAAAACCCTTTACGAGATAAACAAAATGTAATAAAAAACTTTATGTTTTATACGAGGATATATAAGTAAATATTATGCAAATTTTTTTGTGACCAAATATTAATTTATAAATTACATTATATCAACATTACATACATAAATTTATATTAAGTCGTTTTTAACCTCATAAATTTATTAATTATATTATAATCATATATACCGGTGAATCCTTCATGTTTAAGTCCTTCCCATCAAAAACAAAAAAATAAAACTCTACACACATCACACCTCTACATATATATGATATTTTATTAAACTCAAATACCCCTCATCTGATATAATTAAACTTATCTCAGACACGCCTTTCTATTATAATTGCGTATTCTACCGTTCATATACCGATGAAAACAGAAAAGAGCCTTAACGACACGATGCGAAAACTATTAAATATAATATACGAAAAACAGTGAACACGATATAGCTAATTAGAATTAGGTGCGAAGGCCATGACAGTAATGTTCAACCTATTGAACCATCCTTCCGGTCGTATATGTCCTATATGTAGGTATGTATGCTATAACACCGTCACCCATCAGCAGAACTATCTATCTATATATTCGTCGCTCGATCATAATTCTGTATCATTAATTATTTCGAGGAACATTGTCGCCGCCATATAAAGAGCATTTCATATAATCGGCATTTTAATCATGACAGTCAGTAGGGCGTTTAGCTAAAAAAAAAAGAAAAAAAAAATAATAATATGTGACACCGAAAAAATAATAATAAGGAAACGAATGATTATAATGTAATATATTAATTAATTCCTTCGACATATTATAATTCGCTTGGGAAATTAATTAACTTGATTTTTGAACATTAGAGGTTCCGCGTGTTTCACCAAAAATTCAACAAAAACAAGGCGAGCCTCAACAACATATAAATTTTTGTATGGAATACAAATTTAGTTCTATAGGTACACTGAGAAAAATAAGATCAAATTTGTAAAATCACAACATCTAACAGTGATGAACTTTCAATATAATATTTCATTGATGTCACAATCGAAATTTTTAGCGGTTAATTTATTTTACCCCAAAACAACGTTCCCACTTTGCTGCAATTTCAGTAGCCAATAGGTAAATCAACTGCCATAAAATCAATTTTACTGGACTTTTTTTTATGAAAATACCTGCTGTTTAAATAAAATCATAGCCAAACAAAATTTAAATAAATAATTTAAGATTTTTTGTATGTCTGTTTTTAAAAAAAAAAAAATTCTTAATATTATAAATAAATGAAATCTGTATATTATTTTTGTTTAATACAAAATTTACTGCAGAAAGGTTCAATTTACTGCATTTTTTTTAATTGTGTGCTGCGAAAATTTTTCGTCGAAGTAGCAAGGTGGTTCCAAAATTTTTGACTTGTTCACAAGAACAATTAGAATAAATTTAAAATAGGATATTATTATAGGGAATGAAATTGACATTAAAGGTTATATATTTATTTGTTAATTTATAACTATTTATTAAATTATTTTTTTTTGTTAATTTATTTATTTGTTAATTTATTTTGTTTGTATTAATTATTTATTTTTTTAATTTATTTATTAATTTATTTTTTTTTGTTAATTTATTTTTTTTTTTGTTAATTTATTTATTTATTTGTTAATTTAATCTTTTTTATTAATTTTTTAATTTTTAGTTTTTAAATTATTTAATTGTTAATTAATTCATTCCTAATTTATTTATTTGTTATTTTGTTTATATATTAATTTATGTAATTGTTAACTTATTTATTTATTCAACCTAATTTATTGTTTGCCTATTTATTCATTTTCAATTAATTAATTCATATTTCCATATCTGTTTTTACATTATGTATTCATTTTTCTTTTGTTTATTTAAAAGTTAAATTGTTTATCTAAATAACTTGTTGAGTTCAATTTAATTTAATTTTTTTTTTGTTTTTTTAAATTTTGAATGAAGGTTTTTTTTCGTATTTTCCTTCGATTTGTTATTTTAATTTATCTTCTGTGATTTTGTTTTAATTCAAGAAAATGTTTCAGTAGTAAGATAATGTATCAAATCTCTGAATTGTAAAATGTGCGGTCACAGACTTTCTTGAAAATATTATTACGAAATAAACAAATCTATCTATCTATCTATCTGACATTAAGGGTATTTTATTTAATTACTTAATTTTTGAAGAGCAAAATAATATTTTCTTAATTCTAAATCATCATCAACTAATAAAACCGGAGTCTGGACTATGTTTGGGAGGTATCGTTATTTTTGGTTATAAGAATATTTTTTTAAAAAATCTGATAGGTGCCATGTTAGCTAAGGTAGAACTGGCTGACGGCATGGCGGAGAGATCGACATACTTAGACCAATTGATGGCCCATTGTGATACCACATTGGATCTGGGAAATCTTTTCCCTACTCGCGTTAAACCATTTTGAGCTTCTCATGAAGCATGTACGATTGCTTATAGCAATATTTGCTAGATCACTCGGATCATTTGTCATAGTAGAATTCTCCCAAGAAGAATCTACGTCTCTGTAATAGAGCAAGACAAGTACAGAGAAAGTATGGGGATTTCTTTCTTCCTCCTCCTCATCCATGCAGCTTCTGCAGAAATCGTGCTCGGTGCCAAGTTTAATAAAAATCGATGAAGTTGTTTTCGAATTTTTAAGTTCTCAAAAAAAAAAAAATATTGAAACTTTTTTTCAAAAATCCAAAAAAATATAATTTTGAAAATTTTGGTATAGGTACAATTCTTTTAAAAACTTTTGAAAAATTATTCATAAAAAAAATCATTAGAATCAGTGGAACCGTTTCTGATAAAAATTGAAAATCCAAAAATGGTTCTATCTGACGTACCATTTATAACCATTTTTCGGATATTTTTTATGAAATGGTACCTACTGATTTTTTTTTAAGTTGTGGGCATGTTTTGAGAAAAAAAAAGATTTTCATTATTTGATAAAAAAAATTTTACGTTGGGTACCGTTATTTTTGGTCCAGATTTGTCGACTTAGCTATCATCGTAATGCCAAGTTTGATCAAAATCTTGAGTTGGATTTTTTTTACAAATCTATTACTTGCCATACCTTAATCAAAATTTCTTAATTATCTTTTAATTCACAAAACGTTGATAAAAACTTAATTCACGAATTAAAATATTTATTAATAAACAATTACCTACTAATTCACACTAAATAGCAAATCTTAACGAAAATCTACTACTTTCAGCAAGAACTCTGTTTTTGCCAAAGCGCATTATTATTCTGCACACATATACCTAAACTTTCTCACAAATTATTATTTTTGTGTAAATTTACATATAAATTTTGTGACTAACATTTGTTTTCTTTTTTTTGTATCTAAAAATTTGTTGACAAAAATTGTTTTTTTTTTTTTTTAACTTCATAAATCGTTAATCCACCTACTTGGTTAAATTATTTCACTTACATAACTGATTAAAAATAATTCATGCTTAATTTGAGTTTATTAATATGAGTGTAAAGGTTTATTTCAAATTTAAATAACCAAATATTCAAATAAAATTATTAAATTTTCTACTTTCTGTTGCAAAAATTCTGTGGTATATTTTTCTGAGTGTATAAATATTGAGATTGCAAAGCCGTAGATTTATTATATCGCGTCGTTTTAGTGCTCGGTGCACTATCAATTTTCTAATTTATATACCTTAATACCACTGCCAAAATGGGCGCTGAAAATATAATTCATGTACTTAATTCGGGTGCATTGGATCAAATTTTAATTGCGCAACAAACATCGGACAAAAATCCTTTTTTCAGCCGACCATATTATTTATACAACAACAACACCACATCCAACATATCCGAAAATCCAACCTAAATCCCAAACCCATCAGTATAGGTATAATATAAAGGGCGTTGTCGTTTGTTGTTGTTTTGGTGCAAAAATTTGAGTTCATTAAATCGCATGTGGTAACGTTTTCGTGCTATATTGTCGACCGATAACAGTAAGGCCTCGTAAATAACGGCATCTATATTATAATTGTTTGTTGCGCTGTTATCCTGGCGCTGCTGGCTGATGTGAGCTTTTTGTTTAGATGCCCAAACAAATCTGTGTTGCGTGCTTGCAGTTTTGTCGGTAGCGGTGGTGGTTAATGGATAAATTTATTGTTTAGTTGGTATGTGTAGGTATATATATATGTATATATGTATTTATAATATAGGAACAACAAAAAAGAGGCAAGTTAATTAATCTCAGCTTGATTCTATTTCCATAATAATTTTTAGTTGTTGGGGTAGGTATTTAGTTTTTGATATTCAATTATGGTCTTTTTATGGAAGAGAAGAATAGAAACTTTCAAACAAAGAACACTTTGTGAGCTATGGCAGCAATTAAAAAGGCATTATTATAAATTTTATTATTATAATAAAAGCACTACAACCTACATGGTGATTGGTGGTAATCCTATGAGCCAAGAAGAATTTATTGCTAAAACTTGAATTATATAGAACCTGTGGGAATCCATTGTTTGTGCGAAAACATTGCCTCACATTGAATGAAATTTAAGGAAATGAATTAATTTTATTTATTACTGAATAATACCATACTTTTGTTTAAGCATATTTACTACATTTTATTTTATAAACTATTCCACATTTTAGACGCAGGAAAATAAATACTAATCGAGAGCGTTTTTTTGTTGGTTAAAAAAATGTGTTAAATATTACGTATAGTCAAGAGTAAAAATTATATAGTTCACTTTGTTAAATCTTACGAATAGTCGACTCGATTAAAATAAATTGTTTAAAATAAAAACCTAAAAAGGTTATATTAATGAAGAAACTTGGTTAGGATTCGCAATTTTGAAGATTTTTTTATGTTAAACGAGTAGCTTGCTTAAATCAAATAATTATATTTAGTTAATTTCACTCATCTCTAAGATTGAAACTTATGAACGATTTAATGTGTTTCATTTATTAACTTACTTGATTATTGAAACCGAATAAACTAACCCAGGAGTAGTTTAATAAAATTTAGTACTCTTTAACCGAATCAGTGTGTAGATTTAAATATATTTTTTTTTATTGAGTTGAATCGTATATAATTTAACCTGGTGAGGTTACAGGTTGTATAAAGCGGATTGTATTTCCAATGGATAAAAGAATAAAAACACGGTACTTTGTTTAGAGTCAGGAAAATAGGAGAAAAACTCGACTATTCTATTTATATACTTTATTGAGAGTAATAATGTTTTGTAACTCGAACTACCACGCAAAGTTTCTGACAAGACTAACTTATAATTCTTATAAGCGAACGCTCGTTGTAGCACTCGGTTTATTCTCTCACATATACATCCATATAACTTAGTTATTTATTAATTACTAATACTTAGATTACGTTATAGCGTTCGATACACAGGTTGAAGGTTAACAATGTTTGTTATTTAACTTAACCAAGTTCTAGGTTGTTTTTAACCGATCATTTTTCTGCTTTTAGCAACAAAACTTTTCCAAGATGAAACAAAAAATTAAAAATTCGTTTTGAAATTCTCTTGATAACTCGCTGGGAGGAAAAATATTTTTTAAAAAATTTTTTAATTGAAAAATATAAATATAATTTCCATTCTCATTGTAAAGTGACGAAATTGTCACTTTAAACTACTTTAACATTTATTGTTATTATAATTAATTTAAATCAACAGAGAAACTTCGTAATGGCTGAAACGTGTAAATATTGTTTTACATAATATAACATGCAAAAATGTTCGAGTATATTGCATATAAGTTCATTATGTAATATGCAACAACATTTAATTTGACAATCAACTCAACCCATTTGCAGATCTGAAACACGAGAAAACAACATATGTGCTCCTGTTCTGTTTACAATGTAAATTTATAATTGAATTGTCGAATAAAGTGTTAAGGACTCTTATCTATCAATTCGTCTCTGGAAAATAAGTTTGGCACAGCTTGTGACAACACACACCCTTCAGGGTATATAGTAGTTTATAGGTTAGGTACCTATACATTAGTATATGTATCAAGCTTCAGCATATACCTTGTACAACTATTTTCTGAATTCATTCTTCTAATTTATTACTATCTATTTGCGTTCAATTTCATTTCAATTTACTTCTGGAATATCAGTTAAGAGTTCTTTGGAATTGGGCGGGAACTATATTGTATAGATGATATGGCAAAGAGGTTTTCTAGATACATTTCCGTTGTTAGAATGAGCGAGTTGGGGGAGCAGCAGACTACTCTCGATAACATTTTCTATATTAACTTGAAAAACACACTGTCGTCGTTATGTCTTTAGGGCTTTCAACAATGATGGTTCCACATCAGGAGTGCCAGTTCTGCCAGAATGTATATGTAAAGATAAATTAAAACGAACATAGCATCTTGAGAGAAAAGAGGTGGAAATGACAATATTTTGATATGTTCGATTGGAAGATTCACATCTCTTTCTATCTCTCTCTCTCACACACTTTCTTTACTCATTTTCACTTGTTTTATAGAATTTAGTGTTTGACATGATTCCAGCAGATGGTTTTCTTACATTTTACTTTTTCTTTTTTTTTTCGTATCTGAATCTGGAAGGATTTATACCGTACCTATAGTATATTTCCTGTTTTAATGCAAAGACCGACTTTATGTATTTGTTTTATAAAGTAGTTACATAGGTATATGTGTTAAAGCTTTAAAAGGTTCCTTTAAGAACATTTTCAGTCTTTACAAATTTGTTTTATAGAAGGGGCCGGATTAATATAATTCTTTAACCAAAAAGAAAAAATACCTAGATAGTAGATATAGATAGATATTTTGTTCCATAGATAAAAGCTTTACTAAAATTGAAACATCTACATTATACAGTTCGCTCAAATATTTGTTTAATATTAGAAGCCCACGCAAAAAATACCCACTTTTAAATAAGAAAAAATCCAAGTTAAGCTTGTGTGTTTTAGTTCACTTCAAAGAGCGCCAAGTTATTATTTCGCTCTTCTAGCTCCCTAATTCAATACAATCTACATCATAAAAAATTAATTTTTCGCAAAAGTAATATAAAATTTATTTCCCTTGCTTCCCTTCCATTTCAAATGAAATATTCTCCATGCTTCAAAATATAATTTGTCCTCTATCTGCCAAATTTCATCACAGGATGGTTACCGAGGGCGATAGATTAAAAAAACCTCTGAAAAATACGAAGAATTTCTGGCTCCGGAAAATATCCATTGACATTTGGAACGAAATATACTCTATGCCTCAAAATATAGGCTGTCACCTGTCAAGCCATCAACTGTCAAATTCATGGAATTCCCATGGAATTTGACAGTTGATGGGCCTACGATGACGTTGAATTAAAAACCCTCTGGAAAATTCGAAAAATTTAGAATGTGCTCAATGTGCTCTCTTCAAGCAATTAGATAAACCTTATAATTTGGTCACCCCACTATGACTGTCACATAGCCAGATTAGAACAAGTGCAAAAAAAATTTCTGAGGTTTGCACTCAGAGGATTGGGTTGGGAAAATCCTTACGAACTCCCGCCTTATAACAACAGACTGAAACTGATAGACATGCCTAGTCTTGAGAGCAGACGCTTGTATTTATCTTTTGTCTTCATTGTGAAACTTATAAACGGAAACATAAACTCTTTGCACCTTCTGTCTCGCATAAACTTTAATATTCCCCAAAGGAGCTTGAGGAATTTGTCCGGATGCATATTTATTTCAAATTATCGGACTAATTACGAACGATTTTCTCCTCTCAATAAAATGTTTAAATTATTTAATTTTTTCAACAGTAAATATACTAATTTGTTCAACCAAACTGTTAATACTTCAATTAAATTTAAATCAACTTTTTTTTTCAATTTTGTAACATGTACATATAATTATAACCTTTAAAGCTAGCAATTAGCTGAGTTAATAAATAAATAAATTAATCCCTATCCATTATCAGGCTCACCAGTCATCACTTATACCAATCTCTCCCTCCAGTTCGATTTTTTCTTGGAGATCTATTGAACTAGTTCAAATGAACTATAGAACCACCCACTGATCTATACCTAGTTCATATATAGTTCTTTAGTTCTTTAGTTCATCTAGTTCATCTAGTTCATCTAGTTCATCTAGTTCATCTAGTTCATATAGTTCATATAGTTCATAGAGTTCTTGAGTTCGTTATAGCACTTCAGCTCTTTAGTTCGTTTGACAACTACAACTGGAACTATCTATTTGTAGTTTGGTAAATGTATTTTGCTCTCCATTGGCTCTTTATTTCGTTAGTTTTGTTCGGCGTAGTAGAGCAGAGCAGAGCTATAGGCAATCAGTTACCAGATACACAAAATGATAAACTCAATATGATAAATAAAAATGAGGCATTCTGCATTGTTCGTTCTAGTTCGTTAGCACTTTGCTCTTTTTTGTTGGTTGATTTGTGGTAAGTATTTTACTAGTGGTCTTTAGTTCATTAATTAATTAAACTACTGAACAAATTGAACTATGAGATGGTTAACGAGTTCACCTGCTGGAGCTACTTTAAGAACTAGTTCGTTCGTGAACTACGCAAGCATGTCGAAGTGGAGATTTTTAAATGCAATTGTATCTTCGTCTTAGTCATAAGAAATGCTTTCTACAAAATTATGTTTGCATACAAAACTGAAGAATCAAATCAAGAATATACTGTCGGAAAATTCGAAATGATTTAGTATGGTATTAAAGCATTTTACGTATAATGGGATAGGTTTAAAACACGATTTTCCAAATTTTAAACAATTGAGCATGATCATGCTATTTTTTAAGGTTTTTTAAAAGTTAAAATCAGCAAATGCCTAATTGACAATTAAAAATGTGAAATGTGAATGCATGTTTACTTACTTTTTTCCACGTGTACGCAACAGCCTCGGAGATGGGCACGCCCCTCCTAACATAACCTAACCTAACATATCATCCATCATGCATTAATACTTTAGCATCAATCTGTTTACAATTTTTCGACATTGATTTTAAGCTGGAAATGCTATCGAAAAGTATGTATATTATAGTATGTACCTCATATTAAACTTGTAAAACTTGTTATCTATATTAATTATTTATGTATACAGATAAAAGCGTGTCCAAAAATGTACGCAAGATTTTAATGTACCACCATTTGTGTAGTAAAATTTTGGCAACCCTTAAAACAAAAAACAAATTGGGTTTAGGGTATATAGTAAAATGGAAAATTATACCAGAGAACAAAGTGTTTTCATTTTTGAAAAATATTTAAAAAATAATAATGAGAGAAATTCCAAAAAAATATTATTAATGCATAAAAATAGCAAAATCAGAGCCACCTTTTGCAAATAGCTTTCTTCTTATTGAATCTTTAAAATGTTAAAATTTTGAAATTAAACTCTCTTAAAGCTTTAACAAGACATATGTTATTTATTCCAACTACTACCACACCAACTTTTCTTATATTAGAATTTACTGCTTATAGTATAACTCCCGTAGAAGACTGAACAATTATAATAAAATTTTCTTAAGCCTTAAGCATGATGTGTACCACGCCCACTTTTTTAATTCTGAGACTTCTCTTTACTTAACATATTATCTTACTTTTACAATTAAATTACAAAATGTATGAGATGTGTAGTTTCTTTTTTAAGTCCGCCTACAGGCAAACCCACTCTTATATTTGTTTTTTTTTTTTCGATATTTAAAGTTTTACTTGAAAGTAGAAATTTTGTAGAAATTATACTAAACTTTTACTTCTGTTGACTAATAATTTAGAAAAGATCGTTGTTAATGTTAATAAAAATGCTGGCTTTTGCTTAAAATTCCTAAACGGATAATTTTATCAAAAACAATTTCATCCTTAGTTAGTACATTAAGTAACCCTCTACAAAAAAAAAACAACATTATAATCTTTTCCTATGAGGTAGTCCCTCAAAAAGACATTAGGCTTGTTTTATTGGAAAATCTATCCGTTGTATAGTAGGATTTTACATGCATTATCGCCAGTAGAATTACGGCCGATAAAAGCTAAAGTAGAATCCTACTGTGGATGGATTTTTTTTTTAATTTCAAATTATTCTGACAGGTGTTCAACTGTACCACATGTGAAATATAAAAACATGGTACTACCGATGCGTTTTTTTGGGAATTTCTTACTGTACTATCTATAGATCCCCAATAAAACACGCCTATTATTTGTTGAAAAAGTCAAAAGTCAAAAATTTAAGTGTCTTGCTTTTGAGTCTTTAATGGTAAAACTGTCGAAAAATAAATTAGGTTTACTTTTAAGATAATAAAACTTATATAAATGTGTTAAAACTTTTTTAATATTTCTGCATTTATAACCTATTCAAGTCGTCAAAAAACAATTTGTAAATTTTTCTCCTGTGGACTTATGACCCTGTGCCAGTATTTATGTGTCAAGTAACTAATCAGAACTTTACTCAGGCATTGTGAAACAGACTCTAAGTTAGATAACTTTTAAACATCAACTAAAAATAATTATCTATAACTTGGATGGATGTCCAAAGTTAGACAACAATTATAAATACGACCGCTAATGTTTGTGTGTAGGTGTATAAATATATACAAGGTCTCGCCATTCAGTTGGTTGCAAAAACAAATTCTTCTTAAACATTAATGAAGGACCAATATTTCTAGAGATATATAGAGTGATTTTGTTTGTATAGCTTTAAGGTAGAATGCAAGGAGCATATTACAGTCCATTTTAGTCTTAATACTGTAACGGAGCGTTACACTTCAGCTCGAACCTGCTGAAATATAATACCTCAACCTACTGCACAAAATTAAATTTATTAACCGACCGTTCCGAATGAACTGCCATAAGCTCCCTACATCCTCATTTGACAAATTGACACACATAAACCAACCACCCATCACCATACATAAACATCCAACCAACATAATATACCACCTAAGTAACATCGTTGGAGCTATTAGATGCAAAACTGTTCTTTTACAGCTCTTAGCTAGCAAAATTGAAAGCTATTGCTCTGTAAAAGGTTATTTCACAGCTCTTTTCATTTTATTTAAAAATTATGTTTTATAATTGAAGTTTGAGAACACTTTTAGCTCTATTAACTTTATAACGCTTCAAGATTTAAAAATATGCTCCATAACAAACTTTACACGTCTACTATCGAGCAACCTGTCAATATCAGACAATTTAGAGACGTTATACAGCTGCTAGCAACACATCCCCAAAATACTAACGCATTATCTTCTGAAATGTAAAAATTTGGCATTTACAGAGCTGTACAAAAAGCGGCTGTAGAGCCGAATTACTAATATTTGCACACAAATACTTCGTGAAGGGCATGCGCATTTTCAAGTTTTAAAAAAATTCTATAACAGCTATATATGAAACCTATCTAAAAAAAATTCTATAGTACTCATGTTATAGGGTTTTCCATACTAGAATACGAAGAAAATAATTATTTCAAAAGAAAAAATTAAACCAGTTTAAAATAAATTAATTAATTTCATTCTGTATGATGTGTCGTTCTCGTCATATTGGTTGTTTTTTTCAAATGGCGGGTGAGTTATAAAAACTTTATTTGATGACAATTTCGTGCCTAAAATTCGCTTTGAAAATTTTATTACGTACATATAAAAATATACCGAGGACCTAAAATACATTTTTGGAATAAAATATTCTTCAAATAAAAATCTTTGTTCATAGAAATAATTCTTTTTTATTTATTATCCACCTGCCGAAACTTTCAATTTCTGAAACACCCTTTTTATTTCATTAAAAAAATATAAAAACCAGAAAAATGCCATCTTGTTAACACTAGCTCCAAAAGTACAGAAAGCAAATCTTTAAGTGATCTAAGAGCTCGATCAACAGTAATCAATATTGCAGCTCTATAACAATCAAAAATATAGCTCAAAGTGATTTAACAGCTGTATTGAAAAAACCTTCTTCCCTTATGAAAACATGGCGGTGCGAAAAAAAAAATGCAATATTTTCTTTTATTCATTAAAAAATAGAAATATCTATCCCCGCGCTCTCACTCAAAATCTAACTAAATTGTATTTTCAACCAAAATAAATGTATTTCGACTAAGAAATACATTTGACAGCTTAAAATACAAAATTTCGAAGGCGCGTTGTAATTTAACAAAGTAACCGCATAACGTTTGTGAAAAAATTTTATTCGCACTTAAATTAAGCTAACATTTCACCGAAAAATATTAAATTCTTTTATTATTTATTTTGGTAGGAAATTATAATTGGCATATCTTACAAAATTATAAATTATTTATACCATCAAACGATTCACTTATTCTATATAAGTATTAAAGCGTGCCTGCGTTTATGTTTGGTATTATATTTATTACTCAAACCAATACGAACAAACATCTTTCAAAAGTTGCTCTTTAAAGGTGTATGACATAGACCTTCAGAGTCACTTTCCACTAATAACGTGCTTCTTAAGAGCAAAAAAGTGCTCTCAAACTCAAAGAATTAGCTGCAAATGAGCTCGACTTAGGCTCTAAATGTGTTTCTAGAGCTCATTATTAAAAAAGGAAGCTTTAAGATTAGCTCTAGAAGCGCTGCTTAAGCCTTTAAAGAACTAAAAATGTTACTTGGGCAACCACCCACCACCCACCGATATCACGATGAGGAAATAAACGTTATTACTAAATTTATTTATATTTTGTTCGTCGTCTTATATTTCACACTACGTTATAGCGAAAAATATAACCAGACGTCGTAGGAAATTTGTATAATTGGTAAAACAAATTAAACAAACTATAATTGGAACTTTTTCGAATCATGATTTTCATATTCCTTTACTGAGTACATTCGTATGTCAGTAAAGTTAAACATTTTTGTTCTTAAAAAGATCTCTATCGCCAATATTGTTCCTCGGAATGGAATTAGATTCCTACCGATACTCCGCTCTTATTTTTAAGTAAGCAACAGGCTTACTTATTTTTCCCTTGGACAAGCATTTGGTTGCAATCAAATTCCTACCGATACTCCCCTCTAAAAGTAGCGTGCTCATTTGTTCTTCCCTTGGACTGTTCTTGAGCTAGAATCAGATTCCTATTCCAGTTTTCTCTGATTCACTTCTTCTTATCGTAGGCTGAGTTTAGTCCTGTAGCTCAAATTAAAGTAGCTTGGTGTTTTATGAAAATATCATATTATTTAAACTAAGTCTTAAAGAAATTGTAAGATTTGTAAAAACTATTTAATTTAATGAAAAAAAAAAATTGTTTTATAAATCTGATAAACGATTACAGTTCTTTCCTACAAAACCCTAGTTTTAATTGCTTTATTGGGGAATACCCTGAACACGGAAGAGCTTAAATATTGTTGACCTCTTATTGCTTCTGCTTGTGTTAGTTTAGCTTTTTGTTAACCACTTATACACTTACAGTCATGATGACCCTTTCATTGTAATTTACAACTTGCTCTTATTGTTTATTGTTCTCCTATAGCTCTATATATACATATGTAACTTCAGCTCAAGTGCTGTTATTGGTTATTTAAGTTGTATTTTCTCAGTTACTGTGTAGTTGCATCTTTATAAATTACTCATTATAAGTTCTTGGAAAATAAACAATGAGCTATGCGGTGTTTCATGATATCCAATGTGCCACTTAATAGGTCCAGAGTTGAGAGTGCAAACCGTAGTGTAGTTTTAGACTACTTGGGTGATTCTATATTTCACCCACTCATTTTCTTTAAGTAAAATCTACTATGGGTACTTGACGGGTATTGTTATACTTTAAAGCTGTCTATACCATTCAGGCTTCTTCAATTCCAAATCCGGAAAATCAGGTGGCTGCACCATAGGGCAAAATTTTATGCACGTGTACCTTAATTCCAAATGCCATGTGCCATTCTCTGCAGGACTATTTTCCTTTAAAACTTATATTTTATATAATGTAGTGAGGTAAAGGAAAACGAATAACGAACAAGAAACATGAAAGTCTGTAAGATTTTCTCGACATGAATTGAACATTCAATGTAGATTCTTCTTTCTATATGAAAAGATGGTTCAGATAGGTATCTTCATTATATGTTTGTATACAAATATATTGAAATTTACACTTCAGTAAATTGCGTTATGTATACTTTAATATTTATATAGGTGTATAGGATGTACGAATACCTACATGGATATATGGATGTTATATCCTTGCTCTGGAGCTGGACAGGTTCATAATTTATTTACATAATAAAACATTGAAGAAAACAGGTATATAGGACTTTACATATTCGTATATATCACGTGCCCCAAAGGGTGTAGTATTTCTAAATTCGATTTAAAACATTACCAAGAATGAATATTGATTTATATTGCTTTGATGATGATTAAATAATTAATATGTGGACATTTTACCCAGAATAAATATAAGAACATCATTTATGAATGAAAAAGGACATATTGTACAACATAAGTGCATTAATGGGGAAAACAATGTGTGCAAAGTATCTCTTTAAATATTAGTTCGAGTTAATTATTGCCAAAGGACTTATCAGTTTTGATATAAAATTGAGATGTGTGTAGCCTTATCCAATGAACCATGTACTAAGAAGTACTATAAGAATAATGAATATATTAAAAAGAGTTTAACCTTTAACTCAACTCTTATATAATAAATCTATTTGCCAACATCGCATTAATTGTAGTAATAATTAATCGTAATTAAATGATATTTTTTAAATTTAATGTTTTTATATTTAAACTAGTCTTATTTCATTAGAAAAGTTTTGTAATAATGACAGTTTAAAGTTTAAAAAAACAATATATTATTTGCAGGGCTCGGATTTTTATGTGCTTAAAAACAGAAAATATGCGCATAAAATATGCACTTAAAACTAGAACATATTCGCTTAAAAAATGAAAATATGCTCTATAAAAGTGAATAAGAAATAAAGAAAAAACGTTGAAAATATAAAAATAAATTAGTCTTTTATTCAAAAGTAACAAAAAGTAAAAATTATTTAAATAAGTAAAAATATATAAATATAAGTACTCTTCTCTGAACTTAAAAAATAAAAAATTGTATTCAAAATCTGATTTGACTTAGGTACTATTATTTTCCAAATTACTGTATTATACATATAAAATGACCGTTGAACTTCGATGGATGTAAGTGGAGGGCTTTTGAAGGCGAGAATTTTATTAATTGAATAGTTCTTCATGATCTCTTCGTCGTGGCAGTTATCCATCAATATGTTTGAGATTTTTTTTCATTTGAAGAGCAAAGACAACGGGAATGACGTTGGAATAACTCAACAGCTGGAATTGTAGTTGGAATTAAAATTTTTAAGGTGCGTATGGACTTTCGGAATAGTATAAAAAATTAACTCTTAAGATTTTTCTGAAATTTCAAAACTATGCACGAAAAATATGCATTTATTACTTAAATTCCCAAAAAAGCCGATATGACTTTATATGAATTTATAGTAAAATATGCAAAAATATGCTGTAACGTTTAAATGCCATTTTAAGTGAAATTTCGTGATTCGAAAAACTATCTTATTCGTTTTCTTCTAAGTTTATCGGAACAAAATATGTATATTTACAAAGAAATCTTAGCCCTGGCTACTTGAAATAAATTGATTAAACAACTTCTTAAATTGTTTTGACACCAACTTGATGTACCATACATATCTCTTATTTTTTTAATAAATCTTTATTTACAAGAAAAAAATTTTAAAATTATTGATTGAAGCGGTTTTTAAAAATTATATTGTATATACAAAATTTTGTGAACATTTTTAAGAAAAAAAATGTATGCACCATTTATTAGTATACATTAATGGGGCGTAAAAAAAAATATTTTTAAATAAAATAATCAAACCATTTTTGAAATAACGAATTTTCAAAAAATAATTTTGTAAAATTTGTTTTTTTTTTTTTAATTTTCGAAATGCAATATTATTTTAACTTATTAAAAGCTCTTGCATAAAATCTTATTAAAATCCTGAGAGTCGTTTTCGAGAAAAGTAATTTTTTCCCTAACAATTTTTAAACATATTTTTCTTTTTGGGTTATAAGAATAATTTTTGTTTAGAATCTGCAATATATTGTTAAATACCTGTTGAAGACCAAGGAAATCAACAGAGTCATTTTTGAATTATGTTTTAAGATTTCAACAAAAAAAAATAAAACTTTTGGTACACAATAATTTAAAAACTTTTTAAAATATTCTCTTTATAAAAAAAATTGATCAAAATCAATTTAACAATTTTTTAGAAAATCGAAAATAAATAAAATGTTCGACTGGGTCTTATGTGCGATCACATTGTGGTTTTAAATTCTGAATAACAAGGAACTTTATTTGTCTGATTTTAAATGAAATGCATTACTTATGTGAGCCTTTATTTTATGTCACCTGCTTAAAACGCATTTTAGTATGAGGTAGTAGCTATTTTGTGGGAATGCAAAAATTAACAATACAGTACCGCTGTACACATAATGCATACATGAAACTTACAGTTTAAACTGAAAAAATTGGTAAGAAATTTTAATATATAATTAGAAATAAATTATTTAAACAAAATTTGAAATTTGTTCGATACCAACGGTATGAAATCTGATTTCTTAAATAATTCTTAATTTATGAGAACAAATTTAAAAAAAAATTAATTTTTTATATATTAAATTTGAAAACATTTTTAAGAAAAAAAATTGGTACGCAATTTTTAAGTGTTTATTAATGCGGAGTCAAAAAATAAATTAAAAAAAAAAAACATTAACCAGTTTTTGAAATACTGAATTTCAAAAAAATAACTAAAATTTTTTTTTTTAAATTAAAAACTAATTTTTTTGAAAAATTTTGATTTACAATTTTGTTTAATCTTATTAGAAGCTCTTGTGTAAAAACTTGATTAAAATCGGTTAAACAGATAATGAGATATAGTCGAAAACCAAAAAAATATTTCTATTATAGCTACCATTTTTAAACGATAGATAAAAATTCCGGTCTTCATCGTATTTTAATCAAAACTGTAAGAGCCGTTTTTGGGAAAATTGAATATCAAAAAAATGGTTCTATTGGAGGTACCATTTATAACCATTTTTCGGAATTTTTGTTTATAAAATAGTAGGCGTTTTGTAAACAAAATTACTGAATATTTTTTTTTTTTAAGTTGCGAAAAATAAGATTTTCGTTTTTTGCTAACAAAATGTGTACGGAACTACACACAACACCTACACCAACGGAACTATGTACCAACTTTAAAGAAAATCGACTAATCCATTTAGGCTGCAGCCGAATGAAAAGACAAACAGACTTACGAGAACATTTTTTTTCGACTTTGCTCTCATTGTAATCTCGAATTCGATTTTTTAAGAATCCATACCTATTAATTTCTTTTTTATTTAAAGAACCCAAATGCCTTCCAATAAAAAATAAATAACAATATCGAATGAAGAACTAAATGAAATATAACAAATTTTTTAAGTGAGCCTGAAAAGTGTTCTTAAAACAAATGAAATAAAGTGGCAGCAGATTCAAGGGAATAGCTTTCGACTTTTAAAGGACTAAGTCCAGTCCACCCAGGATTATAAAAAAAAATATAAGTATGTAAATATGTAGCTTTAACTAATCATTGTTATCTACTACATACAAAATTGAGATTTACTGATTTAATAAGATCTTCCATAAAAACAAAAGAAATTCAATTAATAATAGTCGTACACTATGGCGTATACTCACTTTTCTTATTTTATTGAATCTTTAATATTTAAATAGAATTTTCGTTTGTGCACTTGAAGTTGATTTATTTGGATTGAAATATTATTTTTGAAGAAAATTTCGTAGTTGTTTAATTTACATGCTACTTATTCGTTATACTAATACATATTTTCAAAAAATGATAAAAAAAAGTAATATTAGACTTTAAAAAAAAATATTTTTTAATACGATATTTCGAAAGGTGGAAATGAACTTTTTTTGAAATTGAGTTTCTAAATCCTTGCTAATTTAAAGCAAATTTAAATCAGCATTTCAAATTCTAGCTTAAAATTCTAATAACTAATAAATATATGTGTTAACAGCTTTTTACAAAAACGTGTTGAAATAGTGAAAATTAAAAAAATATGCAAAACGTGATGAAAGATTGATAAGAATTCTTTGTATTATCTATTCCATTTTAACCCTGTAAATAAAAAATATGACAGCTAATATTTGGTTTTAAATGAAACCTCTTGTTGGGTGTGTTAATATATGTACCTAGATAGATAGATAGATAGAATTTGATTTATTATCTGTTTCCAAATTGTACAATTTACTAAGATTTATATTTCGAAATCCTTAAGGCATGGCTTTGCCGTCTGCCCGTATATATATATATATGTACCTATAATCTATATGTTAACTCTATATATGGAAAGTTATAATGCATTACTTAAAAAAATCTAATTCGAGAATTTAATGTAAATTGACATTTCAATTATGATTAAGAAGATTTTTTAGCTAGTCTCATAGTTCTGTCTTTCTCTCTGGCTTTATGTGTTCGTGTATCTGTTTGCTTATCTACCTGCATTTCATTCAATGATAAATCGGTTCTTTTTTTAAGTCAATTTGAATGAATGCCTTCCAACCAATGTGTCAAAAAGAATCCGTTCAATAAAAGAAATAAATGACATATTTTGTTTATCATTTTGAAACCTCATACATGTATACCTAATTCATTCAAATCTTGAAATCGATTTTTCTTATACGAATTCAAAACATTTATACTTATACTAAATATATAAACAATTTAATACACCTTACTGTTCATTGTTACATATCATGCCATCCTCCTCCTACCACCCATACATGAATCCGTTGAACTATATACTGTTGTATATTCTTGCGATACACAGATACAATAATGTAAATTTATGGATTTGTGAAACAAGAGAACAAAAAAACAGCGAGTTCCTTTCGATGGTGGATCTAGAATTGATGTTTGAGAAGGAAAGAAGGGGGATGGGGGTGTTCAAACGGTATTAATTGCATCAAAATTCTTTTGGAAAAATTTAACTGATAAATATAAATTAATAAGAGCAAAGAAAGAAATTCTCTCAAAAATATTAAAATTCAGACAAATTCACAGCATTACGTTACTACATTTTGTGAATGACACGCACAACAAAATGTTTCACTTTCAGTCATTTAATCTCATATAGCGACATTTTTCTGAATTGTGAATTTCTGTCCAAAGAAATTTCTTATAATTAAGAAAATCACAGATAGAAGAAATGTTTTTCTCTCTCATCAGTGTTTATTATTGGTGAAAATCTCGGAAATTAAGAAATTTTTAATTACTCGGATTAGCCGCGTTATAAATCTTTAACATTATTAGCTATATAAAGACGAAACGATTATTTAGTTTGTCACGCGAAATCTTAGAAACTGTTTACCTGATTAACTTGAATTATTTTCTACAATATTCTTACAGCCTTATTTAATAGATTTCACTAATACTCGTTTCAACCTCGGAATAGTTAAACCGAGTCGAAGCACTTACTCGTCATTTACGCCGCGTCAAACAAATTCTTATTTATTAAGTCGTTTTAGCGACGGAGTAAATTTACTCCGACTTTACTTCGCCTCTAATCCTGAAAAACTTATTTATAAAAAAATAAACGATGATTAGATGCGGAGTAAGCTAAAACTGGTACATATAGTAAGATTAAAGCTGTAGTAAAGTCGTTTTAGTATCTAAATGACATGACATTTAGTAACTAAAAAGGAGTGAAGAAGAAGTTTTTTTTATCCGTTTGTTACTAATGTAAGGCAAAATGGATAGTTATTTTGCATTTATAAATGATTTCTTTAAAAGCTTTAGTTGCAGTACAAAACTCGTTTAATCCCATATTATAATAACCAGAGAGATTGTTTTTTTTTTGATAATATATTTGACATAAGGAGGTTGTAGCTAAAACCGTTTGATGTGGCGTAAAGACGGAGTAAGTGCTTCGACTCTTTTTAACTATTCCGAAGTTGAAACGAGTATTAGTGAAATCTAATAAATAAGGCTGTTAATGTTTAGAAGATTGTAAATAACAAGTTTTTGTTTATCTAATTCGAAAATTAAATTTTTTAAATTTTTGGTCAACTTTTTTCTTGATATTGACTCACATATTCATTTATAAATACCAAACTAATTGATACTTAAAAAAAAAAACAAAAATTATTTCCAAAAGTAAATTTTTGTATACAAATTTTAAGCCCTAAATCTTTTCTTAATTATGCATACAACCTGAGAAATAAATATAAACAAATGTCTAACCGCCATATTATTCACTCGATACATCCAGATTAAAACTTAAATCCAGATGTAAATCATACAAATTCAATGTAAATACATCCAGATTTAAATTTTAATGTGGATGTATCGAGTGAATAATATGGGCGTAAGTCATTAATTTTTTCTATTTATTTAAATCCAGAAATTTAATTCAATCGTATATACAAGGTCGCTGCTTTGTTTCATTTCATATCATTTCCACCCTCTTGCATTTTCTCTATCTCCCTTATGTTTTTTTATTTATGTTGTGCAGGTTTCTCTTTGTTTACTCTTTTTCCACTCAATTTTTTTTTCTCACATTCTTTTTTTGCAACATGAATTGTGAAAGAAAAATGGAACATTTTGATTATAACGCTGCAGGCAGGGATGGCCGAACTAACGCTTTTTGGAATAAACTACATTTACTACGTAGTTTAGATACATATGTAGTAAACTTTGAAGATTGAATTTGAGTTGAAATGTTTTTATTGCAATTTTATTATTTACCTAGATTAACTATGTATGTAGCAAACGTAACATTTTGTAGTAAATAAGGCGTGTAGTTTATTAAATTAGCTACGCGTAGTTAATCATGTAGAAAATGAAGTATAGTTAATTCGGCCAACCCTGGTTGCAGGTAGTCAGGCAAGAAGAAGATGTTTACTTAGGTGCGAAGTATTGTATGTATATTTGTATATGCAATAAGAAAATCAACGGGAGATAAAGATTCTGTTTATGTGTCAAACATGAACCTACTTAACATACAAGATAGGTAAACCATTTTTTAAGAACTCACATTTATCAAAACGTAAGTGTATAATGTATAAACTTTTTGTTAATAAGATGAAATAGAAATTAGGTACGGGTAGCGGTAGCCCTATTTAGTACTATCGATATATATGTACGTTAATATTAATTCTTAAATTTTTGAGAAGCAAGGCGAGCACGGGTCTACTAGAATATAATATTTAGCGAGTTCAATGCAGTACTCACGCCGAACGTTTCGCTTCAAATTAAATTGAGTGTGGCCACCGGGAGACTGCCATGAAGACGTTACATATGAAGAGCCACAACTGCAGGATACCACGTATATACTCCAGGTGTTTGTAGAGGTTTGAATATTAGCGTATATCTTTAAACCCTCATTACTTTTTTATTTTTATTTTAATCGTCTTAATAATGTTCGAGTTAATAATGTTCAATGAACGAAATTAAAATTTCTATTCATTTTTGACGTTGTTTATCGCTGGGATTTAAAATTTTTTTTTTTTGAGAATAAAAAGTTTAGATTTTTTTCTAACTTGTCATATAAAGGAGGGTTAAACAAATCTATATATCGGATAAAAATAAATCAAATCTCTATTAACTTTCATACAGGAAACAAGTTGTCAACCCTTCTCTTCATATATATAGCCTTCTTTAAATTCGAAACTGAAAGAAAAAAATTAAAATATCATCCTCATACAAAATAGACAAATTGGTTTGTTAAAAACTGACTTAGAATGCCTTCTTTATAGATTTTTTTCTTAAATTTATCTTAATTTTGGTTGAAAGCTACATATAGTAATAACGCTTATCCTTTCTATGCATAATTAATTGATATGCACACACACATACACACACACACACACACACATACACACACACACACACACCCACACACACACACACACAAAACACACACACATCCCCGCCCACGTGGAAAATTGATAAACCATACCAATTACAATAACTTTCAATGAGAAGTTAATAAAATATACAAAAATATTAATTTTTGTTTCCTTATAATAGTTACATATTATGTATTTTCAAAAATTCAAAATATTATAATTAACTAGCTGGTCCACCCGGCACGGAATTTTTCATTAATTTTAGAATTTTAAAAATTGAACACAAAATTTATAGTAACTTTAAACAACTCTTTCCAATTAATTTTTCCAAACCCTCCAATTTGTATACACAAATGTAGCAGTCTGAAAGGACATAACGCCATCTGCTGGCAATCCCATTTTCGTAAGGGACAAAATTATAGCCAATGTCAATTCCTTAAGGCCAATTTCACATGTGGCACTTAATTTTCCCATTTTGGCACTTCAGCCGCAGTTTTTTATGGAAGACTTAAGTACCACTTATTCGGGATGAGCTTACACTGTGAAATTTTTACATAAGTTTTTCATATTTGGCACATAAGTGACACTTATTAGAGTGTGAAACATATGGGCCTAAGTGTTTGAGATTCTTAAGAAAAAATATTTTCTCCTTCCAATAAGAAATGGAATTTTCAGATATAACCACCATTCACCCCTGAAAGTTTTCTATTTCGAGTTTTCACAATTTTTTACTTTTCCTGTGGAAAAAAAACCAAAAATTCAAATATGAACAGCGTGACCAAAAACCTGTCCCTACGTTTTGTAACTCTCGATTCGAGAAACGATGGAAATTGAAACAAATCATATGAGTTTTGTTCCATTTTCTCCTGTTTCTCGACCAATTTTTTCGATGTGAGAGTTACAGAACCTATGGCACTGGTTCAAAGATCAAAGGGTTTTTCAAAAACAGCCGTTAATTGAAATCCGTTATGATTTGGAAGTTACTAAATTCTGAGAGGTCATAACCTGAACTATCATCACTTTCAATTTGGACCATTGGTTATGGGTCCAATAATTGGTTATATTTAGATGGTGTCAATGCTTTGGAGACCGTATGTTAAGTCATACAAAACTCCATATTTATAATTTTTAAGGTTTTCGCGGTTACTTAGATAAGACAATTTTAATTATTCGGATTAGCCGCTTTATAAATATTTTATATTTAGTACCCAACCCACCCTGAACGTTTCGCTTCAAATTGCATTGAGCGTGGTCACCGTAGAACTTGTTAGTACCTTCTGAATTGAACTCGCTATAAATATTAAATATTTATAAAGCGGCTTATCCGAATAATTAAAACTTCATTGGTTGTTATAATTTTTATTCTGTTTATACATATTTTCAATATGTACTTACCAATTGATATTTCTTATTAACATTTTTTAAGATAGAATCGCCTATCGGTCAAGTGAACGTTCGCCAACGCCGCTAGACTTTATCATGTCATACGATGACATTTTAAAATACGAGAGCAAAATGTTATAAGGATGTCTTTTAAGTCATTTTATATTTAGTTACCTTTAGTAAATCTTTATTTTCAAATGGCACCGTTAACCTTTATAAAAAAAGTATAATAGTTAACAAGCTAACAACCTGGAGGGTCTTTTTTTATATAGAGGAGAAGCGCATTTCAGAATGAACAAATAAGAATGCAGAACGTAAATCAACATATTTTATTCAAACGTACATACTATACATGTAGGATATATGAGTTAAAATATACACTCGTGCTCTGCAAACCAAAACCTCTTATTAATCATTCATATAACGCAGTATTCTAATGTATACCTAGCACAGTGAAACTATAACGAAACAAGGAGTAGCTGCTAGAGATGCCCTTTCTGCATAATATGCATAAGAAACAATTACCCAGAAAAGATAAACAATTCATTGAGCTATAGTATATGGTCTCAAAATATTATTCTAACCTTGTACCATTAAAAAAGATTCATCTGCAACCTTAACGCATGTAAATATGAAGGTAGGTACAAGAGCAAGTATAAAGGTAGGTACGCTAGATTTACCTTAACGCCCTAAACAAATATTTTCAATGTGCTTCATATGTCCTTGCTTTTAGTTATAGTAGTAGTCCGTAGTCCTTGCTCAAACTAATTCTGGATTTTATCGACCGTTTTGTTATAATATCTCGCATATATAGATACGCGCCATTTATATGTTGACGAGGACCATGAAATTGCATCTGCATATAGTTATGTGGTTGCACAAGCACATCAGTGTCGTTTTGCTGTTGGTTTAAATTCCTTCATATATGGTTTATCTATATATGTACCCTTCCATCCCTTCAACCTCTGCACCCGATAATAACAATTTTCCAATAAAGATATAATTTATTTCATTAAAGATTCTTATCATATAACTGCACAGAATGAACAAAAATAACAAAAAAAACAAAATCCAACAACCGTATATTAACTCCTAAATGACATTATACGTAGAGGTCTTTTTCAAAAACCTTTCTTCACTTAGCTAATAATATAGATAGGTATAGGACTGTGGGAGGATATGGGTTTGATGTCCTCCCCCACCCTGCACGTTTTGCATCAACACAAATATAATTTTCAACCATTTTGCTCTATAAATGTTTTTTGTGGCACTAAATATGGGTATATGAACTCAGCACCCACGAAGCCGCATGAACAGTGTAAAACTGTCGCGTATTTATTAACCCATAAAAGGATATTTGCAATTTTGCATGTCATTCGCAATAAAATTATGCAATTATGTACTAACTAAACAGCAGTAAGTTGCAGCAAAGCAACACAGGGTTCGTACTGCATGCCGCATCCAACAAATATACGTAGGATGGTACAGACCAACACGCTAAGTTTTATTAGCGATGCCACTGCCGACAGAAGCAAGAAAACAGAGGCGTATTTAGGGTTTTTCAATTCAACGGCCTTGATTTGAATTTTTTTTTTTTTGCTAAATCAATCAATGCTAGAGCCTTAACGGGCGAACTGATTTGTTTAAAATTTGCTACAGCGCATTTTTATTTCATTCCTTAGAGGGGAATGTGTAGTAGCCAAATGGAATGAAATAAAACTCTGAAGTACTTTTCTAAATACAATTACGTAAACTTTTATTCAATATAAATTACTTGACTATACTTAATAATTTTGTAATTATAAAGTTTATTAAATGGCGGACGGCATGCGGTGCGGACGACTGTCTTATCAAGAAGGTGAGTGACTAATGAAGTTGTGTACATAATATATATCGAAATGCCGAAAGGCAACCATTGTTCGTTAAGTTTATTAAGTTTATTTCGGCGTTGCCAGGTTAAATCACTACAAATGACATATTAGACATAAAAACAGCACAATTCCGAAAAAATTGCTGGAAAGCTGGATTTTATATAGCAGCCTCCTCATGGTGTTCTTAAGAAACTTTTAAAAGTCCCCATCGATATAGCACCGCTAACAATTTTAGGGGGTTAAAGGCCCCCCAAATGGGTTTTTCAGGAATATGGTCAGTTATACCTACAGAAAAAATGTCAAGGATTAATAATTGTTGTTTAGAAAATTTCCTCCAAAAACATGCTGATACTTTTCTTCGTAAATATAAAATTTTCCAAATATAAATCAATATCTAGAATAAAGGTTTTATAATTCTATATTTTCAAGGCGGATTAGTTAAAAAATTTTGCAAAGGTATTGTGATAAAACCATCAAAATTTTTCTAATCGTTGGTATGAACATGATTTTTGGGCCAATTTATATGTCCGTCTCTTTAGATGGGAGGGTTAAAATAAATAAAAAAAATTCTCAAAATAGAAAATTAATATTACGAACAACGGCAACACTTTTAATATTATTAATATTAACAATATTAAGTTATAGATTTTATAGCCAGTAACTTATTCTTTAATTATATTTTTAAATTCAAAAATTTGAAAATATAAACTAGAAACAAAAATGTATACCTACCTACAAATTTTTTTTTTCAAGATTGTACGTTATTAAGTACTTATTTGGTTTATAATTTTCGATATTCTTATTAATTTTTAGTTTAATGCTAAAAAACGGCTATAAATCTTAAAGTTTTTAAGAAAATTTAAAATTACAAAAACTTCTTTTTTCTCAGAAACATTCAAACCGTGGTTTTTGAACAAAAAAAAGCATTGGATTTTGACTTTCTTATCTTAAGTATAAAATTTGTCCAATCAAAAGTGAAAAGGTAGGGAAGTTCAAAATTTTTGATATGTTATTTAATATGGTTGGTAGATGAAAAAAAACAAATTTCCGTAACCGCGCCCTCTACCGATTGGATTATTTCGAAAACGGTTATTTTTATGATTAACACATTTTTTTTAAAGAAATTTTCTAAGCTACAAATTGGTCCTCCAATTTTTTTTTTAAACAGTTGACGATTATAGAAATTTTCCTGAAAAAAACAATTTGGGGGGCCTCTAACCCCCCGTAAAATTGTTGGCAGTGTCTGCTCATATCTGTGGGAACTTTTTACAATTTATTAAGAAATAAGAACACCGTTTTTTTCGAAGTCAAATGTCTTCAATGAAAAAAAATCGAATTTTTGTTCAAGCTAATTAAAAACGGGTGGGTGCCAGTTTGTGGTACACAGTTTTCTTTAAAACGGCTCTAACGATTTTGATTAAACTTCGTGTCTGTAACGACCAAGCATGATTGCGCGAAAACTGCATCTAAAGTTTTCGTCAAAAAATTCGCATCAATAGGAAATACGATTTTACGTTTTTTGAGTAAACCATCTTACTAAATCACATATGGCTTGATATGTATGGTTATATTTTTTTTGCAATTGGGTGCTTCAGCATACTTGAACAATATTGCTTTTAAACAAATATTTTTTTTTAATAAAAACAAAATCAAAGAAAAAATCCATTTTATATTTTTTTTTTACAATTTTTTCTTCAGGTAATACAAGAGAAAGTTTTGGCGATAGATATGGTCACTTCCCCTAAATGATCGAAGCACATCGATGGTGAAGTCCTAAATTAAAAATAGTGGTGAAAATAAACCAACTAGAAATTAATACAATAACAGGAGTTGTGCTAAAAAAACACAATTTCTAACAACGGTTTCCCCAGTAACCTGCAAACCCCCATGACGTAATAGGAATAGAGGTACTCCCGATTGCATTATAGATTAAGGGTAGGGGAGCAACAAAATTATTTGGGTGATTGTATGAAAATTTAGAGTTTCACTTGCAACCAATTACTTATCGAGAGGAAGCCATCCAACGTCCAAAAAACATGAAAGAACGAAGTTCAGTTAAAAGGTTCTTTGAATATACATATATGAAGCGTTAAGAGTGAGTAACCAGGAATATTTTAGAAAATATATGGCTAAAAAGAAAAATAAGAGCCATTGATAAGCCGGTTTAAAATCGGTGATAAGTCAGTTAAAAGCCATTGATAAGCCGGTTAAGAGCCATTGATAAGCCGTTTAAAAGCCGTAGTAAAGCTGATTAAAAGCCGTTGATAAGCCAGTTAAGAGTCGTTCATAAGCCGGTTAAAAACCGGTTGAAAGCCGTTGATAAGCTGGTTAAGAGTAGTTCATAAGCCGGTTAAAATCTGATTTAAAGCCGTTGATATAAGCTAGTTAAGAGCCGTTGATAAGCCGGTTAAAAGCCGTTGATGAGCCGGTTAAGAGTCGTTTGTAAGTCGGTTTAAGCCGTTGATAAGTCAAATAAGAGGCGTTGATAAGCCGGTTTAAGCCGTTGATAAGCCGGATAAGAGGCGTTGATAAGCCGGATAAGAGCCGTTGATTCTTTATTCGAGCCGTGATAAACAATCTAAGTAAAGACCCAGAAGTGAAGGACAAGCCGCAGAAATAGACCAACCAAGGAAAATAAACACCTCCAGCAACCGACCGATATTTTACCAAAGAAGATTCAATTATAACAATTTAGGAATTTGTGAATTTATATTAAAATTTGAGTCTTAATAAAGAAAGACCTTTTTATACTTAAGTTTTTGTACCTCCTCCTGGATCCGTCGAATATACCTCAGCCTTAGAACCCAAGGTACAACACAAATTGGAATAACTCTTACGGTTTCTTATTTATTCAAGCTCAAAACGGAGATGTTAAACTCTAAAAAAAAAATGAGATAATCCAATATTTTTTTGCATGAGTTTGAAGACCCCCTAAACTTAGTTAAACGCGCGAACCCTGATTTCGTTACTCGCATAGTTTTTTTTGTTATAAAAGTTTCCGCTAAATTAAGATGTTATTCCCATTATGTAACGGTCAATATTTAAAATAAATTTTATTATTTTTTTTACATTTTGGCAGCTCCGTTTTGAATTAAATTTGAATTTAAAATACCGTTGGAAAAATTTCTATTTGAAGTAGAAAAATAGCATTTAAAAAGCAAAGATTTTTTTTTTAAATTTTATTTTTTCGTCCACCAACTTCGGTTTTATTTGAACTGATCGGAAAGGAGCTGTTTAAACTTAAAATACAAACAAAAAATGATCCATAAAAACTAAAAAAAAAAATTTTGCGCAACGAATTTTAATTTTGGAAACCAAGAGAATTATTTTTTCGTATTTTTGTTCGATAACTTCAGGCTAGGTATTTTAGTGGAAACTTGAATATAAAAAAAAACTATTTGAGCTAAAAAAATCGAAGTTGTCGCAAACTTAAAAATTCGTAATATTTCAGATTTTATACCTCTTACTTCAGACATATTTTAACGGGAACTTTAATAAGTTAGAAACTTTACGAGCTACAAATTTTTGATTTGCGCAATAAATTAGCATTCAATTAGACACAAATTCAGATATCAAATTTTTTGATTCCGCCAAAACGTGTAAGGGTCATAAGATATTTTTACTTTTTTTCGTTAAAAATTTAATTGTAACATTATAGCACATTATGGTCGATATTATTCTTTAATGAACATAAAATCCAACCCTGTAAAAAATCATTCACCACAAACCGAAATAAGGCTCACCGAAGTTCCCACTACCATACGACTATACTAATAACGGGTGATTTTTTATCTGGTTTGGTTTTGGCAACACTGGTTTTGACAGCTGACGTGTGGTTAGTACCTTGTGTCACTGTCAAACAGCTTCAGTTTGGTTTGCAATTTAACCATGGATCGTCTTACAAATGAACAACGCTTGCAAATTATTGAATTTTACTATCAAAATTCGTGCTCGGTTCGAAATGTTTTTATCGAAAAATTGTGTTCAGCGATGAGGCTCATTTTTGGTTGAATGGGTACGTAAATAAGCACAATTGCTGCATTTGGAGTGAAGATCAGCCAGAAGCATTGCAACAGCTACCAATGCATCCCGAAAAAGCCACTGTTTGGTGCGGTTTATGGGCCGGCGGCATTATTGGGCCATATTTCTTCAAAGATGATGCGAATCGCAGCGTTACTGTCAATGGTGAACGCTACCGAGCGATGATAACAAACTTTTTTTTGCCCGAAATGGAAGTTCTTGACTTGCATGATATGTGGTTTCAACAAGACGGTGCCACATGCCACACAGCACGCGAAACAATGGCGCAATTGCGAGGCGAGTTTGGTGAACAGTTAATTTCACGTTTCGGGCCGGTCAATTGGCCGCCTAGATCGTGCGATTTGACACCATTAGACTATTTTTTGTGGGGGTATGTCAAGGCTAATGTCTATAGGGACAAACCCGCTTCGATTGACGCACTGGAAGCCAACATCCATGCATTCATTCGTTTTTTTGTGTTTTTTTTTTTAAAAAAAGTTCTAAACCTCTTAAAAAATCACCCGTTAGTAGAAATATACCTATAACTACATTTATATGCAATGTAGGTAGGTACCTGTAAGTGTAGTGTATGTATACACTATATAGATCCTTTTTTTCTATAAGTATAGTGATGAAAATAGAAAAGTAATAATAATTGGAAAGCTATGGTATCCTGCACGTTTAGTTGTGCATGCAACCACAAGGCACCGTGACTGAGTGGCAATGGTAATGGCAGGCGTCTGGCCGACAAGCATCAGCCCTTTGGACTGCAGTGCCGCGCCGCACCGTGTTTTTGTTGATGTAAGTTGGTGGGCGAAAACGATGGTGATGATGATAACCATACTGTGGGTTAGTTTTTTTTTTCTTTTTTTTTCTATTAACTTTTTCTTCATTGTGAAGTCGTTCTCGAGTTCCAACACATCGAGTCGACGTGGTATTTCAATGTTCTGCAGAAAGAAGGTATATATAGGTACAGATCCTTGGTGTATAGAACTCTTTCATACAGTTCTTTATTATTGCCTATGGAACTAGGTAGGTTTATATAGATAAGAAATTCAACTAATTTTACCGCTGTACTTTTAGCATATAAAAGATGTCAAATGCTGCGATTTTAATGGCAACTTGTTAGGTCAAATTAGATCCTTTTTTTTTTCTATAATAACAATTTACTTTTAATGACAATGAAGTACATTAAGGTTTCAATTGGATGTTCATGTTGCAACATATATATAGGAGTTTTATTATAATATTAGAGAATGCAATTTGTGCACAAGAAAATAAAAGATAGAAGAAAATGAACTTTGCCTTTGGGTCACAAAATTAAATATGACTCAAACAAAACTTTGACCTTAATTTATTTTTTTTTACTGGAGTGATGCCAATAGCATCTTTTCTTTTAACTATGACATTCGCCCATTTATTTTATAGGATGTTAAATTTTGTTTTAAATTCGCTTTGTTATATGCAATGCAAATTGCATATAAGTTAAAAAAAATAATTTAAAATGAATAATACGAACAAACGATTTCTTTTTAGCTTTTTGAGTTTATTTTTTATTATTTTAGTGAAAATTGAAATATCTTATTACTTTAAACGAGTTATTCTTGTATATTTATTTCTATATTTCTATATTTCTATATTTCTATATTTATATATTTATATATTTAGTACCTGGGAGACCGAGCTTCGCTCGGCTTTTTCTAATTGAAAAAAGTGAAATATGTATGAGAAATATAGACATGGCAGTTAATAGAAAACAACATATGTCATCCATTAAATTTGTTCACTTTATAAATGCGTTCAATGGAGATGCTTCCATATTATGTACGTGGAGATAAATATGTAGACAGTTTGACATAATGTGGAGATACATGTGGAAATACCTGCACACATGTGGAGATACATTGATGCATCGACATATGTTAGGATAAATTTGGTGGAGATAAATATGTGGAGTTACATTTGGAGATTCCTCCACTTGCATACATATGTGGAGATACATGCGGAGATTCCTCTACGAGCTAAGGCGGAGGTGAAACCACAGTTATAACCTTGAGTGGCACGCATTTCGGGTTAAACGGATTTTAACTCCCTTATTGTGTTTTCTGTACCTCTCAGTGAGTGGTACAAATAACAGAGTTGTAAAGACTGCAGTGTTTTTGAGACTGCACTAATAAGACTTTTTTCTTTAGTATTTTAACTTACAAAAGTATTTTAACTGTAACTATACAGCCAGCAGTTAGTACTTACTTTCTGAAAAATTTAAAATTGGACACCATGTTGTTGTTAGGGTTTGCATATCCGCACCAAGGTGTCAGAACAAAGAATATTATTTGGAGAAGAACCCTGCTTCTGCCATAAATGCATCAAAATAAAGGGCAATAATAAAAATGTCGAAAATTTAACCATCATTATTTAAATACAAAATTTCCTCCAGATAGTTAGAACTGTTGCTTTAGCGCCCCTTTAGTTAGGGCCTGGGTGATACAACAAAAGTGGGCGTGGAAGGGCGTGGGCGGTTTTCCAATTTTTTTTTCTATTTTGTTCTTGCTTATCAGTACACTTCCTGATAATTTCATCCAAATCGCTGAAGCCATTTACAAGATTCCAATATATAACAAAAGTGGGCGTGGCAGTGGCGGATTTAAATAACGCTAAATTCCAAAAAAAATTCTCGTTAAGCTATGCAAACTGCAAATTTCATTCAAATCTGACCGTTCCCGAAAAACCTAAGAAGTAAAAAATTTCATGCAAATCGTTGGATCCGTTTCGGATATTCTTTGTTTTTCAATTTTTCTCACTCATAAGAATGAACTCTAAAACTTTTACTCAAATAGTTTGAGTAGCTTCCGAGAAATAGAAATAATAAAAGTAGTCGCGACATTGGCGGATTTTATTAAAATCAATTTTCAATTTTTTTCTTGTTCATATATCTAAAAATAAACTGAAAATTTCGAATTGTGTTCGAGAAACCACAAACTAATAAAAGTGGGTGTGGCAGTAGGCGAATTCTACATATTTCTTTTAAAATTTTTTTCCTACTTATAAAAGAGAAGGCTCACTGAAAATTTTATGCAAATTGTCGGAGCCGTTTCCGATAAACTAAAAACGACAAAAGTGGACGGAGCAGTGGGCGGATTTCACTAAACTTTTCTTAACTTTTTTCTTCTTATTGAGGAGAAAAAACTCTGAAAAATTCATTAAAATGGCTAGTTCCGTTTCCGAGAAACCAAGCAATAATAAAAGTGGGCGTGGCAGTGTGTGGATTTTAGTAAAAGAATTTTTCAATTTTTTGTTATAAGAATAAACTCTTATAACCTCATAACCTCAATTAAATCGTTTGAATTGTTCTCGAGACAATAAGAAATAATAAAAGTGGGCGTGGCAGCAGGCGGATTCTACTTATTTCTTTTTAAATTTTGTTTCTACCTATAAAAGAGAACGTTCTCATAAAATTTCATCTAAGTTGTTAGACCCGTTTCCGATAAACTAAAAACGAAATAAGTGGGCGGTGCAGTGGGTGTTGCTGTGGGCGGATTTCACTTAACTTTCCTTTACATTTTTCTTCTTATTGAGGAGAAAAAACTCTGAAAAATTCATTTAAATGGCTAGTTCCGTTTTCGAGAAACCAAGCAATAATAAAAGTGGGCGTGGCAGTGGGTGGATTTTAGTAAAATAATTTTTCAATTTTTTGTTATAAGAATAAACTCTTAACCTCATAACCTCATTTAAATCGTTTGAATTGTTTTCGAGACACTAAGAAATAATAAAAGTGGGCGTGGCAGTAGGTGGATTCTACTTATTTCTTTTTAAATTTTGTTCCTACCTATAAAAGAGAACGCTCTCATAAAATTGTATCTAAGTTGTCGGACCCGTTTCCGATAAACTAAAAACGAAATAAGTGGGCGGTGCAGTGGGCGTTGCTGTGGGCGGATTTCACTTAATTTTTCTTTAAATTTTTCTTCTTATTGAGGAGAAAAAAACTCGGAAAAATGTATTAAAATGGCTAGCTTCGTTTCCGAGAAAGCAAGCAATAATAAAAGTGGGCGTGGCAGTGGGTGGATTTTAGTAAAAGAATTTTCCAATTTTTTGTTATAAGAATAAACTCTTATAACCTCATTGAAATCGTTTGAATTGTTTAAGAGAAACTAAGAAATGATAAAAGTGGGCGTGGCAGTCATAGAATTTTACTAAATATATTTTTTTATTTTTTTCTCGATCATAACAATAAACACTGAAAATGTCATCCGAATCGTTGGAGCCGTTTTCAAATAGCCAATAACTAATAACAGTGGGCGTGGTAGTAGGCGGATTTTACTGATTTTATTTTTTTTATTTTTTTCTTACCCATGAAAGTAAACTCTGAAAATTTTATTCAAATCCCTTGAGCCGTTTCCGAGTAATAAAGATATTTCAGACCGATTCCGTCATACTTAAAAGTAAGAAAAGTGGGCGCGGGGTGGGCGGATTTTACTAAATTTAATTTTTTTTTTTTTTCTCGTTCATCGTAATAAACTCTGAAAATTTTATCAAAATCGTTGGAGCCATTTCCAAGAAACCAAATATATATAAATATATAAATATATAAATATATAAATATATAAATATACAAGAATAACTCGTTTAAAGTAATAAGATATATATTTGGTTTCTCGGAAATGGCTCCAACGATTTTGATAAAATTTTCAGAGTTTATTACGATGAACGAGAAAAAAAATAAAAAATAAAATTTAGTAAAATCCGCCCACCCCGCGCCCACTTTTCTTACTTTTAAGTATGACGGAATCGGTCTGAAATATCTTTATTACTCGGTAACGGCTCCAGCGATTTGAATAAAATTTTCAGAGTTTACTTTCATGGGTAAGAAAAAAATTAAAAAAATAAAATCAGTAAAATCCGCCTACTACCACGCCCACTGTTATTAGTTATTGGCTATTCGAAAACGGCTCCAACGATTCGGATGAAATTTTCAGTGTTTATTGTTATGATCGAGAAAAAAAATAAAAAAATATATTTAGTAAAATTCTATGACTGCCACGCCCACTTTTATCATTTCTTAGTTTCTCTTAAACAATTCAAACGATTTCAATGAGGTTATAAGAGTTTATTCTTATAACAAAAAATTGCAAAATTCTTTTACTAAAATCCACCCACTGCCACGCCCACTTTTATTATTGCTTGCTTTCTCGGAAACGAAGCTAGCCATTTTAATTCATTTTTCCGAGTTTTTTTCTCCTCAATAAGAAGAAAAATTTTAAGAAAAATTTAGTGAAATCCGCCCACAGCAACGCCCACTGCACCGCCCACTTATTTCGTTTTTAGTTTATCGGAAACGGGTCCGACAACTTAGATACAATTTTATGAGAGCGTTCTCGTTTATAGGTAGGAACAAAATTTAAAAAGAAATAAGTAGAATCCACCTACTGCCACGCCCAATTTTTTTATTTCTTAGTGTCTCGAAAACAATTCAAACGATTTAAATGAGGTTATGAGGTTATAAGAGTTTATTCTAATAACAAAAAATTGAAAAATTATTTTACTAAAATCCACCCACTGCCACGCCCACTTTTATTATTGCTTGGTTTCTCGGAAACGGAACTAGCCATTTTAATGAATTTTTCAGAGTTTTTTCTCCTCAATAAGAAGAAAAATGTAAAGGAAACTTTAGTGAAATCCGCCCACAGCAACATTTCGTTTTTAGTTTATCGGAAACGGGTCTTAAAACTTAGATGACATTTTATGAGAACGTTCCCTTTTATAGGTAGAAACAAAATTTAAAAAGAAATAAGTAGAATCCGCCTGGTGCCACGCCCACTTTTATTATTTCTTAGTGTCTCGAAAACAATTCAAACGATTTAAATGAGGTTATGAGGTTATAAGAGTTTATTCTTATAACAAAAAATTGAAAATTTCTTTTACTAAAATCCACACACTGCCACGCCCACTTTTATTATTGCTTGGTTTCTCGGAAACGGAACTAGCCATTTTAATGAATTTTTCAGAGTTTTTTCTCCTCAATAAGAAGAAAAAAGTTAAGAAAAGTTTAGTGAAATCCGCCCACTGCTCCGTCCACTTTTGTCGTTTTTAGTTTATCGGAAACGGCTCCGACAATTTGCATAAAATTTTCAGTGAGCGTTCTCTTTTATAAGTAGGAACAACATTTTAAAAGAAATATGTAGACTTCGCCTACTGCCACACCCACTTTTATTAGTTTTTGGTTTCTCGAAGACAATTCGAAATTTTCAGTTTATTTTTAGATATGAACAAGAAAAAAAATTGAAAATTGATTTTAATAAAATCCGCCAATGTCACGACTACTTTTATTATTTCTATTTCTCGGAAGCTTCTCAAACTATTTGAGTAAAAGTTTTAGAGTTCATTCTTATGAGTGAGAAAAATTGAAAAACAAAAAATATCCGAAACGGATCCAACGATTTGCATGAAATTGGTTTCAGCGATTTGGATGAAATTATCAGGAAGTGTACTGATAAGCAAGAACAAAATAAAAAAAAAAATTGGAAAAACCGCCCACGCCCTTCCACGTCCACTTTTGTTGTATCACCCAGGCCCTTAACTAAAGGGGCGCTAAAGCAACAGTTCTAACTATCTGGAGGAAATTTTGTATTTAATATATGCAAGTGGAGGAATCTGCAAATGTAACTCCACATATTTATCTCCACCAAATTTATCCAAACATATGTCGATGCATCAATGTATCTCCACATGCGTGCAGGTATTTCCACATTATGTCAAACTGTCTACATATTTATCTCCACGTACATAATATGGAAGCATCTCCATTGAACGCATTTATAAAGTGAACAAATTTAATGGATGACATATGTTGTTTTCTATTAACTGCCATGTCTATATCTCTCATACATATTTCACTTTTTTCAATTAGAAAAAGCCGAGCGAAGCTCGGTCTCCCAGGTACTTTAATTTTAAATGAAGCTCAATTTACTGTATATACACTCTACAGATATGTCAGATATAGATGCATAGTATACGAAAATATAATACTTTGCTCGCTGCTCATTGCAATTGAATGTGTAAATTAATTTTTGAAATGTCACTCAAACCTTTAAGCTCTTCAATTACTTTAAGGGATAACCAAAAAAAGAAACTCACTGGATTTTCCATAGAACAGTTAAAATATTAGCGATCATAACGTAATCTCAAATGACAAAAAATCTAAAAAAAAAAAACAATTTTTTAATCTAGAAATGAAAAAAATCTCGAATGCACAAAAATCTAGAATGGACAAAAATCTCGAAGACTATGGGTGCTTTCATAAATGCATGGTTGCTTTATTTACATGCGATCCAATTGCAATCATATTGACGTCATACGAAATATTTGCGCATGTGTTTTACGCTGCATTTATGAACCCTTTTTCTGATTTGCGTCATATGTCAATTTTTACCACTTTTTTAATTTTCTATTTTTAACGAATGCTTTGAAAAATCTCAAAATCATACAGCTCATAGATATTATTGATCTACATTATTTTAACACAGATATTCACATATTTCTGTTGTTTTATTCATCACCTCACAACTCTTTAATCGAGGCAAACGTAATGACAAAGAGGAATACAAAAAAATTAAATAAAAAAAGTTTCCTATTAACGATATGCTGGTCGGAAAGAGATAACTATTCTAAAGATGGTGGAGTACAGTGTGCAACACTCTTTCTTTAAGAAAGACATTCAGATTGGCTGTCAGTTTTTATAGTTGCACATTTGCGCTGCAAATAATTGCGTTTTGCTTTTATGAAAATCTGACATTTATCATTTGCATTTGCAAAATATTTTTTGAGATTTTTTTTTTAACCTATTGAAGGAGTTTAAACTTAAATAAAACTCATTAAATATTCAGTTAATTAAACATTTAATTTTCTGGGCCACTTGTGATTATATAGTTTTGTTAGTTGGCGATGACTAAGCACGGTTATTATATACGCTGGAGCCGCTAGCATCACAGCACAACCTGGGGTAAAATATCAGTTAGACAGAAGGTTTTAGAATTTTTGTAATTATTGTGTTAAGTTGGTTGCGTTCCACTCCGAGCTCTGCAAATATAACACGTATAATCCTATTTTGCTGTTCTCCTTCTGCAAGATTTTTTCAAATTATACATTTTCTAAAATCGAATTTTTGATTTTAAAGTAAAAAATTTAGGAAAATTGGTCAGTTTATATTTTAGAGCCCTAACTAATTTTTCTCCCACAAAACTTGAGCAGATGAATCCAAATTTTTTCTCCTCGGTATTTGACACAAAAACTGAAAAATTTTGCTGATTTTGTGAAGATTGCTGAGGCCTCAGAAATATAAACTGACCAAATAAATTTTCATTGAAATTTTGTGCGTTTTATCAAAAAAAAAGTAAGTAATCTAGAATTAATATATTAATTTTTGAGACAATGGTTACAATTTGCGCGCGAATCGTAAAAATCGTCTCAAAAATTAAAATATTAATTCTAGATTTTTGCATTCGAGATTTTTAAAACAGCACAAACATATGCCAGTAAGACCTACGGTCTTATAAATTAGGCAAATGTTAGAAGGAATAGAAGGATAGGATAGATTTTTGTTGGCACAGTGGATTGAGAAATTAGGTTTTTGATTATCTCATTAAATCCCAGGGGTGGCGTTCAATTGAGGGAATATAGAAAAGAAAGCTGCCTAGACTGGGGATCGAACCCACACATCCAGGTCAGCAGTCAAGCACTACTTCCACTGCGCCGGCGCCACCCCCGAGTTTCTAGAGTTTTGTATTTCTAGATTTTGCTTTCTAGATTTTTATTTCGAAATTTTTTTCAATTCTAGATTTTTGTTTTCGAGGTTTTTAGTATCGAGAATTTTGCTTTCTAGATTATTGCATTCTAGATATCGTGGTAAACCCAAAATATTATCTACTATCACAAAAAGAAAAGCTTTCAACCACAGTATGGCCAGTATGGCCTTAATTCTAGAATTTATGAATTACTCCAAATTCTCCAAACCGATTAAGATCAAAATTTTTAAGAAAATGTTTTTATAAGCCATTATTTTCTATGAAGTTTGATTAAAATCGGTGTAGCAGTTTACCAAAAAAGGTGCAGCAACGGACGCTACACAGTGGTCCATATTGAGTTTTTTTGGTTGTCCAAATTATAAATCCTAACTTGTTACAATATCGTAATTATTTTTTTGTGTTTAAAAAAATTTGTTAAGGCTGTCAATCTGGCGATTTAAAAAAATTCTTTACAATGTGTTTTGCGATCTTCTGTTGAACTAAGACTTTTATCACAAAGAATGAAAATTTTATTTTACAAAAAAAAAATAGTTCAAAGTCCCTGATTTATAATCAAAATATTTCACCGCACTGCATTCGAGCAAAACAACCTTTGGTATCTAAACGAACAATATTTAAAAATGATTTTGTGGGTGAATCAAAATTCAAAAGAGTAAGTATTTTTTATTTTGTGGAATATCAGATCCCATAATAAACTACTCACTACTCAGTGTTATCATATCAATTATCATCTTTAATTACATCTTCAATAAAATTCATTTTTTAAAAAAGGGGGTTTCCAGATTCTGACGAAAGTCATATTCTTACCACAAGGAATAAACATAATATTTAGCCTTACAAAAGTCATTGATTGTCTTTAAAATATTGCTTCAATTAATTAATATGTATAAACACCAATCATCGAAATTTAAGATCTGTCCCTTTATTCTGCCCCCCTACTCACCGTACCAGTTATGGCCATTTCAACCCAATGTGTCGAATGTTACGTTCAGCCAACACAATACAAGAATTATTTGATTTTTCGCTTAGTTCCCCATCCCTCAGAAGAATTCTATACACCTCCTCCCCTTAAACCCTTTAAACTACTCATTTTTTTTTTCTCGTTTAAACTTATTTTTTATTATCTTGTATTTTTAATTTTTTTTGTATATTTTTGTATCTTTATAATATTTTTATTTTGAATAAGTATTCGCTTGTAATAAGCTAAATAAATAAATAAATAAATAAATAAGTTAATCCGAGTAAAACAGCTGCGTTTTAAAGTAAACAGTACGATTTTTTTTTTTTTTTTTAGAAGAATTTTTTTTTTATTTTTTTGGCTAATAACTTTTTTTAGACATACATATCGACGGTTAAAGTGTAAGACCTCGTATGTCGAAAAAAATTATTAATGAAAACAAATTTGCAGAGCACACTTTTTGGAAATTGCAGCGTAACAATTTGTTGTTCTGAATATTTTACAGAAAACGACAGAATTTAAAACCCCTTGCCATAGATTAAAATAAAAATCGCATATTTGCAGCTTTTACGTCCGAAAGTAAAAGTTGCTAAGCACCTCAGCGCAAAGTTAGTACCACCATTTTCGATTTTCAAAAAAAATGTATGTGCAGCCATAAGCCGTAAATATTTTTTTTTATAAATTCGCAAATTTGCAAATTTTACGGATGAAATTTTTTCAAAATTACGATTTGCAAAAACATTAAAATTACTGCTGTATTATTTTCAAAAAATGATACTTAGAACCGAAAAGAAAAAAAAAATCCCATATTTGCAGCTTTTAGAATCAAAAATGAATTTTGCGAAGCATGAAGTTAACACCACTATTTTCGTAGTGTATTGTATTGTACCTACTCAACTTGTGTGCCATACATATTTTTTTTCTTTAAATTTGAAAATTTTAGAGATTCGTAAAATTTGCAAATTTGCGAAATTTTCCAAAAAATTTTTAACCAATTTTGTCCAAATTTGCCATAGTGTGCATGCAGGAATTCATATTGTGTTTCAAAGATTATACTTGGAGAGTGAAATGGGGTTAACTCAAAAACTTGTATCTTTTTGTGTTTGAAAGGTTAAAGTACCTAACAGCTACTTATGGGGTGAAAACGGCAGAATTGATTGCCTCTATTGGGCTAAAATTGTTTCGTTGTGTTACTTAAGTTAAATTAAATTAAATTAACGAATAAAGAAGAGAGATAGGTTATACGTGGGTAACATATAGATTTTTTAGTTGGTGTTACCACAAAAGAAAATAATTAATAGGCAAAATGAAATGACCATTATATTTTGGGATCCACGGATAAAAATTCAAAAAGAATAATTTTAAATGTTAATCTTTATTTATTGCTTGCGTAAGTCCTACCTTCTGCCACAAGTCCATTTCTTATAATTAATTTTGGTTGCATTTTTAGATGAAGTTGATTTAAAAAGTTTATATTTATTAAAACTGCTGTTTCTTATTTAAATAATTACATATTTTCTTGTTTTTAGTTTTGCTCATAGCTTCTTTGCAGAATTTCTCTCACTCTTTGTATGAGTTTAAAAAACCGATTGAAAACTTTTACAGATAAAAACTAAAAAGCAGAAAATAAAAAAAAATAAATTAAAAATTGAATGTTGTGTATTGGTAAGCGCATTAATTGAGAACGCATAGAACGCATGGACCGATTTGGTCAATTTTTTATGTAGATATTATATTACGATTAAAGTTTTTCAAAAAAGAAACAATTTGAGAAGTTTTCCAGAAAATTTGAAAATTTAAAAATTGACAGTGGGATTTTTTTTACAAATTCGCCACCATAATTCACGGTTCTAAGGATTAATGCGGGTAATTCTTTTTTCTGATTCATTTACACTTTTTTTTTAAAGGGGTTTATAAGTAGAATACGCCTACTTCCACGCAAATTTTTGCTATATTTTAGTTTTAAACCTTATTAAAAACCATATACGAAGGTAAATTTTTTTAATTTATCTCTCTTTAAGATAGAGCATGATAAACGTAGACTTTTATTGAAAAACCACCCTCTGCCACGCCTTATTTTCTGTATTATGTAGGTAAGTGTAAGTATTTTTCATCAATTTGAAATTTTGTAATTGAGCTCTCTTAAATCTATAAAGCATAACATTTTAGTTTATTTGGAAATCCGTCTTCTGAAGCGCAAATGGGGAAGCGAAGGGAAAAATAAAGGCCATTAAGCAAAAGTTGGACGCGTATGCAAATTTAAAATGAGAGTTTCTTAACAACGTCACCACAAACCTTAAGTTTTGTAAATGAGTTGTTTATAGATTCTTAGGAATATTACCTATGGATATTTTTTACCACCCACTTCTACGCCCACCTATGGATATTAAAGGTAAACCCTTTCTTTGAAATCATTGTTTTGTATAAACTACTAGAACGATATTTCGAAGAAATTTGTTATTATAAGAGGGAGTAAAGGTTAAAAAACGTATTTTCAATAAAATCCGCCCACTGTCACGCCTATTTGCCATATATTTGAGTTTTCACCTTATTTAAAATTTTTTACAATGCAAGGTATTTTGATAGCCGTAAAAATTAAGTGTTTATTGATGTCAAAAAATATTCTTGCAAGAGTTTTCATTAATATTTTTAATACATGTTGTCCTTATTCACATTTTGGCACAGGTTTACTTTCTTTGCTAAAAAACATATTTTGTTATTTTATTTAGAATTTTGTTCCCCACTCGAAATAAAAGAAAACAAATACTATGCGATAATGGCTATAATGTTGCAATATTATTTTTGTTCAAATTTTTCCATTGGCCATTCGGAGGATGCCCTCAGTAAAAACGATTCTTCCGAATGCGTTCCCATTTAGATCAATGCTTTGAATGGTTCATGTTTAGCTATATAAATAGATACATTAACAATACACTATAAAAATGTACATTATACATATAAAAATAAATTTATAATAAAATACATTAGCCTTATAATGTTTTTCATCTAAATCACGCTTTGTCTCAATTCTCCAAAAACCAAGTCGCCGCAGTCATAAAATTTTTGTCACACACATTTTCGTCACATAAAAACAAACATTAGTATCATCTTCTCCAATATACATATCGAGTCTTGTTTGAAGAATAATAAAAAAAAAAAAAAAAAATAATAGAACATATCCATGTCCGCATGTCCAACAAAAAATTATGTTTTCATACGAAAGAGCACATTAAATATTTTCGGTCTGCATAGCTAGTCGCAACTTCCAAGGTCGTAAAATATAAAGCTGAAAGATCTGTTTACATAAAATCTCTATTCATGTCGTTTGCTTGATGTTGTAGTTCTTTCGGTTTCTATATCTATCTCTCCACTCCATTCCATTCTATATATTGACTTTGCTTTTGGCTCATTAATACTTTTGCGGAAAGTCTATTACTGGCATACACGCTTCAACTATGATAATGATATACTCTGGTCACTGCAGGATGGGTTTTTGGACCATCCATTAGTGTGTACCCAAAAATGCCATGTCACCAGTTAGTAAAAGCAAAAGAAGGAAGAACAAAAAAAACACGTCTTGCCGTCGTCGTCGTCGTCATAGTCGTTGTTCCAAATGAGTATTAAGGCTGAAATGGGATGTAATGAGAGCATCAGTTACATTTCCATTCTCGAAAAACCGAACCCGATCTCGACCAACTTTTCATCTCAGCATATCTCCTCATCCAGCTATATAAACACAGCTCTAGCACTAAGTTCTCGTATCCTATATAAGCTTTTCGAAGATATTCTTTTTGTTCGCGCGTCTTGTCCTATATATAGACACATGACAACAGCACTATTATCCCTGGGTCTGGTTAATGACTTAGTTCGTGTGTGTTACTTTAACATTTTTATCCATTGTTATACATTTGCCTGCTTCATATATGTATCTACGACTATATGGGAGGCGGTGAGGAAAATGGAAACGAGATATTTGCCGAATAAGGACATTTTCAGGATGTGCAGAAAAATACGAGCACTAATAACAAAAGATATGGAATGATACTGTATGATGCTGATGCTGATGCTCCATCACATGGTGGCTCAATCTGTGAGAGCTAAAGGAAGAGTAATTTACTCGGTTTCTTATCTAATTTATAGATCCTAAGATGACCTGAAATTTACGCCATTAAGCAAACCCTTCCCACATGGTGATGAACTCAGAGTCACAGCTTCAACTTCCCTTGTTGTTCTCCTTTAGGGCACCTCTTGATTTATGGAGCATCACCCATCAGACGTTTATGGTAGGTATATATAGAGGTATAGTGGTGGTGGAAGTATATGGTTAAGCTGCACATTGACGTGATGTACTACTATTTAAAAAAAAAAAATAAATAAATAAATTCAAAAGGCGATAAAAAGTAGCTTCCGGGATTTTTTTTTATTTCTTTTTTGTCATTGTGTTGGTATTTTTCTCTACCTTAAGGGCAATGTTGTAGTATATTTTTTCCATTGCTCTATACGCAAATGGAAGCAGCCTTATACTGGTATAGTCGTGGTATGGCAATGGTGCATATTTTAAGATATGCATCAGGGTTAAATGACGTGATTGACATGAATTTTTTTTTTTTTTTTATATTCATATAATTCATGGACGTCTATCTTAACTGATTTTTATATACGCTTTTTTATCAATCAACATGGTGTCCTTAAAGAAGACTTTTCTTCATTTTTCTGTTCTGTATAGGTGCAGAGAATGGATGAGAGGAAAATGATGGACAGCTTCCGTTTGGCAAAGGAAGTCCTTTAGATTAATCTTTGGTTTGATGGATTTACGACAAGCTATATAGTATATAAGGTATTAAAAAGCTATTAAAATTCTAAAAGGGTAACAACTTTTTCCTTGGGAAGGTCATTAAATTTATTAATAAGAGCGACAGAGAGAGGAAGATAGTAAAAATCTTATACCAAATGGGGCATTGACATTTTTAATATAATATAGCTCATTTTCTATCAATCTTATCAACTGTTAAAAAGTTAACAATATAAGATAAAAAAGTTATATCCGGTTGTGTGGTATGCGGGTAGAGCGTTGTCTGTGTATTGGGTATCCACATGAGCAGAATGAGCATTATAGCATATCTGATTTATTCAGAAGTTGACAGGAGCGCAATGGATCCACCGAGATAAGAGTGAGATGACACGACTTGCCGTATCATCACCCCTTCTAACCTACATAACCTAGAGTGTTGGAAAGTCAGAAAACTACGAGGTTTTAGGTTCGAGTCAGAGTACTGTCTCTAGCTAGGAACCAACTTTATAAGAGTAGGTACCCATTGCCATGAAAGTGCTATTCATTTAGCCCTTCAGATTTGGTAGAAATGTGATAGGTCCGACACTGTTCTGTGATCTAACAATTACGCACACAGGAATTCGGTTAAGAGCTTTAAGTCACTATATAGGCCCTGGTTTTGCATTAGCTGTAACACCAACTATAATTTTTTTTTTTAATTAATAGATTTTAATTTTCTTGGTCTTAATTTAACCAAAACACCTTTTCATGGTTTCAATTAAAGTCGGAGTTGGATATAGTTCCCTCTAGATATTCGTCACGAAATCTATGTAAGATGAACTGAACAAAAAATTGCGTATTGACAAGGCCCTCACTATAATCAACTGATGAGTCCAATTGTGAAATCTCCGGGACGAAACGCCAATTTTTTTATGACTTAAAGGCCGTTAAAAGCTATTTTGAATCAAGTCGGAGTTATTAAAAAAAACTTTAAGCCATAATCTTTTTTGGCTTTGTTAATTTAAAAATATTCAATTACAAGTGAATATACGAATTGGATACATTTCAATTTCATGACCACTTTTTGGTTTGTGATTTGTAAATTGAAATTTGTATACATACATACTTAATTCACATGACATTAAGATACAATAGTGTCTTGTTGCATTAACCACATGTTGCAATTGAAATGATGCAAGTGGCCGGATTCAAGCTGTCCCGTGAACGCATTTCAAATCCTGCGTTATCCTATTAAAATACTTTTTTTTTCAGCCTCGCAAATTTTTCAAAAAAAAAAATATTTCAAATTAATTGGAAAACGATCAATACTTTTTGTAAAATCGTTTGCCTTAGTTTTATATTTTGAATAATTTGGAATTAAAAAAAAAGGCCGAAACCAACTATATAGGGAAATGTGTTTTGAATGCTTAACTTCGTGAAAATATCAATCGCTTAAGACCACGAAGACAGACAGAGATATAGGAATGACAGGAAGGCGTGGATCGGGGCGTTCGTAACATGAATTGTGTATCTAAAATTTTCAAAATGTTGCTTCAAACTTGAAAATTTTCTTAAACTTAATCAATGGAATAAGATTTGCGGTCGAAATTTCTTATTTTTGAATCCTTTTTTTAATCCTTTTTTTCTGATTCCATGTATCCTGCGAAATATTCAAATTTGTCGGATATTTCCTTTTTTTCAGAAAAAAAGTTATCAGCATTATGTTTGCGTGATGTGAATTAAGTATGTGACATGTTGAATATAATCCATGTGACATTTTTGTATCTGAGATGTTGTATATTATATTATGTTGCATGTGATATTTTGCATGTGATATGTTGCATGTTATATGTTGCATGTGATTACGTTCTATGAAAAATGTTGCATGTGACAAATGGCATGTAAGATTTTGTATATAAAATGTTGCATGAGGCATAAGCATAAATCAATTTCCGTTGCAATATTGTCTGACCAAAGAAAACCGGTGATTTGTGAATTAGGCATTTAATGTTATGTTCGATACATTGAGAATAGTTAGTCTAATTATTTTTCAAAAACATATCAATTTGAAAATAAGAAATAAACCAACAAAATATTTACAGTTCCTTAAATATCTATCACAAGGGCTATGGGTGTAGTAGGCCGTGGCGTAATTGTTAGTGCGTAGGACTGTTACGCCAAACGCCTAAATGGGTTCAATTCCCAGCCTATGCCACTTTAAAACATAAATATTTTTTCACGAGCAACTGGGCTTTTTCGAGGAATTGACAAATCCTCCAAGAGGATATCTTGTCATGAAAAAAATGCTTCTCTTCTTAGCCGTTCAGATTCGACAAAAATTGTAGGTCCCCTCCAATCCGGCTTTTAATACTTACACAGGAATGGTGCGTATTATCATGTAGGTCCTGATTCTACACGAGCTGTCACGCCACCTAATTTATTTATTTTAACGGCTCTCAGTTTGATTTCATTTGATTTTGATTTTTGAGATTCCATAAATCACAGAAAATTTTCAACTTATTAATTTAGAGCTGGAGTGTTGTTGGATTATCAGCAAAAATAAAAATTTCATCTGGATACAAAAGGAGTTTTATATATATATTCCCAACAAAGGATACGCCTCCTGGGAGATGAGTCTCGGTATCGTTGATAAACACTGTGAAAATTAACGGACTCAAAACACATCCTTGCGGGACACCTGCTTCTGATTGACACCTGCTCGAGATTGACTGGATGTATGCAACACTGCAGACATATCAAGTAAGAGCTGTTCATAAACTTAATTCAAATGTCTATTACTGCGAGTTTATTACATCTTGATTTAATCCTCTTCTATTGCATGGTGTCAAATTAAGATTTAAAGTCTACAAACAATGTATAAATAAGAGCTTTAGAGTAGTTAAGGCAAACATTTTATCCAGCTCCGTTTAAAGATTAGCTTGAAAACCCAGCTTGAAAGCAACTGATTATAAGTTGTTACATTGCACCCATCTCTGCTAGCTTGTGATAAAGGATTTGACTGAGGACTTTTCTAAGGGAGCTAAACATCAAAATGCACATATTAATTTGGGTTAGGTAAAATTAGGATAAAAATGACAGATATCTTTGCAAAGCCAAACATGGTTGGAAAATGTTTCCTCATCTGAAAATTCTATTCAGATGTCCGTATAATGTATTTCAGAAATTCAAGAGTTGAATTCTTGTACAATTCAATTGAAATCCCATTGGAGCCTTGAGATTTGTTGTTTTTCATTTTGTTATAGCTCCAGACATTGTAGCTCTGACATTGTAAAAGTTGAATCTAACTCTGGAACCGAAACATTAAGGAGTTCAAAACTTATTGTAATTTTGATTTGAGTCCGGAAACAGAAGCTTTTAAACATTTAATGCTAGCTGATCAACAGTAATGCTCAAAGATATACCAATTTACTGCGACCTACCAATATCTGCACATTGCACCAGAAAGATTTAGAGTCTCTGAATAAGGTTATTAGCAGCTTTCTTAAGGTACAATTCTTTTTATAGCAACATAAATTCTTATAAACTTAATTTTATGGTAAATAAAGACTTTTTAAAAGAATCATTAGGTTGTGTGAATTTCACGACATTTTATTTTTGTCTATACGAACTTTGACAGACTTTTGTGTAGAAATTCACACAAATGCAGAAGTTTTCAAAGTAAAGTACCTAGGCTTTTATTTGATTTTCTAAAAAGTTTAAGAATTTATTTCTTTTTTACATGCATTTCTCGTCATTTGAAAATTGTAACGAGTGTTACAAGAAAATGTTACGTTTGTTACACGTACCTATGATTTGTACGGATGAAGAAAATATAATTACCAAAATTCTGATTAATGGAAATTATTTTAATCCTAAGTGTAACCCATTCTCAAAGGAAAGATGAAATTTACTTTCATTAGATTGAAGATTTTTGCACTTATTTAATTTGATGTTATTTTTTAAAAGTGAATTAAATTTTATATGTATGTAGAGGAGATTACCATGGAGTAATTTATTCCAGTATAGTTAGAAACAAAAACTCTCATAATCAGATAAAGAACAGAGAGATTAAGTTTTGAAATGCTAATCTGTTACGGTTGTGACACAATTTAAATGCAAACTCAATACGATTTTTAATGATGATATTTGCAATATATACTCTGGAATTAATTATCTCATTTGTGAAGTAACAAAACAAAAAAATGTATGTTACGGATGTGACACTTTTATAAGTGCAACAAACGCAAAGAAGCTAAGACTCACAAGTCACAAATGGTTTGATGAAAATAACTTTTGTGGAGTTCTTCAAAATTGTAGTAAAAGGATTTTTCTTAGATTGAAAATTTTAAAGTGAAAAAAAATTCACTCCATTGAAACTTTGTATTCCTCTTTTTTAAGCAAACTAAAATTTTATGTAGCTATAATTCCGTATGTAGAAACAACAAATCTTCTAATAAAATGAAGAAAAAAAATATTAAGTTTAAGGATGCCAACTTGTTACGGGTATGACACATTTTTATTTCAAACTCAATGCGATTTTTGTCTAATGTAATTGGGACTGTATTCCCCCAATTTATTATCATTTTCTTACAGATTTCGTTTTTGAAGTAATACAAAAATTATTTTTGCGACGGAAGTGACACTTAAGGGTGCAAGTTTGTTGCAAATTTTTTTAAGACTTTTTCATAATTTTAATAAAAAGCTAATTATATTATCTAGGTGTGAGTAAAATACGAATTAAAAGTGTGTGTATTTTGGTTATCGATCAATTTTTTCCTAAATAATTTAATATTCTTTATTTGATGATTTAAAAAATCTATAGTATTTGAGGTGTTTCTATTTACTCATTTCAGTTTCTGATGGAAATAGAATTCTGTTGAGCCCTGGCTTCACTATTTACAAACAACTAATTAAATAGAAACATTTTTTTCTTATTTTAGAAAATACCACACAAAGTATTTCTACAAAATTCCTTAATTTTCTTCTTGAATCTAAATCAAAATATAGAACTAAAATCTAAAATAAAAATAAAAAAATAAAAAATCAATTTGTTCCCAATAGAAGAGAAATATATTCTATCTTGTATGTATGTGTATATAACAGGTATATATACCCGTAAATATCCTTCTCTCAGGCTAAAGGTACCTTTAAGAAAGAACATCCTTATTCCTTAAAATATAATCTCTACGCAATAATTCATTTTAGTTGAAATATTTGCTACACAGAGACTTTCCTTCCGCAAACCTTCCTTCCGTTCACTAAACTCCCGCTGTTCGACCTTTTATTCTGTGTTATAGTTGTTTCCGCTTCCATTATCCTTTGGCATCAGTAAAATATAACAACTCTTCTCCTTTAAATAGAAATTTGTTTTCAGCAAAATTATAAATTGTGTTAAATAAACTACACCTGTTCACTATGGGAAAACCTGTTGGGGATTAAAGAGGACACACAAACACACGAACACACATACAACACATCACAGAGGAACAAATTTATGACGGCCAAGGAACATGACCTACAATGATGCTGATACGAAAACAACCCACAATTTATTTTAATGCGTTAGGTGTTTTTTTAGCAGAAAAGAAAAAGAGAACAAAAAAAACTTTCTGAAATTTCGTTATTTATACATATTATGTAAATTTTTGTGAGGTCGTATAATGCCAATGCTCACGCACAGGCTCGTTTTTTAAAAATTGTGTTTGACAGTTACCAACATTATTTTATGATGTTCAAACAATTTTATTATGTATTTTGTATGTATATTACAGCCAACAGCGGATTTAACAGAAGGACATTCTAAGCATGTTACGTAGGCCGGTGTATTTATAGTAAAGAATCATACCAGAAAAAATTTAACCGCTATTTACGACTTCCGGGTGTTTTATTGTTACAAAAGTTGACCAAATAAGATGAATCAAGTAATTATGAAATATAAATGACCTTGATCAAATCGATTATTTTTTAAGGGATAATTTGCATGAGAAAACACAAAAACATAAAGCTACTACGTCATGACGTCAGGGAGTCAACACGTTGGTAATATTAGCGTTGACCGTTTAAGTAGCTTAAGACTAGAAATGTATAGTAGATGTTCTTAGAAAATATACAATACTTACAAAAAATACCATTAACTTTTTCTTAAATCCAGAGAATTTTTAACAGAAGTTTATTTTTTTTACTAAAATATGTAAATTCTTATTTTCTTCAAAATTTGTGATATAGTAAACTATTTTGTCTTTTAATAAAAAAAAAGAAGTTCAACATAGGTACTTTATTTATAATCTTGATGTTCATTTAAGTCCAAATCATATAATACCCTTCCGGCATATTTTCTCCTTAAGCAGTTTCCCATTGGTAGATTCCATAAAATACAGACATTAACAAAAAAAACTTTTAATTTAAAGAAACTTGTAACACAAATTGTTAAAACAGCTTTAATGATTTATTTCTAAAGTTCAAATATTATTTAATTAAATCGATAAAAACAGAATTATTTATTATTTTCGAGTCAGAAGAACTTGGAACTTGGCACTTAGTAGTTTATTGCTCTAGAAGTATAAATTTGGAAAACCCTACGTATTTTCAATTTTTTTTTTTGTCAATTTGATAGCAATTGACTTCTTTCTTTTAAATAAACTTTAGAGCACGTTTGGTTACTTGGTATTAAAGTGAGTAAAAAATTAGTTGTGGGAGCCTATATTGTATACCACCTGCTTAAAACGTAGTTAAGTTTAAGTAGTGTTATGCGAGTAGGATCATTTATTTATGAACAATATAGCACCGTGTTGCAAAAATTTATAGAACTTACAGTTTAGATGAAGAATTGTAAAAAAAAATCTGTAATTAATCATAAATTGATTAAACAACCTCTGAAATTGTTTTGACACCAATGCGATGTACATCATCCAATTTCATAAGGAAATCTCAATTTATGAAAAAAAAAAATTGAAAATCGTTAGAGTGGTTTAAAAAAATAGTTTTTTATATATAAAATTCCGACAAAATATAAAAAAAAAATGGTACGCAATTTTTAGCCTTTATTATTGCGGAGTAAAAAAATGAATTACCCATTTTCGAAATATGGAATTGTAAAAAAAGAACTTTGAATTTTTTTTTTAAATCAATAATTTATTCTTTTCAAAATTTTTGTATGCAAATGATATTTTGATATTAGTACTTTTTTTAAGCTTTTGTGCAAAAAATTCATCAAAATCAGTTCAACTAAAATGGTTCTATGAGAGATACCATTTTTAAAAGGTAGATAATTTTTTGTCCAATAATATGGTGGATAGTACAGATGTTCACATAAAAATTTTAATCAAAATCGTAAGAGTCGTTTTTGAGAAAAATGAGATTTTCAATGCCGGTTTTTAAAGATTTGTATGGGAGGTGCCGTTATTTTTGGTTATAAGAATAATTTTCATTTAAAATCTGTTAGATAATATTAAAAACCTGCTGGGTGCTAAGTTTAATAAAAATTGACGGAGTAGTTTTCGAATTAATAAGTTCTCAAAAAAAAATTTTGAAACTTTTTTAAAAATCTACAACATTTTTTTTTGAAAATTTTAGTATACCTACCTGCAAAACTTTTAAAAAATTATCTACCATTCTCCATCAAAAAATTGATCAATATCAGTTGAACTGTTTTTGAGAAAATCGAAAATCAAAAAAATGAGAGGTACCATTTTTCGGAATTTTTTCTTTATAAAAAACAATTATTAAGTTAAAAATTATTAAGTAAAAATTATTAAATATTTTTTTTAAAGTTGTGGGCACGTTTTTGAGAGAAATAAGTTTTCCATTTTTTGCTAAAATAATTTGTACGGCAGGTACCGTTATTTTTGGGTTTAAAAAAATGAAAAAAAAGTGTGGGGGAATGTCCAAAAAACGCTAGGTACCAACTTTGAAGAAAATCGACCTACCCGTTTAGGCTGCAGCCGAAAGAACAGACAGACAGAATTTCGAGACCCACTTTTTTCGACTTCGCTATCATCGTGATGTCAACTTTGATCAAAATACCGAGTTCGATTATTTTTACACGAATCCATAACTTGTCATATATGTATGTAGTACCTAGGTATATATCGCAAGTACAAATAATGGGGCGGTGAATTAATCCACCACTGATCACACCACAATGTAATTTCTATCCTGACTATCTAAATCAGTTTGGAAAAGAAAACATATTTGAGTAATATATACGAGTACTTGAGTGATGCGTGAGTCGTTTGAATAAAAAATAATGTGCTTCAACGGGTTTTTTTGTTTTATAATTTCTTTTTATATCTGTAATTTTTTGTTTCTTTTATTTTTTTGTATTTGAATTCGTATATACAAATTTCCAAGGTAACTTAAAGTCTTTTGCAATTTGTGTTTATTTCAGTTGTCTAAAGAATAATTTCTTATTTCTTAGAAGTAGGATTTCAACTTTTATTTTATAAAATAAATGTGAAGTTTTGAAACAGATATATATGTACATAACCTAATGTATAGAAATAGACAAAGACATACTTAAGGAGATATAGGTATTAGATTGTTGCTTTTGTTTAAATTATATTTTTATTTTTATTTTTTAAGGAAAGTGATAGAAAAAATAAATAAATAGTAAGATGATACACACACATCCAAACAAGTATCGTAAATTGATATGATTTACAACTTCCTATTGACATCAAACACTGCTAAATTAAATAGCAGAATTTAGTATATTAAGGACGAAAGTAAAACATTTGAACTCCTATTTGAAGAGAGACTGTAGGAACCTATAATGCTCAAACACTTTAAGACCATAATAGAAGAAGACATTTTTGATGTTTGTTTTGAAGATTAAAAATAGGAAGTAATATGTACCTACCTATAGAAAATCAAATTAAGGAAATAAAATATATAATATAATTTAGATGTTTAAGTTTTGCCTGTGGCGTGTGTATAATACGTATGCCACCTACAATCAAAACAGATGGTGGATGTTTTTTTTGCATAACTTAGCAACTTACTTATTTTTTGATATTAAGGGCGTATCCAGAGAGATATCTTCAAATGGTCGAAACAATTTTTATTTAAAAAGTTATACGGTCATTATCTTGCACATTACATAAGATTTTAATGATTTATTTAACTTAAGAAAAAAAGTATTAATCGAGAAACTTTGTGTACCTATATTCAAATTAAATAAAATACACTGCTAGCTATAGGTCACACAAACTTAATTTTATAGTTTAATTAAAATGGCTTTAAATTTTAAAGACCTCTTTTTTAAAAATATGGATATAATTGGAAAGAAAAAAAACTTAAAAAGGATGAAAGGATGAAATTCGTTCCTAAAATTTAATAAACAATTCCTATACAAATTTCAGTTCAATAAAGAATGAAATCTGATTTCTCGAATAAATACACGTATACGACGTTTTATTACTAAGAAAATTTCAAAAAAACGTTAGAGCAGTTTTACCAAAAAAAATTTTTTTTTTAATTTCTTTGGTACTTATACTTATACTTATATACCTATAGAATTAAACAACCAATTTTTATTAGAATTTAGCCTGTATATAGCTATAGGTATTTTGTTTCTTTTTTATAATATTGGTCAAATGCGACGTTTCGAAAGTGTTTACATTCTTCTTTTTGTTAAATTCTTTTAAAATTGATTATTATGTTCGAAACGTTTAATTTGTTCAGTAGACAATAGACATACATACCTTATTGCATAAAAATAAATGAAATTCTGCCCACATACTTATCAAAGCTTTTTAAAACAAAATATGTCACTTAAATAGGGGCAACTTAATTTTTGCTGATATTACAAACATTTTTTGTTTTAAAAAATTCTACTCAGTAAACGATTTGTTGGCTCAGTAAAAATCCGTTTATTGAAAACTAAAATTTAAAAACTATTAGCGGGTTTACTTGAACACAATAAAATCATACATTGCACCAACAATTTTTTTTTTAAAACGCCTTTTTACTTGCTATATAATATAATGTAGGTATTTCATATGGGGAAAGTTATGGATTCGTAAAAAAAATCGAACTTGAGATTTTGATCAAAATTGACATTACGATGATACAGAAGCCGAAAAAAACTGCATCTCACAATTCTGTGTGTCTGTCCTTTCGACTGTAGCCTAAACGAGTGGATCGATTTTCTTTAAACTTAATACATAGCGTTTGGCATTCCCTGGACCCGTTTTAATCTTTCCTTTTTTTAGGAACGAAAATAACAGTTTTATTTATAAATCTTTTTTTCTTTCAAAAACTTGCACACAACTTAAAAAAAATCAATAATTTTTTTGTACATCAAATCAATAATTTTTTTTAGAAGGCCATTTAACAAAACAAAAATTTCCAAAACATAGTAATAAATGGTTATACCTCCCATAAAACCATTTTTTTGATTTCCTCAAAAACAGTTCAACCAATTTTGATCATTTTTTTGTATGAAGAATGTTTTAAAAACTTTTAAAATTTATGAATACCAAAATTTTCAAATTTATTTTTTTGGATTTTTAAAAAAAGTTTCAAAATTTCGTTTTGGGAACTTAATAATTCGAAAACGACTTGATCGATTTTTATCAAATTTGGCACTTAGCAGTTTTTTAACATTATCTAGCAGATTTTAAAAACAAATTATTCTTCTAACCAAAAATAACGGTAACTCACATACAAGTGTTTAAAAATCCGTTTAAAAATACGGAAGAAACTCATTTTTATCAAAAATGACTCCCATGATTTTTATTAAATTTTGTTTGTCGGCTTATATCAGTACCATCTACCATATTTTTGGAAAAAATATGTATCTATCGATTGAAAATGGAATCTTTAATATGAACCATTTTTGTGGTTTTCGACTATCTCATTATTTGTCGAACCGATTTTAATGAAATTTTTTGCGCGATATCTTTCTAATAAGTTATAATATTGCATATCAAAATTAAAAAAAAAAAAATAATTTTGGATATTTAAAAAAAATTTGCAACGTATTTTTTGAAAATTCGGTATTTCGAAATTGGGTCTATGATTTTTTTTCAAATTCAATTTTTTAACTCCGCATCAATAAATGCTAAAACAATGCTTACCAATTTTTTTTTCTTAAAAATGTTTCCAAAGTTTTATATATAAAAATTAAATTTTTTTTAAAAAGTCGCTCCAACGATTTTTGAAATTTTAGTTTTTGTACCGACTAATGAATAAAATTATTTAAATTTGGCGGTTTACTTGGCAAGTTTTCTTTTTATTACTGAAAATTCAAAAATTTTTGAAAACTACACCAGTTTTCAAAATAATAATCATTAAATAATAAATTCCTCTCATAATCTGCAGGAGTTCTTTAAATATTACTCTTCTTATTTGATATTAAGGGCCAGTTTCAAAGTGCTTAACAAAACACTTAACAAAATAAAAAGCACTTAATTTTCCCATTTTGGCACTAGTGGAACTTAAGTGGCCAACACGAGAGACTTAAGTTTCACTTATTCCGAAAAGTTTACACTGTGAAATTGGGAATTAGTTTTCCATATTTGGCACTTAAGTGACACTTACTTCAGTGCGAAAGTGGTCCTAAACCTTAATAAAGTAAGAACTTTTAGTACTTTTAGATCTGCTCTACTTTTCACTGCTGACTTGTTATATCGAGGTTTTGTAAAGAAGAACTTGGCTCTCTTTTAACATGTTTTTGGTCATTTAAGTATTTCATTTTTTCTTTTCTCAACTTTTAAAGGTATTTTATTGATTGAAATTGACAGTTTTAGAATGTGTAAGGTTAACTCAAGTACTCAAGAAATAATAAAAGGTATAAACCTCGTCCATGTCTTCAAATCTAGGGAACTATAATACTATATTCGACGTCATTAATTTAAATGAAAAACCATTGTTTAAATCTTTTGTTATATTTTTAGAATAAAATATACATTTTTATGTAGGCACGTACTTAAGTAATCCATCCCTCACAGCTATTGTTCTTTTTATATTTTCAATTTAAACAATTTTATATGAATATTTTGCATGCACCCCGAAGGAAGGTTACATATACATATATATTTTTCAAAACAAAATTTTTGTTGATTTAAAAATAATGTTCGTAGTATATATGGGAGCAATACAAAATTGTATAAACCCTTATTGTTTCAATCCATGATGGGTATAGGGCTGATGGTATTGATTTTTCTACATTGTGACGACGATGACGTTCCTTCTGATGTGCTAGCCTGATTTTCAACAAAAGATTCATAATAAATTACAAAAAGCTTGTGGCCTGAATCAGAAGCTATTTTTGTTATTTTTTTTACAATTCTGAAAATCCCAATTAGTGACCGCTGGAGCTGACGTTATATATGTATAAAGTTTTTTTTTTTTTTTTATTTATCAACACAGCAATTAAAAGTACCATTATGGAATCCCATGATAGTACATTTAGTTCATCATCCCTTTTACAAGCTGTGCTCCTGAAGGCCTTAAAAATGCATAAACCATTCAAAATACCAGGTTCTGCCAAACAGTGTATATACTGTATCTACATATAACATACTCGTTCATAATATCCAACAATAATAATAACATACACCCTGTGTGCTCATTGCTCATAATATTTACGCGAATGAAGTCGGCCATAAAAATTATATGATGTCACTAAAGACCTCTACCAACTCTTAACACCTCACATTCGTTACGTTCGAATGAACCACTATAAGCTTTAAGGTCACCCCCTTTTGCCGACGCCATTTTTGTCATCATCGTCAACATCCTTATCATCATCATCATCGCAATTATAATCAACAGCAAACATGCAGAGTCGAAGCTCCATCACCATTGGCCATGTGGGTGGGGGTTTATATATGAGCGGGAATGCAGGGTAATTTTAATGAATTCCCAGCGAGGATGTTTCCCTTTGAATACAGAACAGTCTTGGAGCCTTATTTTCTATCTCCTCCTTCTGCTTCATATTTTGTGTCTCTACAGCTATATACACATATAAACCAAACCAGCATCAAGCACCTCAGAGTGAGAGTTTCACATCCATTCCCATGGATTTAGTTTCTCTATGAATCCCTTAGCTTTTCCATAAACCCAAAACGATGTGATATGTTCAAAACCTTCTATCTATCTATATATACATAATACGTACATATATACTATATACATACCTATACGCACCTTTAAGCCCTAAGCCGTGTTATATTTTTCTCTTTGCAAAACCATTTTCCTCAACCCATTAATTGGGGAAGGCTCTCTGTCTCTGTTAGTGCATCCCTTACGGGAGAATTCCGATAAACTTGTTCGCTTTGCAAGCGTGTATTACTATTTTCTTTTTTGTTTAGCTTTGACGAAATATAGCTAGATATGTCATTTACACTGAAAGAAAAAAATAAAGTTCATCGCTTTGGAATGTTGTTTTTTTTCAAATAACATGTTTTATGAAAAAATTGCGTAAAATTTTCAACTGAAACTGCTTTGATTTCATTCAAAATTTTAATTAAAACTCACCCATGTCCATACCACAAATAAAATATAGATACATTCGAAAAATCGTCAATTTTTTTCTTGGAAATTTAGACCATTTTAGACAATACAAATAGGAACACTTTAATTAAATGTTTCACAGTTAGCAGAAATTGATTGCGTGACGAACTTAGCACGATTATAGGAAGCAGTTTATATAACTTCAAAGTTGATTTATCGATCGACGACTCCATCGAAGAATCGAACAAGAACTCCATTTAAGACTCAGAGGCTTAGTGTTAATTTTTTCAACAATATTATGTACAGTTTAACTAGTTTTTGGTCATGCAAACCATTGACCGCTTTAAAGGCTTTTGGAAAAGGCATGATAAATATTGTTAAATGTAATCAATTATTCAGAGAGCAGCTCAAAATCTGTTTTGCAAAAATCAAATTTATATGAGTAGTCTTGAGAATTACTATTGTTGAGTAAGTGACCACCCAAATCAAGATATATATCTAGGGGTGGATAGTAGTTGCCTAAGTTAGATATTGGCTGTAGTATATAGATTTCACCAATACTGTATCAACAGCATAAAAACAAAAACTAAATTAAATGTTCGATTTAAAGAATTTCTTATTCAACTAACTTGCTGTAAATCATGTTGGCATAGAAAATATTTTCCAACAATTCAAGTTCCTGCTGCGATGGAATCAAGGATGCACCAAAGAAGGACTCGTCTTTGGATGATATCCAATCAACGTTTGAAAGATTAAAATCATCCTATAGAAGAATAGTGGAACTCAGAGAATCGATGTTCGTTAGATGGGCCAGGGCTAAAGAAGATTCTGAAAAAAACTATATCAGTGAGCTGTTAGGGGGAAGGTAAAAATTTTCAGAGATATAATATATGCATCTTTCGATTGCAAAGATATTTTGATGCAAAGAAGTTCTATAGCAAGATCAAATGAAAAAGTATTAAGAAATGTACTGAAATAATTTTGACCAGCGATTAAAACTCCTCAGGAGGACTCCTGCTACATTCGTATTTCCAATCTGAAAACTAAGCACTCTTGATCAAAGTCTCCAATATTGAAGCGGTAAGCGTGCGTCGTTTCAGCGAATGCAAGAAACTTTCAAAGAAATACGTGAGAGTTTTTAAAAATATTACAAGTTTTATTATGAAGCCTTCTTACGTTTTGACAATAGAGAGTAATGCCTACTAAGATTTTTGCAGCAATATTATTTATTTCCAACTTCCAACGCTTTATTTCCTTGTCCGAATTGTAAATTCCTTTACCAAAGTATTAAGAGGCCAGGAACTATTATATAAAAATGGGATTAAACATTTGGAATTTGGATCAGAGAGAATGAAAAACAAAACTGTTGGGTTTACTAATTTTTGTGCATTTAATATAAAAAATGTTGGAAATACTTTAAGAGGCAACGAGATGCTGTAAGATATTGTCTGGTGTTATTTCAAGTATAGAAGACGAAAAAGTAAATTTAGACACATCATCCAATGTTCTAAGAGAAACTAAATTATTTGAGTGTGTTGGATTTATTCATTCAGAAATAGGAGCTGAAACTAAAGGATTATTTGAGTGAGATGGATTATTTAAATCAGAAACAGGAGCTGGAACTACAAGATTGGGAGCAGAAACATTATTAGAGGTAACTGCAGTAAGATCCACTAAATTACCAGAATTACGATCAAAATTACATAAGGAGTACAATTGACTTTAAAATGGTTGCTTCTTAAGTTAGATCTTTTAGGAGCTGGGAACTGATGATATGCCTTCAAGACCTATTTTTACTTGCGATATGAACATAGGTAGTATATGTCAAGTTATGGATTGGTAAAAAAAATCGAACTCGGGATTTTGATCAAAGTTGACATTAGGATGATAGTGAAGTCGAAAAAAGTGGGTCAAACAATTCTGTCCGTCTGTCGGTCTATCTGTCTGTGTGTCCGAAGTGTAGGTCGATTTTCTTCAAAGTTGGTATCTAGCGTTTTTTGGGCGTTCCCCCCACACGTTTTTTTAATTTAAAGATCGAAAATGACGGTACTTGTCCACAACTTAAAAAAAATTCAATAATTTTTTTTACAAAAATGCAACCATTTTATAAAAAAATTCCGAAAAATAGTTAAAATGGTACCTCCCATATAGAATTATTTTGTTGATTTTGTGATTTTCTCAAAAACAGATCAACTGATATTGATCAATTTTTATGGAGAATGTTTGAAAAAATTTTAAAAGTTTTGCGTACCAAAATAACAAAAAAAATTTGTTTGGATTTATAAAAAAAGTTAAAATTTTTTTTTTGAGAACTTATTAATTCGAAAACGACTGCGTCAATTTTTATTAAACTAGGCACCCAGCAGTTTTTTAACATTATCTAGCAGATTTTAAATGAAAATTATTCATATTCCCAAAAATAACGGTACCTCCTATACAAATGTTTAAAATCCGGTATTGACAATCTGATTTTTCAAAAAAAAAAATTGCTAGGTACTACGATTTTGATTAAAACTTTTACGTGAAGTAATATCTGTAGTTACTATATTATTGGAAACAAAATTTAAAAATTATACTTATTATCAGCCTTATGCAAAATTATAAGAATTATCATTCTTAATGTATAGGCATACAAAATTAAATAAATAAATAAAAAAAAATTATCTATCGCTTAAAAATGGTATTTTTCATTGAACCATTTTTTTGATTTTCGACTATCTCATTATCAGTTGAACTGATTTTAATGAATTATCTTGCACGAAAGCTTCAAATAAGTTCTAATAATATTGAATACCAAAATATCCAAAAGAACAAATTATTTTTTTTTTTTTAATTTTCAAATTCATTTTTTTGAAATTTTCATATTTCTAAAATGGTTAGATTTTTTTTTTTTTTATTAATTTTTTAAATCCGCATTAATAAAGGACAAAAAATTGTGTACCATTTTTTTCAAAATTTTATGTATGTATAAAAAACTATTTATTTTAAAAACCGCTCCAACGATTTTCAATTTTTTTTTGTCTCATAAATTGAGATTTTCTTAAGAAATGGGATGATGTATCACATTGGTGTCAAAATAATTTCAAAGGTTGTTTAATTTCAGTCTATAAGGTGTAAATTCCATGCATATTTGCAACACGGTGCTATAGCGTTCATAAATAAATATATGTGTACCTACTCTCATAATACTACCTTAAACTTTACTACGTTTTAAGCAGGTGGTATACAATATAGGCTCCCATAATTAATTTATTTCTTTTATAAGATAAATATAGTTTTGCAATTTTAAAACTTTAAAAACACAAGAGTTGGTTAGTGCGATCGAGTCGTGCTCCAATTTTTTTTTTTTAGTATTAATAATATACGTAGTGGAATCAGTAGAGAAGGGTGTAAAAGGTTCAGCTCATGAAGTCTCCTCAGCAAAAGCTTTTTTAGAGCATTATTAAAAAATGTTAACAAAATTTTATTTTTTATACTTTTGTAATATTTTATTATTTTGACGTTTATTTCGTCTGAGTGTAGGAAAGGAGCTATTTTCTTCTCTTCAGGCGGAATGTGTCCCTTATAGTATGAAAACTTAACGCTTCTTTTTCATATTGGCATTATGACTCTCGAGTCAAGATTACAAGCAACACAGAACACAAGCATATTGAAAACGAGAATATTATGCAAGTAGTACTCGAAACTAAAGTATACCTTTTACCTATGTATCTATAGAAAGACGAACCATTTAAGTAGGTATCTCAAATATTTCAGGCTTTATATTTATACAGCTTAATTATACCTACATATGTAAAAAAAAGTATGAGAAAAAGACAGACCTATATACTACGCTTATTAAAATACAAAATTTAAGAAATGAATATCTTAGAATTTGGCCATGGGGTCCTAATACCCAGACTTTTTCCAATAATGTAATGAGGCAGGAAGACAAACTTTAACTCGATTTTATGCAAAGGAAAGCTAAGTATGTACCAGTACCTACCACTATCACTATCACTATATATCACTATCTGTTAATATGGTTTCTTGGAAGGAAAACAATTTCGCAAGCGATTTAAACAAGCAAATTTGTCTTAGTTTTGGGACATCAAAACTAGGGAGTAGGTAAAAAAAACAAGGGGACCTAGTGTAGTAAATTTTTTTGCCTATAAGGAAAATCTTATTTTTCTTAAAAACTGTTTGAAAAAAAAACTAAATATCTATATTTGATAGTTTTTTCAACTTTTTCGAAAACAATTCAAGTGGTTTTTTTCTTTATTTTGGAAAATATTATTTATTTCGAAAAACACCAACGTAAATTTTTCTGAAAGTTTTCTCCTAACGGGTTTCAATACTTTATAAATAAAAAAAAAAAAATCCGTCGAACAAACAATTACTGTAGGTACGTCTCACAGTGGGGCAAGATAGGTCGTTTTGTGATATTAATTATTTTCACTAGGAATTGATTGTTGTTTTGCAACTTTTTGTGATTTTATGATGAAAGCGAAATGCTATCTTGAATTTAAGTAAGTTTTGTATAAAAAATATTATTTTTAAACGCGAAACAGGCACGAAAAACTTGATTTTTTTTTTAAATAAATAAAGCGCAGATGATATTTTGCAGAATTATTTTTGGATATAGCCTAAGAAAAAATTGGATAGGAGGGGGTATCCAGCTCTCCTCGTTTAGGCGGGAGGGGAAATTTTGTGAAAAGTTGACTTAAAGTGAAAAGTTGACTTAAAGTTAAAAAAACATTAAAAAAAGGTCGTACAGTGATCCGCTATAGCTTATTGGAAAGCTAAGACTCTATTCTTTAATTTTTTTTTATTGAATTTAAGTGTACAGTTTTTGAAAAATAAAATTTGGAAGTTAAAATTTTGAAGAAAGAAAATTGTAGTTGTTTTTTTTTCAAAATGTTGCTTTTATAAGTGGTATGTTTTTCCAATATATTCAACGTTCTTATCAATATGTAGCAAGATGTTGAAAACCAAGTGCAAAAATCTTTATTAGTTTTTGAGTTATTCGAGAAAAACTTTTTACCAACAAAAATCCAAAAAACTCGTTTTAAATTTTTTGATAAAATACAAATAACTTACATTTATTAATCTTATTTGGTTCAAACAACATTACTTCACTTAATTGAGTAAGAAATAAAACACAGTTTTGATGAAAAATTAAAGGAATAATAATATAACAATCTTTTATTTAAACTTATTTTTGTATGTTTAATTGGAATCATAACATACGACATTTTCTGCTTCAAACATTTGAATAGCTTCAAGATGAAATTTTTTTGTTTATATTTAATTTTCGGCTTAAACTTGAAACCGAAGAAATCTTCATTCGATTAAAAATGTCAGTTAACTTATCTTTTCTGGAAGATTTTCTGCTATATTGCTCTCTGAAAACTTTGAAATCCCATTTACTTTAAAACTTGTACCTAAAGTCTTTTAGCTTCAGTTTTAAGTGGTTAGAATTTTCAGAACATGAAGTTTTATTTTTATTTTTATTTTATTTTTCGTCTGGAAGATTGAAATACTTGGTTTTGACCACCTATAAATAGTCATATTTTAATAAACACAATGAAAAATATAGAAAAAAACCACGAATTAAAAAAAACAAAAAAACGGTTATTGATAAGTAATTAAATAACCATACAAAAAAATTTTTCTTTTAATCAGTTTTAACTTCAAAAATTCATAAAAAATATTTTCGGCATTTTTCAAGCACTTTTAGTTTTTGATTTATATTCACCAAATATGTGTTCACCTGGCAACACTCACAGACCTGGTAGAAAAATGCCGAAACAGAAGGTATTGCTCTAAGTTTCATGTGAGACCTTAGAAAAAAAGCTAATTTTTGTAACCTTGCCATTATTTACTTAAACAAGTGTTTTAAAATTTTTCTTCTTAAAATAAAAACTACACACCTTCATCAATATCAGAAATATCACTTGATATTTTTATCACAAATCTTTATAAGAAAAAAAAATTAAACAAAAAAATCCCTAAAAAATATTATTTTTTTTATTTTTCTTTCTCGCACCAACTTGATCAACTTTGACAGCGTGGTTAAGTTAGCATAGGTGACTTACCAAAAAAAGTTCTTCCATGCCTTATCAGAAAAACAACATTTTTTTCCCGTTGCTTAAAAATTTTGAGATGGACTTACAATTTTTTTTTCACTTAAGCGAGATTCATAAGAATGAAGAACCCGCTTAGGTAAAAGAAAGCCGGGACATTTTGCTGCTTACTTAAGCGGGTTCTACTCTACTAACTGTTATACAATTTATAAGAATTTTAGGAAATCTTATTTTTCAAAAAAAACCCCTCAGACAGGCTACTCTTCCAGTTATTATTTAATACAGGCTCTGATTAGCTCTGATTTGCTATTGATATTGGCCTTATGATTATAAGGCAAGTTTTCTTAAACCCAAAACCAAAAAAAAAGTGTAATTTTTGCGCTTTTTTCAGTTATTGGCGATTTCTATAATGGACTATAGTTTTCGATTACAGCTTTGTTCCACGATTTCAAGGTAACTATTAATTTTCTTCAATTTAAGCCTAAAACCGTCTATCTTCAGAACGATTAGTTTCCGAAATACAGTTTTTTTAAAATGTATCAATTTTGTTTGAGCTCAAAAATTTCTAGCAATATTTTGTTTTCAAAATTTTTAGTATGAAAGTAATTTTTTCAAAAACGATTAAAATAACTTTATTCTAAATGAAGCTTCGGATAACTGGCTTTAAGAAAACTTATAGGATTTTTAAGCAGATGGTGTTGTTATTTTTATACAGTTCCTTTTCTTTTTTATTGATAAATTTTAATAGCTGTATTTGGAAAATTCTATGTTTCTTAAGAGACGGTTTTGGGCTCAAATTAAAGAAAATGTAATTATCTTCAAATCGTATAGCGATGTTATATAATCGAAAACTAGCATTTTAAAGTTTAAATCATCAAAAACTGAATGAAGTTAGAATTTTAACATTACTTGGAATACTTGGAAAGGTTGAGATGAAATATTTTACTATCAACTACTCTGTCTCCGATGAACTTTTTATTCCAAGAACTAACTATTTGCCACCTTAGACAATCCAACGTATATAACTGCTCAGTTATCTATTGCTGTTTTATCATAATTTCCCACAGCTGTGGGGCTTCATCTATACAACCAATATTCATAAGAAATTTGCATATATGTATAAGAAATTTCCCAAAATCATTTTAGTCAAAAGATTTTATTCATCAGATTTTTATTTTTATTTTCTAAAAAGCTCTGTACCTACCTACAAAACTAATTCACTCACGATTCACCTGAATACATCAATGGTCCAATAAATCTTTTAACAAATCACATTGACTTCCTATAGAGTTTTTTGCTTCAGTAAATTTATTCAAAAATGTCCTTACTGTGGCAACAAAAAAGCCCAGCTATATCTCCCGTCAAAATCTATGAATTTATTAGCTGCCGACAAGGCATTTTGTTAAAAGCCGCGACATGAATGCAAATCGCCGGTCCTTAGTTCCGTTTCTACAGTAGGTATAAAGCTATATATGCGAGTGAAATATATATATTTTTGTATAGGTATTTGTTTATTTTATCAGCAGCTGCTGGTAGAGCAGCTCACGCTATACATAAAGAACTCCAGATATTTTGTATGTAGATATATATAAATATGGGTATGGCATGAGATGACCACCGAGCACCCGGTTTAGTTTGCCCATGGCGGAAGTAATTTGTCATTTTACCAGTTAGAGTAGGAGAGTGCTGATATTCAAAGGCACATGATGGGCGAGGCGATGGCATATTAGGCTCATGATGGGAAGTATAAGGAGGTCCTTGTTTGGGTTTGATAAAGTCAGTTATTTATTCACTAAGCGAATGAAAAGCTTTTGAGTAATTTCCCATACTACGTGACGTATATCTGGATTAGCAGATCCAGTATATATAATATGTATATGGATGCTATTCTGTCCTTTGAATACAAAACGACAACACAAGACAAGCATAGTAATCAAGATTCCTTTTGACAAAATACAAAAAAAAAAAATTAAATTCATGACAACATTTATTTGTGAAAACAACTTTATTAGAAAAACATACATAGATTTAGATATACCTACTTTCAAATATGTATAAATATTTTTCAAATAGAATAATAACACACAACACTGAATAAATGAAAAAGATATACGAGAGCAGTCCTTATATTTATATCATTTTGTATGGTATATCCTTATAAAGTGATTGTTATCTCAATATTTTAGTATTTTTTGGCATAATTAAAAATAATTCAGAGAATCTACGTTTAGGAGCTAAGGACCAGACCATCATGACCATCTATTTATATTTCCAAAATATATCTAACAACAACAAACAAGCTTTATAAAAAAATTTACAGATTTCACTCATAGAGTAACTATCATATGGGGACATTGAAAATGACTTGTATTAAGTCGTTAAAACAAAACGATGTCTAATCTTGCTGATTTTTATTTTGTATCCGATAGTTGCATCAAAACTTCAGAAGCTCTCTCAGAAACCATTCTATTGTCTTAAATATCAATATGTATTTTGAATTTCACATCCCAGTTGGCAGTTAATTTAATGTTGTTCAGTTCAGTTTATTTGATTAATCTGACGGTTGATGGTAAAGAAAATCAAAAGATTTTGAATTTGCTCAACTTGATTATTCAACTATTACTAGTTATTTTATTTACTGTAAAAAAAAAATTTTTTAATTCGAAACCAAATTTAAAACTTATTTTATATGTAGATATCAAGTAGGTGTATAATTTGATGTAAATTCATGAATTTTGGTGAAGAAAATTATAACATTTCGCTGTATTTGCCAAAATATACCCATATAAAAAATACACCATTGTCTTTTCTGTGCAAAATTTCAACACATTTTCTTTTGAAATTCGGTGCAAAAAACCGATCGATGTTCTGTTGTTTTTATAATATACCATTAGTGGTGCATAAAACTATTCGATTCCGTAACCAACAAGAATGATATATTTTGTACACTATATTTTGTAAATAAAATATTCCATTTGACATGGGCAACTATTTTTCGGTATAGGACTTTGATCAAGTGGAAATTAAATGCACCAAACAACGTAATGTAGTTTGAAAAATAAGCAACAAAATGTCAGTGAAATTATTCAGTCGTCATTTCGTTGCTAACCAGCTAACTGCATTTTTTCATTAAATAATATTAACAAAAAATGAATTCGTCGAAATCTAATAATTACATTTGAAGTGTTATCTTCTTCTTCCATAAACTCCAATTTTCATTATCTGGAGAAAATATTATTTCAAATGAACCTAATATATGTATTGCTGCCAAATAAAATATTAATGGACTCAATGTCGAACAATAGTTTGGAGGATAATGACGAAGAAAATAGCTGGAGAGAAAAGGCCAAATAAATTTTCCCAGCTTATTTCTGCGTTGTTAACACAAGTGTTGAGGAAAAACTTTATTTAAATGGCACCCAAAATTACACTTTCGAGATTGGTTAAAGAGCAAAAATGACTTTGCCCCAAAGGGTACACAAACCCCAAAGGGTACACAATCCCCAAAGGGTACACAAAAGAAATTTAAGGTGAATGAAAATACGAACGAAGAAGATGAAGGGGCTGCATTGGATACGGAACCAAAAATTGACAAGAAAGACGAAACCGACGAAGTTGGTGAAGAGGAAACATTAACATCTAGAATAAAAAATACCTACAAATTTAAGTAAATAATTTTCACTACACCTAAAAATTTAAAAATTTTAAACTCACTTAAAAAAGATAAAAATAAAGAAATTGTTCAAAAATGATTTTAAATAATGAAAATTTTTGCAAAAGTTCTCTAAGCATAATAAAATAACATAAATTGAAAATTCCTAAAAAATGGCTAAAATAGTAGGGACTTCTGAACTTTGACAGTTGATAATGGAAGTTACAAATTGACAGTCATTTATTCAGTCTGTTTTGCCAAATCACCATGGATGAATTAAGAGTTCAACAATACGTGCAAATGATAAAAATTTTTTTTATCAAAATGGGTGTTCTGTTCGGGTAACGATACTCGAGCTTCACTCATTTTACGGTCCTTATAATCGTCCTACTGAGGGGAATATTCGCAATGTATAGTGGAATTAATGTAAGTCCACTGTTGCAGTTAACGATCAACTAACACTCGTATACGTCGACGAAACGCAGGATCTGCCTAAAACACCGCAGCTGTTCGTGAGAGAGTGCAGTAGAATCCGAGGCAGTCGATTTCACGTCGCTCACAAGAACTCGGCCTTTCGCAGACCACCACTTGACGAATTTTGGCCGTGATTTGGGTCTGCATCCGTACAAAATTCAGTAGACTCAGGGGCTGAAGGTACACGACCATAAATACTACGACGTGTGTTCGCTATGGGCTCAGGAGCAGTTGGAAATTGACAGTAATTTTCATCGAAAAATCATCTCCAACTCTGTGGCCCACTCGTAAATCCATATCTTTCTATATTTACACTTATGTAGTATTTAATAAGAAGAAGAGAAACACAAATAAAAAGAAAATTATTTAAAATTTTTGTTTATGTTTTAGTGGACTGTATTAAATGAAATTCAAAATAAAGTTTTTTTTCTTTTTTGAGTCCAATACGTTTCGCCTCGCCCCAGGCACGACATTTGGGCTCATCAGCATTATTTTTCTGGGTGCACGAATTAATTCAAATTCCCCTAGAAATATATAATTTGCAGTGTATGTATGCTGTAAAGTGTATAAAGAGTCGATAACCATCGACCAAAAAATTGCGTCTTAGAAGGGTATGACCAGCATCTAACTTATGTATAGTATACATTCTGCATGGTTAGGGTAGAACTAAACTAGTATCTTTAAAATACGCAAACCAAACTATATTTCAAAGAGAAATGACAAAGGACAAAAGCAAAGAATAAAATTTAATTGAAAAGGACCACATAATCCTTCATTTAAGATTGGAATATGTCAAATCTCAAACGAAATAAGAAGTGAAGTAATCATTTAGGGTAAGAATCTAAAAAATTCAAATACTAAAGTAGTCCGAGTAAATGCATGACCCTCTTCATTTTTCAACCTTTTAAATCTATAGTCCTTTTAATAATATGGGTAACAAATAAATCCATGAACCTTTTTAAATAAAATAAAATGTTTGTGAAATTGAGAGATTATATTATTGTTTTATGTAAAACTTTGTTGTTTTGTTTTTGAACTGCGGACGACAAAAGCTTGTTTTGGAATTACTTAAAACTATGTAATAGTTACGTAATTGTTTCAACAAAATCACATTTAATTAATTTATATGTTTTGTTTTTGTTTGGCATTTTACCACCTTTCTATAAATAATTTTTATAAAAAAAAGAAGAAAAAATCCTGCTAAAGCTTTAAAATAAAAATGTGGTAAAGGTACTGAACTGATGCCATGAACTTTTGAATATTAATCTCGAGTTAAATAACGTTATTTTTTACTGAAAATTCACAAATGCATATATACAATGTACCTACCTACTACAAAGAAAAAAAAAATATATCAGAAATTCCTTTGATTGCAGAAGGCTCTTTAAACTTTAAACCCCTCTGTCTCATGTACATTCAAATTGTAGCTTTCTTTTCTCTGTGCTACTTCAGCTTGAAAATGGAAATTTATGGTCACATTTTTGCGGTTGCATTCACCCATAGAAGCTGCTAGTTGCATCAAAGGACTGATTTTTCTCCCTTTATATACCTATCCTACCTACATATTTTGTTTGTGTTTTTTTCTTTCTTTTTGTTCCTGTTGCTGCTCTAGTTCGTTTTGATATCTGGATGATGTCCAGGAATAAAAAAAAATATATTTATTTTTTCTTTGCACTCAAATGCTCTAATATGCAGCTATGGGGATCTGATACATACATACATACACATTTATGTTTATGAACGTTTATGTGTATCTAGATATAATAGAGGGCTTGTAATTTTATTTTTTTGTTGATGATATGATGATTTGTTTCCCTTTCAATATTATTTATTTTTAATTAACCAAAAGAATTGTTGCGGAAAACTCAATTGCTGCATTTCAACTGATGGTAAATAGATTTTGTATCCATTTTTTTTTTTGAATGTATACGTAATTTGTTATTTAAATTAAATCGTTAGTTTGAGGCTTTGCCTTTCAATATAATATTTGATGTAACGGAAATAATGCATTGAACTGGAAATTTATAAAATAATTGAAATTGAAATTTATATACCTAGTCCAAAATGTGTAGTGTAATGCCGCCAATCAAGTTAAATTGATTTTAACTACATATGTATTTATATATATATAAACTTTTTATTCTTATTCCTATATATATATATAAATTTAAATGACTAATTTCATTGCATCTACAAATAAAATATAGTTTTTTCTTGTACCTACCTAAAATACTAATTTACTTGAAGGAAAGTAGGTTATGTACATATATACTTCAAATTAATTCCTAAATTCACAAAATTTGAAACAAGAATAAAGGATCAAAGAATTCACATAATATATATGTATGTATATTGTATGTATATGTGTGGATCAGAATCAAAACCCATTTTATCCACTTTTAGAGATTTCGAGTAAATCGAGAAAAACTATTTTCATTTGTAATTAACTACAGATTTTGTGGTCTAATTTCTATGGCATAAAATGAGATTTGGGATTCAAACTTGGGCCAATCGTATGTGTTTGAATGATACCAACAAAACCTCATACTTAAGTCATTTTTGTTTAAAAGTGGATATAATGGGTTTTGATTTTGATCAACACATATTCACTAATAAAGGTCTTAAAGGGTGTTTTTTAAGGGGAAGAGGGGGAAGTGAAGGTTTATATATCATTAAATAATTTAGTTTTGCACATTCTAAGAGTCCGGGATCTTAGCACCCTATATTATGTATATCGCAATGGTTAAAATTGGTCTACTGCGTACTACTCTTTTCCGATATTGATCAGTCATAAAAACGGTTTTAATCAATTGTTAAGTCAAGGTCATTAAAAATGTTTAGCACTTAATTTGTGGGATATTTGCAAAAGTTTACAGCATTTGAAAGGCAACCAGAACCTCATAAAAAGTCAACTAGTTTCAGTAGATAATTGGTCAGCTATAGATTTTCTTCTTTATTTTGGAAGCTTTTTTTCAAAGTGGTAGAGATTTTCAGCAACTCATTTGTGTAGTTTCCAGAAACAGGATGCCATCTAAACGGTAACCAAATCCTCGATTTTCTTCCCATGACTACCAGTCGTTCAGGAGATATGGCCGTGAAAAAAAATTAAAAATGACAAAAGTGTCGGTTTTTCACGTATAATTCCTAAAAAATTACAGTTCTTCAAAACATACTCATGCAATTTCGTTATTTTATAAGACCATCTATAAGAAAACATCTACATTTATTTTTTAACATAGATTATTTAATTGAGAGATTTCATTATTTTAAAAATATTTTTCAAAAGTCAAAAGTACTGGTTTTTTAATTAAGTATTTAAAGTTATCGAAAGATAATTTTTGCTTATTTTAAAGGTTATAGAATTAAAAAAAAAAAAATATCATAACATTTTATTTCCTAACCAGCGATCAGTTACAAGAAATTCACCCTTATCACAAGCGCAGCCGTAATATAGATTGGTACTTAGAATCCCGAAAAAACGAATTCCGAGTTCACGAAAAGTGATATCGGTAGCACACAAATTCTTGGCAATATTTTTTTTACGATGACGCACGGTGCTATGATACTTTTTTTAAGATTCGTATAGTACGAATCTATTATGCGACAGGGCCTGTGATAAGGTTGATTGTAACTTCAAACAAGTTGAGTGTCGAAAATATAGGTTTTTCGCTTAACTGTTAACTTCTATACATAATTTTTGTTTTTATTTGTTGATTATTTGACCGTTTAAAAGATATCATTAACATGTTTTTTCTAGAAGTTGTTATTTGTAGTTGGTCATTAAAATACCTTCCTTAACTGTCTGAATAATTGGCATAGCACTGCAATATAGCCAATTGCACTTTGTTGAAAAATTCTGTTAACTGTTTCAGTTATTATTCCCAATAATTTAAATCAAAATCAAAGCAAAAAAATAAATTTGTATTTAATAAAGTGGCCAAAGTTATAGAAAATAATTTGTTCTCATTTTAAAGTTTATTTTATTTTCAACAAAATACCTATATTACAATATTTTTGTCCATACCAGCGATACAAGTTGCAAGATAGTTTTTACTTCAAAACAGGCAAAGTGTCGAAAATAAAGGCTTTTTTTCACATACCTACAGCTCTAAACTTGTAAATTTTATCATATAATTGATCCTAAATTTTATCAAATTTGTATAACAAAAATTTGTAAATTATTTGACATTTTATAGGCAAGAAAGGATTCACATGTTTTTTTTTTCATAGCTAAATTTGAAAGCCTTCAATATTTAAGAAAATTGGTCAAAATAAAAAATGCTATTTTACTTATTTTTTCTATTAAATGCAAAAATTTTAAGCTTTAAATTAAATTTATTAAGCTTTGGTTTATAGATTTAAATATTTACTACAAGAAATTTTCAATTACCTTTTTATATGGAACTTACAATTTTCTGCCGAATTTAAAGGGCTTAGATGAGAAGCACTGTTTCATGACAATAGATACTCTTGGAGGATTTGTCAATTCCTCGCAGGCAGGGAAAAATATTTTTTTTTAAGGTGGCATAGGCTGAGAATCGAACTCAAGACCTTTGGCATAAAAGTCCTATGCACTAACCATAAAGCGACGGGCTACTACAAAATCAGATGAGAAATATTCATCTACCTGTTCAGACTTTAAAATCACAGTGTGTTCGCACATAAGAGCACCCATATGTGAGACCCATTCGTGCATGTTATTTTTATATGAACTTTGACAGACTTTTATGTAGAAATTCACACGATTGAATAGAGTTTCAAAGTAAAGGAAAACACCTAATATACCTGCCTACCTATGATAAAAAAAATTCAAAGAAATATACATTATAGTTTTTTTTTCAATAAATCAGTCATGTTATGAGATATTGCGATGTCAAAAATGTTCAAATCGTCAATTTATATGTGAAAACCTAATATTTTTGACATGTGACCTAAAATAACTTTTTACACATACATACATGATATCAGAATGGACTTTCTGGACTATATTTCTCATACAGATAATTAATTAATTTCGTTCGAAAATCTTCTTTTATCTTATTTCCGCCGGTTGGCCTTATTTTAGTACATTTTGCCTTAACTTATTATTGAAATAGGACCATTTTCTGAATTTACAATATCTTGTAACTGATGCTTAATATGGAAGAAGGGTAATAATATTTTTTTGAAGTGATCAAAAATTATTTTTCAAAAACTTTGACATTTGAAAGTTTAAATAAAAAAACTGGTATTCTTGACGTTTTTTAATTTAATTTTTTTTTTAAATAATGCTATCTTTTAAATGATCGCTATAAGGAAAAATACGTTGATGTGTTCTTATATGGGTTTACATAATCTTCGTAATTGTGTACCCGCAAAAAATTTAAATACCGATTAAGAGTTGAAAGCTAAAAAACTTTATTTTCAATTTCGACTCTTAGGGCCAGTTTCACAGTGCACACTTAACAAAATAAGTGGCACTTAATTTACCCATTTTGGCACTTTAACCGCAGTTTTACTACCTCAGTAAGTGAAACTTAAGTGGCCAACATGGGAGACTTAATTGTCACTTAGTCCGATAAGTTTACACTGTGAAATTGGGAATTAGTTTTCCATATTTGACATTTAAGTGACACTTACTTCACTGTGAAACTGGCCTTTAGCCTTATTGAGGGAGCAATATCTTGTAACTGATCGCTCATATGGAAAAAAAATTCCAATTTTCTTTTGTATGAAATATTATAATCTATATGTAATTCACATAAATTATTTTCTTATAACTTCGCCCCCATTTATTATAAAAATTTTGCCATATAGCAGCTTTTTTGCTTTATCATATTCGAATAATATCAGAATATCAAATAACATTTTGAACCACAAAATATAAACAAATCGATCCAATGTATACCTCCATATATAAAGGACTATAAACGCATATAATCCCATTCGTCTTGTTTTACTTTTGTATTTAATATTTTTATTTTGCAGTTACTGGCAAAGTTTTTTTAAAATAAATGGCATTCCATAAAAAAAAAAAAAAATACTCCAATGAAAATCATAGCTCCATTGTATAAATCAAAAATTCAGGACACATCTGGGAGGACGATTAAGAACGACGCATGCACTGAAAATGCATCAATTAAAAGTTATTCATTGCACCTCTATACATTAAAATGTAGGCCATCGGCAACTACATGATATAAATTCACTTTTATCGGCCCAGTAAACTGCAAACTATCCTTGCACACACTTCGGTTTCAATTTAATTTCATCGCTGAGTCCTCTAAGAAGAATGTACCTACCTACTCCTCCAGTAAAGGTAGAGAGCTAACCATATATACCTATACCCAAATTGCAATATCGTTTTTTACGAATATGTACCTCCTCTACACGATGAAACGAAGGACGACGAAGTTGTCACTGAATATCTTGTTAAAATTTGTTGCAATAAAATTCAAAAAAAGGAACAACCAATTGCATTCGTTTTTTTTTTTTCGATTGACAACACCAATTCGTAAAAAAAAAAAAAATATATCACTGAATGTCCTGTACCTATATACCTACCATTGGTGAATGGGTGATGTTGTGTTACAGTCGGGCAAGAGTTCCTTCAGCTCTTAACTCACAGATGCTACCATATCGAACAGGACCAAAAACTGTAATTCATGCATCCTTTCTCTGATATTTATCCTCCGCATGTTCTGTTCAGAAAAATCCTTGAATCCGTTGTGAAAAATAAACAGAATAATACCATGAATAACAGTTCAGTTGTTGTTTCATTGGGTGGTATATAGGTACCAACAAAGTGGAAGTAGTGATGGTAATGGTGGTAACTATAACAAGTAGCCACATCACAACCAACCAACAATATTCCCTATGGCAATACTAAACTGCGTTACAACAACAAAAAAAGAAAAAAAAGTAATATGTCAGCTTTATCAGGAATATACTTTGTTGGTTTCGTGTTGTAACTCTATACTTTGTAGTTTGTACACATGGAAACATACCGATACCTACAAACAACATATATACCTCCACTTTTATCTTGAAATGAAAAAAGTATGAAGTTGCAATTTTCAAAATTGATATCTTATGTAGAAGAAGAATTTCAGATTCACAACTCTTTAGCTCTTTTATATTTTTTTTTTCTTTTTTGTATGCAAAATTTGAATCTGTACCCAGAGTTATACCTGGACCAAATACTTATAGGACTAGAGTGGCTGAAGGGAAAAAAAAAAACAAAGAGACTATAAAGATTTTCCTTTCGGAAATTTCCAATTTTATTTATCCTCAGAAAACTCCCTCAAGTTTTTTTTTTTTATTTTTTTACTGAGTTTGGAGAAAATACAAAAAACAACTAGTGAACAGCACATTGTTTCTCGCTTCTTTTATTCACAATTTTTTTTTGTTATGCAAAATGTACTTTTACTGCGAAAAAAATCCAAGTGAAGATTTTAAAACGCAATCATTTTTATTTTGACAGAAAACATACTATTTCAAAAATTTAATGCCTCTCTCTCTTTTTTTTTCACGAAAATGGATTAAGAGAAAAGAGAGCACTACAATGCGAATCACTGCGGATCTAATATTGCGGATTCCATAATCGAAATAAGATTAAAGGTATATGCGTCTAACCCAGTGGCAGTTTCAGGGGGGCAGTAAACCAAATATTTTTATATTAATTTATTTATTTATTAAAAATTTATTTCTCTTCGAACTAAATTTGGTCTATATTTGACCTACTTAAATCCAGTATACCCATCATTTTATAAAATTACGACTAAAAATTTCGTCAAGTGTAATGAATAGGTAAACTACCTCCAAAACTTTAAATGCATCTTAGTGTAAAAAGGAGTATACCTACTTACATTACAGATTGCGTAACATTTTTATAAGGGAAACTTAGTTCAAGAGCTTAAGGTATGTTGAATTTTGAAGACTAATCTGCCATGTTCGTATAAAAATCGTACTAAGCATATGGTTTTTAGAGCCATATAGCCATATTTTTATCGTGAAGTTAGCGACGTCATATTCGATTTTGGAAAAAAAGGACTGTATTGCGCTCAACTTGTGTTGCGATTTGCCGTAAATATTTATGAAAATTTTGCAAATTTTTAAATTTTGAGGACGGAATTTATTCCAAAATTAAGTTTTTCTAAAAACTTAAAGTTGTGCTGTTTTGTTATTTCGCAAATTTGGAAATTTTAGGAATGTTTTTTTTTTTTTAAATACGATTTTCAAAAACATCAAAGTTTTGCTGTATTTTGCTCAAAAAATCATTCGCATATTTATAGCTTTTAGGGCCAAAAATAAATTTTGGGAAGCGTGAAATAAGTACCGCCATTTTTGTTTAAAAAAAAAAAAAAATTAAGTTGCGCTGTATTGTGCTCAACTTGTGCTGCATTTTGCAGTAAATATTTTTTTAAATTCGCAAGTTTGCAATTTTATTTTCAAAATTACTATCTTTTAAAAAGTAAAATACTTGCACTGTTTTAAGCTCAGTTTGTGCATGTTTGTTTTTTTTTATCGAAAATGGTGGTGCTTAATATAACACAAAGCCTACGCAAGTTTTATTTATCTTTAAGTTTTCTATATGTAGTCGGACCCCCCCCCCCCCCCCCCCCCGACCAAATCCTGGATCCACCACTTGTCAAAACTATCGGTATTTCTTTTGTATATAACTTTTGGAATGGTTCATACAATGTTGGTACATTATGTGAGTCTATATATACAAAAAAACATCAACATTTCTTTCCACACATTGAACATTTAAGAGATAAACCTAATCATTTAAAAAAATTGGTCAAAATCAAAAATACCGGTTTTTCCAAAGTTGGTCTGGCAATAGGTATGCGGTTCAATTCCAGAAATGTTGGTACCAAGACTGCACAAAGCTAAGCAATGAACTGTGGTATCACTTTCAACCAGGCAGTAACGAATTATTAAGAAATGCAAAAAAATCACTGTATGTGATCATACAACTAACTGATGCAATAACGGTTTTCCATAGAAAAAGCACCAGCATCAACCGAAAGGTATTTTTACTCAAAAGTTACTTATACAACATCAACAAACTGAACTAATTTACCCGGAGAGGCAACATCGTTCCAAACAAGAGTATAAGCAGTGAAAGCTTCTAATTTTTTTTTTTTTTTACTAAACTAAAAGTCAAAAATTAATAAAAATAATAAATTTAAGCGTACACCCGTGGACTTTTTTTCCTTTTAGAAATGGAAACAAAAGCTGTGGGTTTTAATTCCTCATTTTCACGGGTTTCAATTCAAAGAATAAAAAGGATAAGTTACTGTTGTGCACGAAAACTGTTGACACAGGCGCCTGCCTGACGACAAGCAACGGAGTTGTGTGAGCGGTACAAAACCCCCCGAAAAATGAGTTAAAATCCTTGGAACCCGCGAATCAGGCCACCCAAGGTACTGTTATCTATAAAACTATTGACAAAGTTCAAAATTAATTCGTTTGAAAATCATCAATTGAAAAATATTTTAAAGTAAAGTACGAATACTTTAAGTGTGGGTCTTATTGCCACTCCAAAAAAGGGAAAAAATCCCGTGGGTGTTATTTCAATTTTTTTTTTGGGAAATATGATCCATTCTGGCTTTATTTTCGAGGGTCCTATTGCACTGCACCAATTTATTTAAATATAATAATAAGAGTTTCAGCTCAGAAGTCTTAAATCCCATCCTCTGAAAAAAAACTTAATTTGCTCTCTTGGCAGTCATTGGGTATACCAGTTTAGGCTCTATATCTCAAATTGCAGTGAACTCAAAGATGAAGTTTTTGGACTTTTCAATTTTTTTAACATTTAAATACACTACGGAGCCGAAAACTGAAAATTTCAACCAAAAAAAGTCGTAAAATCGTTAAACCCCAAAATTTCATACTTCCAGGAGTTAATGGTGGCGATATCTGAAAATTCCATTTTGTATGGGAACAAGAAAATATAGATTCTAAGGAATGACAAATACTACGGAATTGACAATCCACTGATTTTGCCCAAGAGGAAAATAGGACCGTCAACAGATGGCGTTACACTCTCACACTACTTTTACTTTGTTATATAAAAATTAATGGAGCGTTCCAATAAATTCATTGTAATATAGAGTTATTTTGAAGCACTTTTAAGTTTTATGTTCACTTTTTCAAATGCTAAAATTGATGAAAAATTCCGAACTAAGCCAGGCGGACCAGCCAGACTCCTATATAAAATTCATTTTTCGGTTTCGAAAGTAAAGCTAAATAAAACACACACAGTGATTCATTTTTCATGAAAATTTTATTTCATTATAAAGTTTGGACTTTGCCATTAAGTGTGCAAAAAGAAATATTATTCAAATGGCCGCCTCCTCGGGAAGATTCGCATCATGCGATTCTTTTGAGGTAAATTTTACCACTTTTCCACCCATTTCGAGCGGTATCTCGGCCATAACTTGAGTATGTATGTAATTTTGGTTTTTAATGCGTCTTATAGAGTTCGAGTATTATTCGCGTATACTATATACACTTGCATTTGCAGCAGCAATATCTTCGACTCAGCGTGGATTACGATGATACACAGGACTTACGACATCAGTAACGCTTCCACTCTCTTCAAATTTCTTCACAATTTTACCGATTGTTTGCGTTGTGACGACCATAATCATCGCGTAATGCGCAAAAAGTGGCTACGTTTGAATAACCACTTTTGTTTTATAATTTTAACGCGTTGTTCGATTCTTAAGAGATCCATTATCGTAAATAGCAAACATTCAGCTAATATTATGATACTTAAAATGACAGCTGATTTTGACAGGTGTCAAATGCCAGTGCTACCAACTTGAAACCACGAAATGAATTGAAATGCTCCAAGAGTATCTATATTACATATCGCGATAGAGTGTCTCTCATCTGAGATTTAGCAGAACAATTGTAGGTCTCCTCTTAAATTTAAAATCACTAGGCCCTGGCCACGCACCATCATTCCTTTAATTTATTTTTGTTTATTATTTCAAAACTACCAGATTATAATATATCCGGTCTTCAACCCGAAACGTCTTTAAAACCATTCATGGAAAGTTCCATAAAAAAAAATGAAATAAAATGGAGGTGCCATTCATAAAATGTACTCATACCAAAGTCTTTAACCAAAAAAGAATTGCAAAGCGGGATAGGTATATTATAGACACCCAAACCATATGGATCTTTCATCACCATTGCTTTGTCAGCTTGAGTTAAAACCTATGCATTCATATTAACTACATGTGGCTGTTGGATCACATGTATATTTTTTTTTCCAAAAAGTAGACCTCAGCTACACTTTTATAAAAATACATGGCCTATATTTTTAGACAAATTAATGCCAGTAAATCTTTTAAAAACGCTATGTTATATATTATTTCTACATATGTATAATGTAGGTAACTACCTATATACCTTTAACGATGTAAAGGTAGGTACTAAAGATATTTTTCTTTTCAATAACATCGTAGCTAGACGTTTGGTTTGTGTTTTATATACAAAAAGCCCCTCCAACCCAATTACCGCGCACAAACCATAATACCAACATATATAAGGGGCAATGTCCTTTCCATAATTTACTTTACACATCATCTAGGTATAGGTACATACATATAATAGGAAAGCTTTTTACGTTTACTCTTTTGAACGACTTTACTCATTAATGCATTATACATGTTCCGCAACGGTCGGTGGTCTTAATGGACGTTTCATAAATATCCTCCTGAGTTCTTTTCGTCTTCATTCAAAATGCTTTTTAACGTTGAATTATGTGTAAGCTGTTAGTATAACTACTTCGTATATAAAATACCCATAGTTTGATGTCCTTATACCTCGTTCAATATTGTAGGTATCTAGGTATACTACTTACACTTTAACTAAAGGGCAAATAATATCCTTTTTTTGTTTTTTGAAATTTAATTCAATTCCGTTTAATTCCATCTAATATATAAAGAGGCTTGCATGGCAGAGTGCAATATACCTACTGTATACCATATCCATTCTATAGTCAAGGCACCTCTCGTTATCCTTTTTAATTAAAAAAAAAAACAGGGGCCGAAAGGCATAACAAAAACAACTTAATGACGTACATTTCTGTCTTATAATTCCCTTGTTCGTCTTATTTGTTATCCTATAAAGTTTCAAAATCAAATGAAAATAAATAAAATACCCGTACAACTATGTACATGCTAATGGGGATTGTAAGGGATATATAGAAGGGGAAGAAGTGGAGTATAATTACAAGATTCCACGAACTCAACCCTAAAATGATTTTATTGCAAGCAGCTGAGAAAATGAATTCAAAACAATCAAGCAAGACCCAACAACCATGAGAGAATATGGATGAGGATATACCTACTACCTATGTATATACATAGCAAAGGCAAGAAAATTGTGACTCCTTTTGCTTAACCTTTAGTATTCATATCGTACTATGGCAGTTAAAAAGGGGGTAACTTGGGGTTATATATTTTTTTTGTATACCTACCTTCCTATATTGTTCCTAACCTTTTATTTTTTTTGTAACATTTTGCATAAAAAGGGAAAAATATTGTTGCTATTTTAGCTTGAAGGGTTATAAAGGTTATAAACTGTTAGTTAAACCACTTGTAGATACTTTTTTTTATTACTTACAATATTATATCTAGGTAAGTAATGGTATATATGTAGGTACTATAAACCTTATGTATATGTACATATAATAAGGGTAAGTTATGCACTCGAAAAAAAAAATACTCGAATTAGAGATATTGATCACACGTGTTCATTTATAATGTGGATAGAAAGCATAAAAAAAAATATACGAAAAAGGTACCTATGAATGTTTAATTTTAAGTTAATTTATATCCTACTGATACAGGTAAAAGTATCAGTAGCCAAAGCTACATTAATTAGGTATTCATTATGTGACTTAATTTTTTGAGGAATTAATTCAAAAAAAATAAAATTCGGCTTAAATTAAAAACTAATAAGAAATTTACTAAAATTATTTCTAAGGTCAATTTTCAATTTTTAATAAAGAAAAATAATTAAGAAGCAAAATATCTACTAATTTTGATTAATAAAACTATTTAAAATCGATGGATTTAACGAACACTCTAAATATAGAGAAAGACCTCATAAATAAAAGATATTATTTTAAATAACTTAAAAACACTTATTTTATTTATTTATTTACTTAAATGCATTTCGGAAGCTATGCTTCCATCGTCAGTAAGTTTTATATAAAACTAAATAAAATAAGTGTTTTTAAGTTATTTAAAATAATATCTTTTATTTATTTCATGAAAAAACACGTTAAAAATCTCCAATATCAAATCAAAGACCTCATACAAATTATAATATCATTTTGTTGCACTGTCTCCAGAAAGAGAATCAAAATGGTTACGAAACACACAAAAACGCGCACAAATATTTATGGAGACTTTTATTCCAAATGCAAAAAAATACCAGAAAGTCTTCTGTATGAAAGAAACAACATATAGAAGCAAGACTATAAAACTAAAATTTTATTTATAGGCACACCAATTTATAGTCGGGGTTTTTTTTCTAATTATTTTATACCTACTATACCCGGTTTCGCACGAATTGACAAATCTGTTTCTTTACTTTGGCCTAAAATGGGTAGAAAGTGACAGTTTTAGAAAGTAAAGAAACAAGCCTTGTTTGATGAAAAATTAATACGTAAATGTATTTAAGCTTTCTGTTAATATTATGAAATAGAAATTACGTGCAGCGGTAGCCCTATTTAGTATTATCGGTGTATATGTATGTTAATATTCGGCCTTATCACAGGTCCCATTGTAATAGTTTCTTACTACGAATCCCGAAAAAAAAATATCAAAGCTGCCCTCGTTACACAAATATTTCCAAATATTTCCAAACAAATTAAGAGGACATGAAAAGTTATATCGATAGCCCACAAAACCGTGGCAATATTTTTTTACGACGTACGGTGCTATGATACATTTTTTCAAGATTTGTAGTACGGATCTTTTACGATGGGGCCTGTGATAAGGCCGATTAATTCTTAAAATTTTGCGAAGCAATGCGATCACGGGTCTGCTAGTTTTGTTTATATTTGTGGTGAATTCATAGTGAAAAAACGTCAAAGCCCTGTTAAAAAATGAGAAAATAAGTATGTTGCTGTTCAATTAGAAAATTCCACGAAGATAAGGAAGGAGTATCAATTTAACGCTCTTATTTTAGAAAAGTTAAATTAACACGATTATCAATTATGATGATTATGGTTATGTGCGTGAATTTCAAAATGTTTAACTTTTTACTGCGGAAGAAAGTGGCTTCACGAAATTTCATGTTTTATTTATGGGACAGAAGAGCAGCAAGTCTGTAGATCAAAAAAAACTGGGACTTGAGGGAATCTTTGACTATTGGGAAACGCACAGTGCAGCGTCTTGAACCCACCTCTAGTTTCATATAAAATTAGGTTTGATGAACGAAACGATATGTAAAAGCATTCGATAAAACTGGCTCTTGTTTTATTTCTATATCTAGACAATTTCGTGGTTTGAGTACAAAAAAGCTTAAATATGGTATCTTTGATGGACGCACAGATAAAAATTTTGATGAAAGATGATAAATTCGAGCACTCAATGAATGATTTAGAATCTGCACCATAGTGAACAACTTTATAGGAAATCATAAATCCTCAAATTACAAAGAATTAGTGATGGACTTACTGGAAATTTTTAACAGTAGATATGAGTATTAAAATTTATAATTTACAACGACTACAGTCATTTGGAAAGATTTTCCAAAAATTTTGGCCTACAAATTTTGTATAGGAGGATTAAAGAGAACGGTTCCACCAGGACTTAAAAGTCATGAAAGATAGGTATGAAGGTCGATGGGTTGAACACAGGTTGGCTAATTAAATATGCTGGTGTATCATGCGAGAGTGTCTTAACGACATTCTTAAAAGAAAATTTCTATAAAAGAAACTTTTTTCATGTAGAATAACGCAATAAACTGTTAAAAAACCGCTTAATTTGTATTATTTGCGCCTATGTTGTATCGCAAAAAGTACACGTAGAATCAAAAAAGTAAGTAGAGTGTTAGTACCAGGGTTACATAGTAACGAAGAATCAGTTTTCATTTTGGTGGCACCAAAACTACTGTAGATCTGTGTAATAATTCAATCCACCAACTATATTTTTCCATCAAAATAAGCACTGATTTGGCTTTCTAAACAGCTGTGTTAAGCCCAAGGCCCCAAAGAGTGTCCAATGTTTTTGTAAAAGATTTCCAATGAAATGACCATTTCTGACCACCCATTAACTTTTTTGACCCCCCACAGTTATAGAATAAATCGATTTTTTAAAATGGGGGTGGCCAAAAGAACGCCCCCCCCCCCCCCCCCAAAATCCATTTTTTCAAATTTGATTAATACATTCTATATTCTATATCTATACAAATAGATATTTTTCATTCTTTTTTCTCCTAAGAAAATATTTTTTTCAAATTTGAAAGATGAACATTTTGAAAAAAAAAAACAATTATCCTTCACATTTATTCTAACTCATCAAACATTTTTTTTTCAAAATTAGAAAAAAGCTATTTTCATAGGTCATAGGTTTTTTTTGAAAAGTTAGACCAATTGTTAAGGATGTTCATTTGAGATAATTGTGTTTTTCAAAATAGTCACCTTTCAAAATTAAAAAAAAAATATTTTTTTAAAAGTTAGATCAATTGTTAAGGATGATCATTTCAGATAATTGTGTTTTTCAAAATGGTCATCTTTCAAAATTCAAAAAATCGTTTTTTTGGGGGTGGCGTTCTTTTGGCCCCCATTTTACAAAATCATTCGATAACTGAAAGTGGTAAATTTTAAAAAGCTGTGAATTTTGTATCCTCCAACTTTATCCTCTAAATATAACCTAAAAAAAGGATTTTAAAATTCGGATATTGTCAGTTGTTAAAACCCTTTTTATCCTATAAAAAGTTAATTTTGAAAAAATATCTAGCCCTTGAAATTCATCTTTTAAATAACATATCAAAAAAAAAAAAAATTTAAAAATATATAGCTCTATTTTCCGTTTTACCCCTGTTCACCCTATGTATGGCAAAATTTAAAAAAATATTAAGCCATAAAGCCATCCCTTATTAAAAATATTTTAAACAAAGAAAAATAATTTTTAAAATTGTATTTTGTATCCCATTTCCCCCTATTAAATACATAGTTAAATTTTGTCAAAAATTTATTTTGTTTCAGTATTATGAATACAAAACTAAGGGGCCAGTTATAGCTTTCATTGAAACTCATCATTGAAAATTTTAGTTGTTAATTTTGAGGCACTTAAAAAGTGAAATCAGTGATTATTTTAATGCAAATAAAAAGCTGAGAACTCTATTATTATTTCTAGTTAAAAAAATATTTAATTTTGACCCAGCCTATCGCAGGAAATGAATTTCTTTATTTCAATGATTGAACTACCTTATCATTCATTGATCATTGAAATCTTAGAAATCGTTTTATGTGAAAGTTAGGGCCAAAATTAAATATTTTTTTGACTAGAAATAATAATCGAATCATCAGCTTTTTATTGGCATCAAAATAATCACTGATATCGCTTTTTTAGGGCCTCAAAACTGAAAATTAAAATTTTCAATGATGAGTTTCAATGAAAGCTATAACTGGCCCCTAACGTGTCTTCATATTGTTGAAATTTCAGTATTAATTAGTATTTTATTTAATTTTACAAAGTTTACTATATCTAAAAAAAATGTAATATGTACCTAAAAAAGTACGTATACGCCACAGTGTGCAATTGATTCATAAAGAGAATTGACCATTTTTGGACAAAAGTGTATAGTACACGAACGAATTTGGTGTCAAATAAAAGGTGAAAATGAGCTTGTTTTAAAGGTAGAATATTTTTAAAATCAATAATGGAAAAGTTGAGACATTTGAGCCTGAAGTTGCCGATTACAAAATAAAGATTTCATTTTTTTTCTTCCAAATAATTGCTCATGATCTGATAAATAAACGAAGTAGAAAAATAATAAAATTATCAATTGAAAGTTATGAAACAGTTGTATCTTTAAAATAGTACAAAAACTATTTTGTTGTGTTAGTTACATATTTTAAATAATTCAAAGAAACAATATACATTTTTAATTTCTTTATTCTTTTGCCGTGTTTGGTCTTTTCTGTTTTGCTTCTATTTTGATAATAAATAATTCTTAACACAATATAATAAATTTGAAAATATGTATAACAATAAATCTGATTGGACAGCTCGAGTCAATCGCCCAGAGCAATAGAGTGTTTAACTGAGTTCCTGCATATGTCGCTTCAGTTTCACAATCAATCTATTACATTGTATTACAGTATTGAGATATTAATTTTTAATTTTTTGTTTTGCAGTAACGCATATACTTTTTTTTTTATTAAATTTATTTACATATAAAATTAATATTATAATAAAAAAATCATACTTCAAAATGGACCACCTAATTATGCATATAGAACAAAACAAATAGATTCTATGGAATACAAGTAATTCATTTATTTGTTAAATATAAACAGGATGATATTTTATTTTTAATTTTGGATCCAAAGAGACTAAAACCAAAACGAAAAATATTGTAGTCCTTTTTTACGAAATTATGAATAATTTCCATTAAAATGACATATTTAATTCACAAATACAGATTGTTTTGAATTATATGCGACAAGCAAATACGGCATGTAGGCTGAGTCAAGAAATGAAAAAAATCTTGTGGGAGGAGGGGTCTGTTTTTGAGGGAGGGCCAATTTTCTAAAAACAGTATTGCGTGACTCACTTTTTTCTTCTTTCCTATCATCGCAACATCAAATTTGATCAAAATAAAATTTTATTTACGAGTGCATAACTCGCACAGGAAAAAGTCTAAATAAAATGTATAATATTTCGCGTTGAAATAGTAATTTTTTTCGAGATGATGTGTGTATGCCTCAAATGGATTTTATCAAGGGTCATAAATTATGTTCATAATTCAGACAGCATAGAGCTGTTGTTTCTTCTAGGAAGTCCCATAATAATGCTTAGGTATATTGTGTACCAAATATTTCAACCAAATTTTTTTCTTTCATAGAATTTTAATTCTATAAATTTGGGTCGTCTGCCTGTTTTTTTGTTCAATATACGACCGCAGATATATATCTGCGAAAAAAAAAAACAGTTTTGGGTAAGTAAATAACGTCTTCATAATTTACAATTCTAACTTAAGAGTGTTGAAATTATTTTTTTGTATTTTTCTTTTTTGCTACCCGAAAAAAACCACCCATTGATTGATATAAAATTTGAATTATTTTTTGAGTAAATCCTTAATAATATTTATTTTATTTTTTAAATCTGTATTCATTGCTTTCAAAAAAAGAGATTACCTATATTGCATAATTAATTTTTTAAAGCTTCGAAGAAGTCCTTATTTTCATCACAAAAAATAAAAACAAAATTAATTCAAATCCATCTCATCTCTGCCGATAAACAAAAATAATGAATAAAATACAATATTCCCATGAAGGCTATATTATAATATTATAAAGAAGCAAGCCAATTAAAAACCCACAAGTGATTGTGGGGATGGAGCTAACAAAACTTCCGCAGCATCTTATTTGATATTTTTTTTTGTTGCTATTTAAATTTCACAAAAATCTTTATATCAAAGGAGAACCCTGCACTGCCGTTCTACTAGCTCATTAGGCACATGCCATCAGCGAGTTATGATGGAGAAGAAATCAACAACAACAACAAAAAAGTTGGAAAAATAAAAATTATTTAAAAAATGAATCCATGCGGTACTGCAGTGTAAATTACGTTAATTAATTATTTACACAAATTAGGATTCTATCCCTTATATACATACATATATTTATACTGAGCGCGTGTATAAAATTTCAAAAAAGGCTGTAAGGAAGAAATTCCAAAAAAATTCAGCTAACAAATGTTGCGTTTGTGTAGCCACTTAAAAACTTTGCGATGAAAGGATATAATAAGCCAAAATTGGAATATTCTATTTAATTCTTGTAAAGAAGCACCACCCACCGCACACAGGCCTTTGACTTAGTTTTAATTAAATAATTTTATAAATTTTTTTTTTGTCTTTAAACCTTTTTGCTCTACGAGTATGGATACAGATACATTGTATAGACGATAAGGATATGATATATGCCTCAAAAAATAAAGGATTTGTATAGGAAGGGTCAAGATAAGAACCAGAAATCATACTGGTCTATTTTCCCATTGGGTAAAGTGCGTTTGATCTTTTTCTTTTTTTTTTCGTATACTGAAAACAAAAACTACGATATTTTTGTATTTTCCTAAATTCTTTTCCAACCAATCTGAATTTTTGGTTTTAGCAAAAATCCCCAGATGATACTGACGATGGAACTTTCGTTTGAAAAGAATTGAGAGCAATAAAAAAAAAAGAAATCGCATCCTGACGTAACCTGGCGTTCACTCTCAGCTTCATTTGTAGCTTTTGTTGCATACTGAGAACAAGATCATGTTTCTAAAATGATTTTTCAAAAGTTTCGCATCCATTCTTAGTCGAACTATTCCCTTTTGGTTGTTTCGTCTCCAGTTTCCTTTTTATTTTTACTATGCCCATAGGCCAAGTATTGATTTCGTGACAAAACAAAATGTCAAGATTTTAATCAAATGACTGATGTTGGTCTGTGCATCTGAACGAATGCTGTTGGTGCATCTGTGCGTCCAAGTATACGTAAAGCCTAAATGGATAGACGTATGTATTTGATTTAATAATGGTACAAAGTATTTTTTATGGAACTTGAAAAATTTGTATTTTCGGAGAAATTTGAAATTTCGGTTTAGCTCATCGGGTAGTTTCCATACAAAGTTTTGATTTTTTTATTCACTATTAAGATTTTGTTTAAACTACGTTCCATTTTAAGGGAAACTAAACTACGTACCTTTTTAAGCGATTTCAATAATACCGCATAATAGGTTTTTATCAAAAATTCCCACAAGAAAAAGAACTTTTTGTGGTTTTTTTTAAGAAAATTTCCCTATTTTGTGTAATTCTTGATTATACCTTTAATGGCTTGATCGATTTCCATGTAAATTTTCAATCTAGTATTACTGCATTTCCACATTTTATAAATATTTTTATATATAAATAATAAAAATAAAAAAAAATAATTATTTGTTATCTTTTTTGTCATTTTCTCATTTTAACATCTTAAGTGTTAGCCCTGCACGTTTTTATAGTTTTTAACTATTAGATTAAATTTGTGCAATTTAATTGTACATTTTATTTACTTTTATTATTGCTACGATGCTAAATATAACAAAATCTAGATTAGGTTGTTTTCAAATTTCTACCCAACTCATTTTGTAGTAAAACGATGGCGACATTCAGGTTTTGTCTAAAAAATAATTTAACAATATATTGTTGTTGAGGTTTTTTTTTTAACCGGCCATATGTATTTCCAAATCGTCACAGTACTAAATTCTGCAATTGGCAACTTTTATTATTCAGTTTAACTTGTTTTCAAAAAACGGAAACACAATTCATAATATTCCATACATGATCTTTGTTTATTATAGGTGCATTTTAAGTAATTTCCGGTACAAGCATTAAAACATAACTTTGTATTTTATATGATGTTTAAAATGAAGAATTTTTTAAAAGTTAAATTTATTAAAATTTTTAATTGATTGAAATTATAAATCTCAAACGCTAAAGAATTTATGTAAGGTCAAAAGCAATAATTCACTTTTTTTTATAAACTGCAAAGTAAAAACGACTGAGAAAAGAAGAAAAATGATGGTCTTAGTCAAAGGTTCTCTTTCCTTTAAACAACATTCAACTCATATAGCTGGTTTAATTAATTAAATATTCATGATTTAAAGAAGAAATGAAAAAAAAAATTCAATTCCCTATTTATAATCCCTTTTGAAGAAAAAGAAATGTGCATTTTAGCACTATAGTTACCTTAATTTTTTTTTAAGAAGAAAGTAAGACCGTCAAAGAAGAATAAATTTAATTAAATACACATTAAGGAAAAATAACATCAAACTTTAAGACGTATCCACCGGAACTTGTTCTGATACTTTATTCTACTTTTATTTTACTTTTTTGAAAAGAGTTAGATCTATGCAGGTACAAATTAATTTAAATAAATAACTGAAAACTCTGCCCAAGGGAAAACATCCCTAAAATGGTAAACCTATGCAATTCTACGATTCTAACAAACTTGGTACCTAGGTAGTAGCTAGTAGGTACTCGTATTGGGCCAATCCCCACACACTTTTTTTTCCATTTTTTTAAAACCAAAAATAACAGCCTACATATCGTAAAATTTCTTAGCAATATTGATGAAAATCTTATTTTTCTCAAAAACAACTTAAAAAAAAATTCAATTTTTTGTACAAAAAAAAATCCGAAAAAGTGTTTGAAAAATAAAAAAAAATTCAATCCTACTTTTACTTGCGATATATTGGTAGGTACTATATGGCAAATTATGGATTTGTAAAAAAAAACGAACTTTTGATTTTGATCAAAGTTGACATTACGATGATAGCGAAGTCGAAAAAAGTGGGTCCCGTGATTCTGTCCGTCTGTCCTTTCGGCTGTAGCCACCCATTTTTTTTCATTTTTTGCAAGACCAAAAATAATGGTACCTGTCGTACGAATTTTTTTAGCAAAAAATGAAAACCTTATTTTTCTCAAAAACGTGCCCACAACATATTGATCAATTTTTTTATAGAGAATGTTTGAAAAATTTTTAAAAATTTTGTATATCAAAATTTTTACCAAAATTTTTTTTTAGATTTTCAAAAAAGGTTTCAAATTTTTTTTTAGAAATTAACTTCGAAAACGACTGGGTCAATTCTTATTAAACTTGGCACGCAGTAGTTTTTTAATATTATCTAGCAGATTTTAAATGAAAATTATTCTTATATCCAAAAATAACGGTACTATAGAAATGTTTAAAAACCTGTATTGAAAATCACATTTTTCTCCAAAACGGCTACTACGATTTTTATTAAAATTTTTGTGTGAACTAATATTTGTACGATCTACCATATTATTGGCAAAAAAATTATCTATCGTTTAAAAATGGTATCTCTCATAGAACCATCTTTTGATTTTCGGCTATCTTATTATAAGTTGAACTGATTTTAATGAATTTTTTTGCACAATAGCTTCAAATAAGTTCTAATAATATTTTATACCAAAATTTTCAAAAAAATAAATTATTGATTTTTAAAAAAAAATTTCAAAATAATTTTTTGAAAATTCCATATTTCGAAAATAGGTTGATGGTATTTTTTTAATTAATTTTTTAATTCCACAATAATAAAGGTTAAAAATTGCGTACCTTTTTTTTAATTTTTTTTTTATTTAATTATATGTATAAAAAACTATTTAAAAAAAAAACCGCTACAACGATTTTCAATTTTTTTTTCTCATAAATTGAGATTTTTTTAAGAAAATCTACATCGCATTGGTGTCAAATCATTTTCAGAGGTTGTTTAATCAATTTACATTTAATTACATATTTTTTTTACAATTTTCAGTCTAAACTGTTAGTTCCATGCATATTTGCAACAAGGTACCTAATCGCATAATACTCCCTTAAACTTATACAATATAGTATAAAATATAGGCTCCCATAACTAATTTATTTCTTTTATAAGATAAAATATAGTTTTTGAGATATTAAAACTTTAAAAACACAGTGTGATCGCACATAAGAGCAAGTTTGTGCGACCCAGTTGTGCTCATATTTTTTTAATTAGTTAAACCCGGTTAAATCTTTAAAATATGAAATAAAAACATGTTAGCCCAATTTTCTTATCAAAAATCAAGAATGTGGTTTTAGTTTTATTCACTCTATTATTTAAGATACGGCAACCCTAAAAAAATGATGATGGTTGAAAATTTGGATTAAAGATATAGGTACATATTATAAAGTAAACTTAAATAATGAGAACAATTAATGTAAATATATGTATACACAATGAACTGCACTATAACTATGAAAATTGAAATGGAAACTTGATTTTTGAAAGGTATCTATATCTATAATCTATATCTATAATAATAATAATAATAATAATATAATAATAATAATAATAATAATAATAATAATAATAATAATAATAATAATATAATAATAATAATAATAACATTATATAAAGACGAAACGATTATTTAGTTTGTCACGCGAAATCTCAGAAACTATCTACCTGATTAACTTGAAATTTTTTCTACAATATTCTTTATCTTTAGAAGATTGTAATAAGATAGTTTTTGTTTATCTAATTCGTTTGTTTAATACTAAAATTAATTTTTTTAAATTGATAGTCAACTTTTTTCTTGATTTTGACTTACATATTCACTTATAAATACGAAACTAATTGATAATTGAAAAAAACTAAAATTATTTCATAAAGTACATTTTTGTATGCAAATTTTAAGCCCTAAATCTTTTCTTAATTATGCATACAACCTGAGAAATAAATATAAACAAATCTCTAAGTCACTTACTTTTTCTATTTTTTTAAATCCAGGAATTTAAATCAATAGCATTCATGAGGTCGCTGCTTTGTTTCATTTCATATCATTTCCACCCTCTTACAGTTTTTCCACCCTTACGTTTTTTTATTTATGTTGTGCAGGTTTCTCTTTGTTTACTCTTTTTCCACTCAATTTTTTTTCTCACATTCTTTTGTTTTGTTTCGCTTTGAGTATAACGCTGCAGGCAGGGATGGCCGAACTAACGCTTTTTGGAATAAACTACATTTTTTACATTTGCTACGCAGTTTAGATATATAGTAAACTTTGAAGATTGTATTTGAGTTGAACTGTTTTTATTGAAATTTTATTATTTACCTAGCTTTACTATGTATGTAGCAAACGTAACATTTTGTAGTATATAAGGCGTGTAGTTTATTTAATTAGCTATGCGTAGTTAATCATGTAGAAAATGAAGTGTAGTTAATTCGGCCAACCCTGGTTGCAGGTAGTCAGGCAAGAAGAAGATGTTTACTTGGGTGCGAAGTATTATATGTATATTTGTATATGCAATAAGAAAATCAACGGGAGATAAAGATTCTGTTTATGTGTCAAACATGAACCTACTTAACATACAAATAGGTAAACCATTTTTTAAGAACTCACATTTATCAAAACGTATAAGTGTATAATGTATAAACTTTTTGTTAATAAGATGAAATAGAAATTAGGTACGGGTAGCGGTAGCCCTATTTAGTACTATCGGTATATATGTAGGTATGTTAATATTAATTCTTATTTTTGCGAAGCAAGGCGAGCACGGGTCTACTAGTTTAAAATAATTGGTAAAAAAGACTTTTGGAATATAAAAAAAAAAAAAAAAATAAAAATAAAAACTACCCATACACTCCCGAAGTGTTCCTACTTAAAAATACCTTCATACGTAGATATAACATATTGATTATATTTAAAAAATAAAATAAAATATATTATGCCATTCAAAAAAACACCTACACAAGCAAACATACTTACGTAGGAGTATTTTAATAATATTCATGCATGCTTATTATTTTAATAGTAAATTTTTAAAAATCCCTTTCCAAGAATAGAAATATTTATCTATTGGATTTTTAATTGAACTGATAGAAAATGAAAGAAACTCTTATGCCAGGGTTGTCCAACTAATTTTAAAATTTAATTTTTTCTTCTTCCGCATGAGAACATACTTCCAAATGACAGCCAATTAAGTCCAGCATTAAAGGCGTTTCATGCATTAAAAATTTTTTTTTTTCAGTTTCTTGTACGAAATTTTTTTACATTAATATAATGAGAGTTAAGAAAGGACCTACAAAGTTAGAGATATGCTGCTGTATTAAATTAAATAAAACGTCACTTTATAGTCATAATGTTGACAACCAATTCAAGTTAGAAAACATAAATAAATAAATAAAAGAAACAAATGTTCCACATACGTCATGCCATACCATTAGTATCACAAAAATTATATTATACTGTTATTTTTGAGAAAACCAAGAGTTCGGCAGGTTTTTTGTTGTCACAGCACTTGTTAAGTTATGTACAATCAATTTTTTCCCCACACGCCTACTTTTTGGTTCTTATTTATTTTTGGGTCCGTTGTTTACTTTTTTTTAATTTTCAATGAAATGTAAGACATTTTAAGGGATTGTACTTATAAGGAATGATCGCAAAAAATTTTTACCTACGGAAACGCCCCACAAAACTAACTCTTTTGCTATTCGGATCATTTGTTGAGACTAAAGAGTCATGCATAAGAGAAAGCAGAGCTTTTTAGTACCGCTTTTCAGTACTGTTGAAAGGGTCTTCCAATACGGACTTCCGATCTTTGACAGTTGATAGCGGGAGCGGCTATATTGTTGAAGCTATACGTCTGTCAAATTGGCTGTCATTTATTCAGTCAATATCTGCCGACAACATCGCCGCTGTCCGTGAGAGTGTGCAGGAGAATCCGAACCAGTCGATTTCCCATCGCTCATATAAGAACTAGCCTTCGGGACTTGCCTGGAGACTTACATATTATGTTCATGTTATTAATTCTATTTTGCATGAATTTGTAGGTCAGACATGTGCGAGATATTTTGTTTCACGAAAATGCGAATGGTTTGGGGCAGCTGTGTCAAATGCAAAATGTTTAAAATTTTACCAATAGCTTACACCTATGAGTCTCTTCGTAATGGATCACTTATGCAATTCCGTTGAGTTACAAATGTATCCAATATAATGCAACGAGATGGTTATTCGTTATATAGTACCTATATAGTAAAAAAAAACAAGGTCTAACATAGTTTGGAGAAACCAGGCATTAGAATTGTTTTAGAAAATCTTTTTCTAGAGTGAACATACTCTGGGATTTGACTTGAGCCCCAAGATCCCCATATGAATTAAATTATCCCCAAAACTTTGACGGTACTGAGTGCGTATATATACACGCTTAGGATATACATATGTAGATGGAGAGATACATCACTATCATCTCAATATACTTATATAAATATAAAGATACATATATGTGAATAAATTTCATTCTAGGAAACCACAGGATAAAGCACTGATGTATACCCTATCCATATACACGTGTAGGTATATAAGAAAATTCCAAGTATATCCTTAAATTTTATGCTAGCAAAAGCCTAGAAGATCCTTTAAGGTAGGTATATATCTCTCTTTATACATATTATTGAGATGGATGAAGAAGATGGCATAAAATCTATTTTATTTTTTTCAGAGTGTGTGTGAGTGTATTTTTGTGTGGATGTGGGTGTGGGTGTAAGTGGTGAGACATCATTCGATAGAATTTCCCATTGGAATCCAAAATTACAATTGTACACTTGAGTAGAGCATAGAATTGGAATACCTAAAATGCAAATTTCATCTTAAAATCGTATATAGGAACCTTTGCCATACCCAAGGCATACATATGTACCTACTACCTAGTTGAAGAAAATTCTTTGCAGACCGTACATATATTTATAGAAATATGTATTCCTTGGCACGACATTAAACCACTTTCTTTGTTGGGCACCAAGAGACTATCGCATGGAAAATAAAAAAAAATTAAATAATATAAAACCAAAAATTGAATAAATGAAAAATACATTCCATTAATAACAGAAACAGAAAAAAAATAAATTAAACCAACGAAGCAGAGAATAAGGTCGAAAAGGCAAAAACATCAGGAACTCCAAAGGAAACAACAAAATATACTAAAACATATAATTTGTAAGAACAAAGTGTATTCCAAGTTTGTATATGTTTATGAATGTACACTGAAAAAAAAATCGTTTGTAATATCAATAAACACCGTTTATTGACTGTTTTTTCATTGTCTCAATAAACTTTTTGTTGATACTACGAACATTTATTGTTTAAAATATTTGTATTCGATAAACGATTTGTTGGCTCAACAAAAGTCCGTTTATTGAAAATTAAAATTTAAAAATTAATAACCGGTTGCTAGTATCAATAAACTTTTTTTTTGGCATAATAAACTCATACATTGCGCCAAACAATTTTTTTATAAAACTTCTTTTTTTACTTTGATAAATGCGTTTATTGGCGCAATAAACAATTTATTAAATGGCAATAAACATTTTAATTGATTTTAACATTTTTGTTTATTATCGTAATAAACTGTATATTGGCTCAATAAACTATTTATTGTCCCAATAAAGTTTTAAGGAGTAGCTAAATACTTTATTTTTTTCAAATTATGGTCGATTCTCATAAAATTCACAGTCTGTTCATGCTGTGATTTTTATATAGAGTCGGTAAGCATTAACCATAATTTGCATCTTAGATGGGTGCGACAGCATAATATTACGAAACGCATTCTGGTGTTGAGGTCACTTGAATAAAAATTAAAATTTCAAGTGACCTCAACTCCAAAATGCGTTTTGTAAAATGCTGTCGCACCCTTCTAAGGCGCAAATTATGTTCGAATCTTAGCGACTCTTATAAGAATCACAGCATGTACACAATGTGAATTCTATAACAGTCAATTATAATTAAAAAACAAAATTAAACTTATTAACACTTTATAGGGATAATAAATAGTTTATTGGGACAATAAATAGTTTATTGGACCAGTAAATAGTTTATTGGGCCAATACAAAAAGTACATTGCCGCAACTCACCATTTTTGTAAAAAAATAAATAATTCAATAAATAATTTCTTGTCTCAACAAACGTTTATTGGGCCAATAAACCACTTTTTCTTGTATCAATAAACGTTTATTGGGACAACAAATCACTTTTGCTTGTATAAATTAACGTTCATTGGGTCAATAAACGTTTATTGGGTCAATAAACGCTTTTGCTTGTATCAACAAAATGTTTATTGGGCCAATAAACAGATTTAGCTTGTATCAATAAACGTTTTTTGGGTTAATAAACCGCTTTTGCTTGTATCAATAAATATTTATTGGGCCAATAAACCGCTTTTTATTGGCCCAATAAACCAGTTTGTTGGACGAAAATTGATAAATAAATTTATTGTCCCAACAAACTTTTTTATTGTATTTACGTACCTTTTTGGTTCAGTGTAACAATGTATCATTTGCAGAAATTAGATAATATTTCAATGGTTTCTTAATCAAAATATATTTTTATTTTTTTTTTTTGTGAATCAAACTTTCTACCAAATTAATCATTACAAATCTATAAACATCAAAAGAATGATGATCATATATCTTTTGTGGGGGCGAATATAATTTGGTGAGAAATTAGGTTATTAATAAAATGCACGAATGGTTCGAATGAACAATTGTTCGAATTGCTCAAAGTTTGAGATATTTTTATATTTAAAAATAAATAATGAATGAAAATAGAAAACTTTTTTACAAAATATATCTTAGAGTACCTACTTTAAAACTGTATACAAGGATATAGAGCGACTCAAACAAACTAAAGAGCTGAAGAGCTAACGAACCAAAGAACTATATGAACTACGTGAACTATCTGAACCAACTAGATCAGATCAAGTAGTTCTTGTTCAATTGAACTATAGTTCAGTAGATCCCCTAGAAAAGATCGAACAAGAGAGATAGTTTTAAGTGCTGACTGGTGCTGCTTGAATAGAGCACATTTTTCCAGAGCAGAAGATAAAGATATGTTTTAGAGGTTTTTAATCCATCGTCATCGTAGCCATCCTTCTATGGAATTTAACAGTTGATGATTTTACAGTTAGGTGACAACCTATATTTTGAGACGTAGAAAATATTTCGTTTCAAAAGTCAACGGATTGCTCTAAAAAGACATTTTTCTGGAGCAAACAAAATTTCGAAATTTTTCGCATTTTTCATAAGTTCTTTAATCTATCGCCTTTAGATATTCTTAAAAAACTTTTGGGCGCCAAGTTTAATAAAAATCAATTTAAGTCGTTTTCAAATTTTGAAACTTTTTTTTAAATCAAAAAAAAAGTTTTTTGAAAATTTTGAAATATACAATTCTGTTAAAACTTTCTTAACCATTCGCCATAAGAAATTTTGATCAAAATCAGTTAAATCGTTTTTGAGAAAATCGAAAATAAAATGTTTCTATGGGAGCTACCACTTATAACTATTTTTCAGAAAAAAATAGTTGTGGGCACGTTTTTGAGAAAAATATAATTTGCATTCCTAAGTAACATTTTGCCTCTCATAAGATGCTCCACAAGCTTAACGAGACTATAGTCAGGGAGCTAAAATTAATCTTGTAGAATACTACTAGAATGTTATAAGACTGTTAAAAGCGTTAAATGGCCTAGTTATAGGAGGCTCTCACGTCAATTAAGTCTTGCTATGAGAATGCGTCTCTTCCAATGAGATTCGCTCAAAAGAGAACAGAGTACATATTTGCAAACTTTAAAATATATATATACATCTTTCGCATTTTCTCAGAGAGAATTAAATTATTTTTTTTATTTGTATTTATGTGTCTTATGTCAAAAAAGCCTTTCAGCTTGTGTGAAAATATTTATTTGAACAAAGATTATTATTAGCGTTATAATGGCGATACTTTATATTTATTTATTGTTTTTCACATAATGTAAACCAAAAAACTTATGCGGTTGAAAATGTATTGACTAATTTGAACTTTTAAATCGAAAAACAACAAAGCGCCTTCAAAATAATGCACATTTTAATTATTTTATTATTTATCAATGATCTCATAAGCCTCCTATTGCAATACTTTTGGTATTTAAACTCCAGATACTCTTGATACATGAGGTATTAAACTCAGATCCTTTAAGGGTTTACATAAAAGTACAAAATATAAGTCTTGTTATGGGATTATAAAGACTAGAAACATCTGTTTAGAGCTGAATTTTCACAAAAGGATTCTTATAAGACTGTAAGTTTATATAATCCTATTCCAAGAAGAAAAATTGATTGATTGATTGATTGATTTAGCTGTAAGATTTAAGTATTCTGAAGAGAGAAAAAGAGAGAAAAGTGTCCAGCTCTTAAAATAAAAATGCTATGAGACCTATTTATATTTCATAAGAAGACAATAATTTTTAAGTATAGCAATGGGATATAAAAAAATCTTATGGAAGTTTTTTTGACATTTCAAGAACTTAGCTCTGGAGAGTTTGTTAGTTGGGTTATTTGCTAAACAAAATTTGTATGGCAGGTAGCGTTAATATTGGTTCTAAAAAAAATTAAAAAAAAAACCTGTTGGGGGAATGCCAGAAAACTTTAGGTACCAAGTTTGAAGAAAATCGCCTCACACGTTTAGGCTGCAACCGAAGAACAGGACAGGCATACAGACTGACAGACAGAATTGTGAGATCCACTTTTTTTCGACTTACCTATCATCGTAGTAAAGTTTGATCAAAATCTTGATTTTTTTTTACGAATCCATAACTTGTCATATATAGGACCTTTGTATTATATCGCAAATAAAAAGTGGAAAAACGTCATTCATCTCGAATATCTGGAGAACAAACAACGCTATCGATTTTGACTATTTCTATATTGAGAAATAAAGAATGGATAAGAACAAAAAAAAAATCAGCTAACAGCTCTTTTCTAATCAGTATGATACTAAAATTTGTTGAAAAATGTTTTTTGTCTCAAATATCTCGAGAGCTAAATGGCTTAATTTAGGTGTTAAGTTGTGATAGCATATTGAACATCTAATGCAGCCTAGTTGCAATAAACATTTGACCAGTATAAAAATCTAATTGTACACTTTTTTTCATAATTCGTTAGAGGGGATCATAAGGAGCATAATATGTGTAGTTTTTCGGGAAAATTGGGCTGGAGCTTAAGCCGCCATCTTAAATTTTCTTAAAAATTGATTTTATATAGAACAAAAAATAAAAAAACAACGACATAGGTAATGTCATGTTATATCTTTGTTTAAATCCAGGAATCCAATCTTGAATTCTGTTTTTAAATCAAATTATTTAAATAAAAAAATAAATTTTCAAACTCAACGCATTTTGTAAAAAAAAAATTAAAAAAACAAATTTTTCTTTCAAAATTGTACGTTATTGAGTAGAATTTTTGGTTCTAATATTCAATGCTCTTATTAATTTTAAGTCAAATGCTAAAATCCAGATGTTCTATATGGCAAGGGATTCGTAAAAAAAAATCGAACTCGAGATTTTGATGAAACTTGACATTACGATGGTAGGGAAGTCGAAAAAAATGGATCTCACAATTTTTGTGTACATAGCGACTGGGCTTATAAGATTTTTAAGATCATCTAGTGTTGGGAATATCATCTATAGCAAAATTACATCGGGTCTCTAGTCTTCAAAGGCACCCAACCTCTTTTTTTAGGGAAATTGGAATAACTTTGCACAGAATTTGTTTCCAATAACGAAACTCTGTTTCAAACATTAATATCGCTTACATTGTTATCCTTACTATACCTATAGAAATTATGGGCTATTGCTCATTATATTAATAGCTTTTACTTTAACTTTTCAGCTGACTAACTTTTTCATTAAGCATAATTTTGTTTGTTTATAATTTCTAAATGATATTCCTTAATTCTTTAATTGGAGGAATTTAAAACTTATTATCTTGATGAGAGTCAACATAAAAACAAATCTCAATCCATTAAACACATAAAAAGCAAGTATGTGCAACCTAATCGTGCTTATTTTTCCAAAACTAATACTAAAAACCCAGTACACTGGCTTTTTGTGGAAATGATGCCTTTTTCATGAATTGTCAACTTTGAAAAGAATCGATTTATTTTTAATATTAATTTTGATGATATGACTTGAAAGGGGACAAACTGTCCTCGTTCACCCACCCGTCCGTCCGTCCATTTGGATAGAAAACTATGCGCAGAGATTTTTTTTAAATTGAAAGTCGGACTAATATACATAAATGACATTATAGAGCGATATATACTATTTAAATGGTCGACTTAGTTTGGATATAGCTTTCGATGTGCAGGGGAAAATTTCAAACCATTTCAAGGATTATCTTGTTTTCGACAATGTCCTGATGTGATATTGTTAGGGTTGTATTTTAAATTGTATTATTTGAAAATGTGTAGGTATAAGTAGGAAGGAAATGAAGTGGAACTGTAAGCAGAGTGCTCTCACTTCACACACATTTTGTTTTTTCGGTTCAATTATTCCTTGGTTTTTTGTCTTGAAATTATGGTTAAAGAAATAATATGAAATTGTTATGTGAGTGAAAACATTTGAATAGACCAGACCAACACCATTGATGGGGTTTAATGTGTAGATCCTAATTTTTTCCAATAAAATATTTCTTCTTTCGGTTCATCTGGATTTTATTTTAAATTAAATTTTGAAATCGACAAAACGATTGAGCTGGAGTTATTTTTTTTTTTTTAAATGTCTTTTACATTTTAAATTGTTTGGCTGTAAATATTTTCTGAACTTTGACTATGCCATCAAGAAAGAATTGTGTATATAGTTTGTTAAAAAGTCGTTTTAGTTTGCTGTTTTGTTTTCTTTAGAAAATATATTGAAATTGTTTTTTTTTTTTATAAAGACGTTATTAGTCAGCAACTATTAGATGCGTCGATAAGTCCGACCCAAGTGGGACGTAAGCCCCAAAAATAAAATTTGGGCTTTATGTATCTTGCACTGAATGCACTCTACCGCACCTTGGTTTGGTTTTTTTATGCGGTAAACAAAAATCAAAGCTGCAAAATTTAAATCAGTTGCGAGAGTTATTATGTTTTTACATTGAATGCAGAAACTTGTTCCATGAAAGGATTCCGCCTCCGCTGTTAAATAGAGACTGAAGCTTAACCACTCAGTGAGATTTTTGTTTATGGAACGCGTTAAATTAAATATTGTTTCGGAAATTTAGTTTTTATATATGACTTACTTTTGTATGTGAGTTGATATTGGTTTATTGATTCGACTTACCTAGAATGAAAGAAAAAAAATATATATTTAGACGGTATAGGTATTAGAATTGATACATTTTAAACATTTTATAAATATTCGTCGTTGATACTTATGGTAACTACTTAAAGGTATATATATCAATACAATGTATGTGACCCCTGATTTCTTAAATAAATCACAATTTATGAGAAAAATTTTTTTCAAAATCGTTGGAGCGGTTTTTTTTTAAATTATTTATTTGTATCTACATAATATATCTACATATATGTCAAATTTTGAAAACATTTTTAAAAACAAAAATTGGTATCGATTAATGCGAAATTAAAAAAAATTTATTTTGAAAAATAATCATTTACATACCTACCAATTTTCGAAATATCGAATGTTAAAAAAATAATTTGGAATTTTTGTTTGTTTTAATTCAAAAATTTTTTTTTGGAAAATTTTGATATTTAATATTACATATTTAAAATTATTAGAATCTTTTGTGTAAACTTAAATCATTCTATCGATTCAACAGATAATGAGTTAGTTGAAAACAAAAAAAAATGGTTCCATAAGAGATACCGCTAGTAATTTATTAATAGAAAATTAGAATTATGTTGTAGATCGTATAATTAGAATTATGTTGTAGATCGTATACTCACTGATATAAGCTCACATACAAATTTTAATCAAAATCATAGCAGTTGTTTTTGAGGAAAATTACATTTTACTTAACGGTTTTATTAGAAATCTATATATAAATAGCCTTAAATAAATTGTGTGGTACCATTTTCTCAAAAAAGTATTTGACCGATTTCGATAAATTTTATATGGTTGGAAAGCCACAATTGCGGAGATGTGCAGAATATACTTTAGACACGCATTTACACACTGTGGGTCATTTTTGTTTTTGCACTGTCGAGCACTGTGCATATTGAAAAAAAAAAAAATTAAATTAAAAAAGAAAAATTTCGAATTTCGACACAGGGCGATACTAGTTTTTTTTTAAATCTGTTATACATATTATAATGTTAAAATACTAAACTCGAGTGTTATGTATGATTAATGGAGGGAAATACAATAGCTTTTAACAAAAATGAGATTTTCCTTACAAGCGTTTACACATTTATGGTATGCACTGGTATTTTTGGTTATAAGAATAATCTTTGTTTAAAATCTGCTACACAATGTTAAAAACTGCTGGGTCCCAAGTGTAACAAAAATCGATCAAGTCGTTTTCGAATTAATAAATTCTCAAAATTAATTTTAAAATATGACAAAAAAATTTGAAGCATTCTTTAGATTTTTTTAAAAATATTCTCCATAAAAAAAATTGATGAAAATTAGTTAAACTACATGTTTTAACAAAATTTAAAAAAATGGTTCTATGAGAAGTGCCACATTTTTCTTAATTTTTTTTAACAAAATGGTAGCCTTTTTGTAAAAATTTTTTTTTGGATTTTTTGATGCGTAAACATGCCGGCACGCGGTAGCGTGAATTAAGAATGTTAGCCTTTTGTGTAACACGTTGAATAACAAAACTATCGCAATTGGACGAACATTGATGTTTGTACATCTTAGCCGTGAGGACCGGCACTCAAGTCATGTGCAAGTGCATGTTTTTAACGAAAATAAGATTTTCATTAATTAGTAAATTATTTTTGGTTATTTTTGGTCCTACAAATAAAATTAAAAAAACGTTCCCGGGGAGTATACCCATAAGAAAATCAACCCATCCGTTTAGGCTGCAGCCGAAAGGACATACAGATAGACGGGCAGAATTGCGAGACTCACTTTTTTTGACTTCGCTATCATCACTGTAATGTCAAGTTTGATCGAAATCACGTGGTCAATTTTTTTTGACATACATACATACATATATGTATTCTCGACTGAAAAGGTAAAGTATCTTAAGTCGACTTTAGATGATTTGCTTTTTTTTAAAGAACCCTATTACCAACACAGAGGCGCACACTTCTGTGTTACCTGAATTTTTCTATCTCACTCCGTTTCCATTTTCTAAAGGAAAAAAAAATCATCTTATGTTGGAAAATAGCATATTGATACAAGGTTAAATATCTTAAGTCCACATAAGATGTTGTGTTGAAGCGAATTAAAAAATTTTAAGTATATACTTAATATTATTTCATCTTAAGAGTTTGTAACAATTTTGGAAAGGTAAAACATCTTAAGTGGTAAAACATCTTAAAAGGCTTTAAAAGCTTCTTTCGACAGTTTTTTTGCTTTTAAAAACACATCGTTAAAAAAACGGTCTTGGACCCATGGGGGGGGGGGGGGGGGCAAAACCGCCCCATCAAAGTTTGTTGTGTGCAAGACCGTTTTTTCCTTTAAAATGCAACCTATTGACAAAAGTCACAGATAAAATGACGCCTTCATCTGCTCGAACTTCAGCGCAAGCTTCGTCAGCTCACCCAGGGGACGTGGTGTATTAATCCAGCCATCAGTTGGATTCGATTGGATTTCGTACCATATTTGACTATAAACCATAGTAAAAAGAAAAATAATAAGGAAAAGTGAACACATACTAAAACATGAACATGGGGGCAAAACCGCATACGGCATAGGGGAAGACCGCATAGGGGGAAGACCGCATAGGGGCAAGATCGCCCATATATGCGGTTTTGCCCCAATCAGATCTTACCTGAATTTCTCGGAGTTTCTTATGATTTTTTTTTCTCTATGTCTCTTTTCTTTCACAACAAATAATTTTCAACATCCACTTTCTAGTAAAAAAAAAAAGAAAAAGTTAATAATTTTAAGTATTTTACTGGTAAGAGCGCAACTTAAATTACACCCAAACGATAACGTTTTGCCGAAAAATCACAAAAACTACCGTAACTTCTCGCCATCTCAACCGAATTAGCTCAATCTGGAAGACATGATCGATCATACCAAAAGCCACGTGTTTTTCATTTTAAGTGTTGCCAATTCTATTTTTGTTCATACAACATAGTACAAAAACGGTCTCATGTGTGGTCTTGCCCCCACTTCCCCTATGTACATATGTACATATATAGTAGATACCCACTATTATAGCTTATTATTTTTGAAGGTGAGGCATTTCGTTGTAAAATAGCAAGTACCTCCCACATAAATTTTTTTAGCATTTCTCAAAAGATTTTATTTAATTCAGTAAATTCTAAATATTTAGTTTATTTTTTTTTTAAATGGTTTTTAACACCACCTTCCGTAGAATCATTTCTTTTTGTTTTTGCCTTTTTCCCAAAAACGGTTCAATTGATTTTGATCAACAATTTGTTGGAGAAAATATAAAAAGTTTGAATGTATAGATAGTATTGAATGTATACCAAAATGTTTCAAAAAATAATTTTTGGATTTTTAAAAGAAGTTTAAAATTTAAATTTTAACTTTGTCGATCATTATTGGTAAAATATTTATAAATTTTTTTTTGACACAGTGTGCAATTTTGGCATTCTAGGTGGGCAAAAGTACTGGGGTGTAAAACAATACAAGTAGATATATTTTTGTGTTCATAACTTTAAATAAATACAACATGAACATTTTTTTTATTCTATTATGTATTTTATTATTTTAAAAAGTTTGTACTACTATATTAAAAAGTTTGATTTGGTAAAATATTTATAAATTTTTTTTTGAACATTTATTATTGAATATTATTCACTGTCAGTCAAATCAGAGTCTTCTGCATGATCAACAATCACTTCAAATCTTGTAGAAATTGAATTCGTGCAACAAACATCAAAAATTGACACGAAAGTAATTTCAGCAACCATTATCAACCATGTACAATACTATAGTTCCTTCGCAAACTTTCGCAGAATTTTTTTGGTTTTAACTATACTATAAATGTTTAGCTTGATTACGATATTAATCGCGGTCCGATATTCTGCGATATAAGAAGTAAAACTTTAGTTGAAATTTTCAAACTTACGTCTTATTATCAATAAATCACTTTCATATTCAATAAGATTTTACTAACCCAAAATTGTGTGTATAAAAGAAGTTTAGCCTTTTATGCAAAGATAATGAACCAAATTAAATATAAAAATAAAAAAGTAAGCACTAGGACCACAGTTGATGAACTCGAGTCACGAGAATGAACCCACTCATTAACAATTATTGATAATGTTTTTGAGCAAAGTAATGAACGGTAACTTCTAGAAAACATTCCGTTACTTACACGTGTGTGTTTTTTTTACCATGGGGTAGTCATAGAGTCGGTATTTAAAAAATAGAATACCAACAATTTTTATGCGTACTAAAGATTTTAAAAATTGACTTTTGCCCACCTAGATAGTCAAAATTGTACACTGTGCGCCGTTTCTAACATAATCTATCGAAGTTATTAAATTTACTTTTAAAGCTGTTTTAAAAACTATTAAAGAAAACCTTTTAATTTTGCTAACAAGGACTCCTACGGTTTTGATTAAAATTATTGTTGTGTGTGTTAATTTCAATAACCATAATTTTTTATTGAACAAAATTTTTTTTGAGAACTGTATATTTCAAAAATGGGTCGATGGTTTTTGTGGTCTCACATTGTATGGGGTATCTTAAAGCATCGATGGAAAATCTGTTATCGTTGAAACAATAAATTATACTGTATACTTAGTTTAGCACTTGTCAAGCCCACTTCTTATTTTTTTATAACTGCATTCAAGTTTGTGGTTCTAATTGTGGTTTTCGAAAAGCAGGATTATACCCATTGTTCTATATAATTATCTTGTGGTTTAATGTCATGGACAATCATACACAAAATTCCGTTGATAATAATATAAATGAGGAGAGGACATTAAATGATGATTTAATAACATTACTCGCCACACCACAAAAAAAAAAACCACCGCATTTGGAAAACAATGTCATTTCATCAGAGGTTTTAGATCTTGATAAATAACTTTGAATAAACCTTATTTGCTTAAAAACGTGGAATAGGCCTAACTGGGGATACTTCAAAGAAACATGACAATGATTCTTTAAAGTCCTTTAAATTTCTCAAGGTAATTTTTATGATTATAGATACAAACATATTTTTGTGACAAATTGTCTCAACTGTTTTACATTTTGAGAAAATTTATACTCTTTTCAGGATATTCTTAAACAAATTTCGTGACCTTTGACCCCTACAACCTACAATTCTGACCGGTGGTTATTGAATCGGTGAGGAACTCTGTCAGCTTATAAAAAAAACATCCTATTACTAACGTCCATGCTAAGTAGAGATGAGTTAACAAGATTTTCAATCAATCTTTTAATTTTTGAAAGAAATTAGAAACTATGTATTTTGAAGGAAGATTAATGGTTTTGTGTCACAGTGTCACTTCCGTTTTAAGCTATAATACCACCCATTCCCAGAAGATGAGTTTTTATTATCTATCTTACATAGAATAAAAGATATTTAAATTTTTTCAAAATTCAACAACCCTCTGGTGAAGGGGTGTAGCGGTGCTCTATTCTAATTGAAAATTCCATGCGAATTTCATATTACAATTTTGAAGTAAAAAAAAAATTAATTGATTAAGTTTTGTTGAAATTAAAAATAAAATTTGATTCGAATTCACTGTTTTCCTTAAATATTAAGCATAAAAAACATTATTTTGCCCCAAATCATCTCACGCCTCGGTTGAACTTTTTTTTAGATAGGAAATTCTCGTTTAAAAATATCAAAAAAAAGAAGAAGAAACTTAATACACAACCGTTGGTGGTAGTTGTAGTGGTGTGGGCCATTACATCGATTAGTATCCATTATTTCAGTTAAAAGACCCAAGCTTTTTTTTTCTTCTGTTTTTAATTAAAACCAAAAACTGGAAGAAACAAATTTGTTGCGATGCAAAAACTTTTCTGAAGGGGTTCTTGTCCAAATCCTTTTTTTTGTTTGTATATTTGAATTGAGAGGGTTTCTTCCACATAGATTTGTTTTTGTTTGTTTATTATTGCTGAGGAGTTGATATGACAAAGGGGGCAGGGATATAGGCAAAATTATATCATGATAACAGTTGTTGTGGGAAATGTTGAACTCGAAGAGAAGTCCAGAGAAAAAGAGAAGGCAACAACATCGTTATTATAGTATTTGGTTATATATTTGTTAGTAGAGAGAAAAAAAAAGTTTGTATGTATCAAAAAATCAATTTTTGCTTTCACCAATGAATTGAGAAGGAAATTCAAAAAGTTTTACGGCAATAGAAATTCAAACTTTTTTTTTTTGTTGTTTTGTTATTTATATCTGAAATTGTTATAGGAAAGACATTCGAAAACACACTTTGTTGTGGTCATTGAATAGTTTTTATTTACATAGTTTTTATTTGGGGTGTTATTTTAGGAATCTCTTCGTCTCGAGGAAAGGACAAACAGATACCAGATTGCTTGTTTACCATAATAAAAGGAAATACAAAAAAATGAACACAAAACTTGATTGAGGTTAGGTTTATAAATAAGGGTCCGTATATGGTGGGGGTATTTATGTATATTGAAGGACTACTAACTCAATCGTTTTTGATTTTTGACAAAGATGACAAAAGTCAAATAAGGAAGGTTCCTATACTATAATATGTGAATGCGACAGAAAACGACTTTTTTCCGGATACAAAGTGAGTGTTACAATAAACGATAAACAATTGCATAGTTGTTTGATTTTTATTTGTCATTTTGTAATTTTTCGAACGTATCGAATTAGATTGTATCACTTTTTGGGTTAAAAGGCTGTAAAGTGTTTTATGTTATTGCAATGCAAGCCTCCGATTTGGCACAAAACATTGCTATGGAAAAGTCTGAAATATTCATATTCAATTGAATAATAGGAAATTGAATAGAAAAACATAGAAATAGAATGCTATTTATTTTTTTAGACTTAAAATATTTATTTTAAATTATAATTACAACAAAAAAATAAATGTTAAAATAGGGCCAAATTCGACTTCAAATTCTTGAAGTCAAAAGGACTTTTAGAAAAAGGGGTCACAAAACTGTTGAGTTAGTAGAAGTAGTAAAAGGGAAAACGGGCTCCGGGATCTTAGCACCTCATGATATATGGGATATTCGGAAAAAAAGTATGCCATATAAAAGGTCACTAATTGGTCATAAAAGGTCAGCTATTTTCAGAAATTGGTTAGGCTTACAAAACTTGTAATCCAAGCTTGAACTTTTTCAAGGTCATTAGCGATTTTTGGCACCTCATTTATGGGATATTCGCAAAATAAGTATACCACTTGAAAGGCCACCGGATCATGATAAAAGGTCAGATGGTTTCAGTAATTGGTCAGGTATATATTTTTTTTAAATAATTTTTTTAATTTTTTTCAAGGTCATAGCGATTTTTAGCACCTCATTTGTGGGATATTCGAAAAAAGTATATACCATCTGAAAGGTTATTTTGTCCTTATAAAAGGTCAGGCAGTTTCAGAAATTGGTCAGATATAGATTTTTTTTTATAAGCTTTTTAATTTTTTAAAGGTCATGCAAGGTCACGTGTACCTTTAGCACCTCATTTATGGGATATTCGAACAAAAATTTTACCATCTGAAATGTAATTCAATCCTCTTAAAAGGTCAGCTAATTTCAGAAATTGGATTATTTTTTATTAATTTTTAAAGTTTTGTCCCAAGGTCACGTGTACCTTTAACACCTCATTTATGGGATGTTCGAAAAAAATATATACAATTTGAAAGGTAATTCAATCCTAATAAAAGGTCAGCTTGTTTCGGAATTTGGTCAACTATATAAACTTTTTTTATGAATTTAAAAAAAAATTCAAGGTCAGTAGTATAAGACTTTTAGCACCTCATTTTTTTCTAAATTTTAATTTGATTTTTAACTCTAGTCTATATAAATGCGAAATTTACGCTCATTTGAATTTGAAATTTCCTTAGGGGGACCAACAATTGTATCGGCCGGTTACGCTATACCGAAAAATAATGAGAATCAACAAGAACGAACATTTCGCACCCTTAGAATGAAAGTAACCTAACTAAAAAATTCGGCATTTTTTTTACAACCTGGTTTTAGAGTTAATTTTGCTTTTAAAGGTCAGTTTATTGAAATATTAGAAGTTACAAAAATTTTGAGTTAGTCACTTTCATTCTAAGTGTGCGATTTGTAATTCGGGATTGTGTTATTTTATGCTAAGGAACAATGCTGTTCGACTTTTTTACTTTACGTTTTTTTTACATAGTTATTTACTTTTTTTACATTAGATTTTTACTTCCTGTATTTTAATTATGCTTATGTAAAAAACGTTAAAAGGTAAAAAAGTAAAAAAAAAACGCAAAAATTAATACAAATTAGTTACCTTCAAGATTGAAGATGACAGTTGGATAAAAAAAACTATTGAGTGTTTTTATTTTATTTTCGGCAAAATGATTAAAAAACAGATTCTCTAATTTATTTCAGTCCAAGTTTTTCAATATAAAATGCTTCGATTATTTATTTATTCTTTCGATATTTTTGAACGTCTGCCAAATGTTCTTTATTTACTTAAATTTTGACAGATGCCTCTCATTGTCTCTCTTTTTCTCAGTTATTTACTTTTTTTTACCGCTTCTTTACCCTTTTAACGAGTTTTTTACGTTTTTACGGTATTTTTACGTGTTTACACTTATTTACTTATTTTGTACCTACTTTTACGTAGAAAAGGTAAAAAATAGTTTTTTACATAGATTTGAACAACACTGCTTTAAGGACATATAGAAATTATTTCCATGCGTTAATTCTCGCTTAATAAAAACATGGTGATAGTATAAAGGATGGGATAACATATGAAAATAATTAATTAATATTTAAAAGAAATTCTAACTTATAGCAGTAAATAGTAAATTCTAGTTTGAGGCTTTATAAATTAACACAAACAATTTATATCAGAAAATGATCTTTTTTTTTCATAAACAGTTCAATTGTTATTTTTCTAAAATGAAATGATTGTTTGTTGTTGTTCGAATTGATAAATTGAAAAATAAATACCCCTATTCAATTAAAGCCGTTACATGTGCAAAAAATGTTCAGCCATCTTAATTTAGTCTGCGTTTACGATTGAAGAAAAAGTAAAACACAGGGTTCAGAATTGAGCTATAAGGGTGTGATGGCCCATAGATTTTAATTTCAGTTCTTTTTTTAGATTAAAGGTTCCATGCGTCCAGCCAGACCCTTTTTGTTTTCAATTGTTAATTAAATATATACATATTTTTAGTTTAGCTATAGCAACTTGTACTTCCAAGTAGCTTTCGATTTATAAAAAACCAATCAGTCGAAACAGACCTTAAAACCGATGCTATTAGGACGCTTAAAAATTATACACCTACGGACCGACACTTGGGTCCAGCCCCTATGTATTTTGTATGAAAACGTATATGAAATATGATGTATTTTGAACATTCTAACTAAGTTTTTAATTTTTCATGGCATAATGATTTTTTGGACCCGCACAAACAAGCTGAATTCTTCCACAAGAAAACAGGTTGTTAAGAAGAAGGAAATGAAGTATGAGGTATGAAATTGACTAAAATCTTCCATCTATAGGCGGAAATCAGATTTCTCCAAAAAAATAATTCATCTCTCGGGCTTGACATAAAGCACGAAACTGGTTTTTCGCCCGAAGAATTCATCTCGTGTGCGCAGGTCTAATAAATGTAGGTAAATAGGTTTGCAAGCAAAATAAAAAGAAGTACCTACTGAATAAAATCTTTCAGGCTGGAAACAAAGACTGCAGTAGACATTTTTCACAAGAAAGAGAAAAAGGCTCCGAAAAATCGTTTCTTTTTTGTTAAAGGTGCACAAATACAGTGTTCTAAAAACACCCAAAAATTAAATATATTTTTTTAAGTTTATTGAGATATTAGGTAAGAAATGAATAACAGAAATATTTTTGCAAATTTTTTGCATACAAATGCATGTGAATACATGTGGGTCCAGCTAGACCCATGTGTCGGTCCGAAGGGTTTCAAATATGTATGTATCGGATGAGGGATTCTAAAGATGAAATAAGTTAATTTGATCTAGCATATCAAATAAATCATCATTTTGACGGGAAACTGTGAAACCTTGCAAGTATAATTCGGTATATCAATTGTGATATTTGTTTAGTCTGTTTCCTTGAGTTTGTCCTTCTTCTGAAAGCTTCCATATTGGTAATATTTGATGCCTAATAAATTTTCCACCATAGTTCATTTGTTTGTGACTATATTTGCACAGATTTTCTGTAGGTTAGTAAATTGTAATTTTTGTTTCAATTCAAAACTTGTTTTTTGAAAATTTTGGTGTTCAATATTTTTGAACAATAGTTGTGAATTTTATTTAAATATCAAAAAGTCAATCGGATACAATATAACGTAAAAATACATTTTTTGGAAAAAATTACAAAAAATCACTTGCAGAAAAGAATAGAAATATTTTCAAATAGATTTCCATTTTTTTTTTTAATTCTGACTTAGAGTGGCTTTCTTGTTTAATTTACTAAAACTTCTTATTGTATATAGTATTTAAAAACTTAAAACTCTTACTTGCTTTGCTCAATGAGATTGTATGAAAATATAATATTTTTTAAAAAGGCACTAAGTTATACACTCAGGCTTTTAAAAAATTTGAATTTTAGCGTTTTATGTTTAACTTCATTATTAATGAATCGTTTGAGCAATCTGGTCTTAAAATCTTAAAGTCAAATAATATGTATTCTCGCCTTCAGAAATAACCCTATCAGAAGAAGGAAAGAGGTACCGAATTTTTTTTATTGAAATTAATATCAAATTTTATATTAAATAAAAAAAAAATACTTCTAGACCTTTCGAGCAAAAGGTAGGCAAGGCATATCCTTCCACACCATTATCAACCCCACGGAAAGTTAATTTTGTTGGGTTATTTTTTTTTGTCAACATCAATATAATTATATTAAAAAAATGTTTTCCAATTAAATAGATACGTATAAGTAATTTGCTTTCAATATTCATACATACTTACATTTCAGAGGAGCTCCATTTTATTTTTTTCATTTACCTCCCTTAAAATCAACCACCCTTACCCTTAGGCAACAATATAACCTTTTTTTCATTTTTTATTCTCTGTTGTTAGTAAATACATTAAAATTTCTCTGTCAAATATTTTTCAAATTTAATTTGTATAGTAATTTTCAATTTTATTTGTAAATTGCTTTTGTTATCGCTTCTTTTCTCTTTTTTTTTTTATTACTAATCGGACAAAATTTCATTTGCGTATATATACAAAAATCTACTCTTCATTTATAAAAAATTCAATGTTGTTGGTTTTGTTTTTCTCTATAATGTATATAAAATGCTTAAAACAACACGGAAGTCCTGTTAAATAAATTAAACAAACAATTGAATGTCTAATGGTGGAGGAAACACAACAAAATACAATAAAAAAAAAAAAAACAAACAAAGTTCATCAGTGTGCAGCAAATTGAATTTATATAACAAAAAGCCCTTAAGGTTAATTGCTTTTCGCGACTCTTGATCTAATTACTGTCATTCAAAGTTGGTTGTGATATTAGGCTATGTATATTTGCCCACCCTTTTGTTATAGATATTGTACGAAAGGTTGACTTGGTTTATTGGTGTTGTAATTAATGTTATTATACGGCGCAAGTGTTTATTGTCCCACAGCAACAGCAGCAGTGGGGTATTGATTTCAGTTTATAATAATTAATTAAATATAAATTCCTATTAACCCTTGGTTATCTGAAAAACTCAATGTAATTTTTGGTAATAATATGGGTGTTTTTTTAAACCAGTATTTCATTTAGACAGTCAAATCAATTGTCAAATTGTAAATTGTCAATTTCATTTTTATTCAGTAGTCTTTGCAATTTTATCATGATGCGACATAAACGCTTCAATAAGGTAACTAAATTTTAGAAATTTGTGTTCTGAAATTCCACTGTTTTTTTGTATATACAGGGTGTTTTGTAGCTTATTGCAGTAAAACAGTGGGAAAACATTTTTGATGTGTAAACATCTATACTGGCGGTAGGGTGAAAAGAAAACGTAACGTAACGTTGTAATCGTGAACGTGGTCGTGATCGTGATTCGGAGCTTCACGAAAATTGAGTGCGTTCAACAATATGTACGTTCAATAACTAAACTCTGAGTACTTATATACGAAATCGATAGGTCGAGTTCAGTTCGGGTTGAAATTTGGTTGGCTGCTTAGTGGATATATTAAGCCCCTATTACACGATGATTCTTTGCGTCTGACTTTATTCGAACATAATGAGTGCGAAAGAGAAAAAAGATAAGATGGAAGACCAGTTGCCCTGTGAGTCGTGGGTTAAGTTTTACGAGACTCCTTTTGACGCTTCTTTAGTCCTTTTGACGCTTCTTTAGCATTATCCGTATTTGACTGCTTTGTGACCAGAGCGGTTTTTCTATTTTGTTTTCCTTTCAGTTCCAGAGATTTTTGATGTGTAAACATCTATACTGGCGGTAGGGTGAAAAAAAACGTAACGTATCTTGTAGTCGTGATTCTTTCTTATCTTGCAGCAGTGGTTGTGATTTTGATTCTGAGCCAGAGATTAGTCTGCTATTACACGATGCATCTAGACGCATGCGACTTTTCGAATTACGTAAGTGCAAAAGAGAAAAAAAATCGAAAAGATGAGACGGAAAAAAAGTGACCGGTGTCGCGTGGGTAAAATTTTCAGTGCAACTAATTGACGTTTCTCTTTTCTCTTGTCCGTTTTCTACTATTCTGCTTCATATGGTTTTTTTGTTGATAGCCTTATAGGCTTTCCAGAAATGAGAAATTCATCTTTAAAAACAACATATGTAAATAAAATAAATTATTGCTTTTCTTGACTGATATTCATTTAAAAGCACACAAACCTTTCTTTCTTCAATATATCAAATAATGAAAACAAAAATAAAAACAGAAAAAGTTTTTTTATTGCTTGAGTACAGCCCATCACGAAAATGAAAAATAAAGAGAACTGTCAAATTAGATTCCTGACTTTGGTTTCAACGTGTAATAGCGCTTGAAACAGCGGTCGAAATAACAAAGAAGAATTTGAAGAAGGCGTATGCAACTGGATTCATCGTGTAATAGCAGACTTATGAATTATACATAATCTTTGTTCTGAGCTTCACGAAAATTGAGTGCGTTCAACGCTATGTACGCTCAGTAACTAAACGCTGAGTGTTTATTTACGAAATCAAAAAGTCGAGTTCAGTTTGGGTTGAAATGTGGTTGGTTGCTTAGACCATATAGTACATGTACTGCGCTTTCATCATGGCTGCAGGGTTTCGACATAGAAGGCCGCCTTTTTTGTCAAATTAGACGAAATAAGGTCATTGACTGGAAAATATTTCTAAATATAATTTTAATGATTGGCCAAGAGCCCACTGCTGTTTGTGGGTGTGAGTGATCGCAAAAATTCACTGGTATGTTAAGATAGATCTTAACTTTTTATAAGCGTGGTTGGGGCCTTTGTCGGTAAACTAAAAAACGCATTTTCCATGCATCATTACCGACTTTAAAATTTGCTTATGAAAAGTTAAGATCTATATAAAAATACCAGTAAATTTTTGCTTCACCCACATCCTAAATTTGATGTAGGCTCTCGGTCTATGAGGCATTCGGACGAATTTTGATGTTTACACATCTTAACCGTGAGTCCCGGCACTCACACTTTTTTGTAAATGTTTTCTTTTTTTTTTTTTTTTTTAATTGTGTATATTTTAATTTTTTGGCATAGTAGAGTGTAGGTACTAAGACAATATTTTATTGGGAGATTACAAGTCAAATAGTGGAAACAAAATCAAACAAACCAAAACCAACCAATAAAAATGGTGTTTTGGATAAGATGAAAAAAAAGGTTAGAGCGTTTAGGATACATAGATCGAGACAAGAAAAAAATCGTTTAGGAGGGAGGGTCTATTTAGGCGGGAGGGGCAAAAAAATATCAAAAATGAACGGCAAAACTTACAATGTCGTGTTATAACTTTTTTTAAACCCAGGAATCAATCCATGTATGCTTTTTTTAAATTAAACTTTTTTGTGAATAGTTTTGGAAAAATAAATTTTCAGACTGAAAAAAAAAATGAAAAAAATGGAAATGAATAAGTGATTCAAATAAAATATTCTAGATACAGCTCTATGCAACTTAGTGCAACTGAATTTTAGGAATTATATGTGAACAAAAAAGGAGTTTTTCCCATTAATTTGATGGCGGGAATTTGTGGCGTTTTTTTTTTGTAACTCAATTTAATGTTGAAAAAGTGGATTTTCAAAAAAACATTTAATTCAAAAGTTTTTAAATTAAAAAAAATCATTTCTTAAATATTAATAATAAACAAATATATCAAGTAAAACACAAGTTTTACTCCCCTCAGTTTTTACACTCAAAACTACTACAGTCAAAAATTTAAAATATCTTTTTGTTGCCACTTTAAATTTTTTTTTACTTTGACTAGCTCTAAAAGCTAAATTATTCATCCAAACGAAATTTTGTTTTGATTTATAATGGTCCAAACATTTGTTAATACAATGAATTTAAGAGTTTTGTATTAGAAATTGTTATCGCGACTAGATTTGCATAAACGTGCCACTGTGCGCGCGCCGCCGCCTGTTTTATAAATTCCGAAAAATGCACAGTAAGAGCTTCTCAGTATTAACACAAACACAGTAATGCCAGATGAGATTAAAAAAATCCAGACAAAAAATCACACCAGATTTGAAAAAAATCTCACCGGATTTAAAAAAAATCACACCAATTTTTAGTGAACGGAAAAAAACCCACCACAATCGTGACGGTTAAAAGACTAAAATTTGTTTCACACATATAATGTACATACATACATACATACATGAGACTTAAAATTGTAGCTTTTAATGTAATGAAATAGGTTCTTCTTTTCTTGTCGCAAAATTAAATTGATCAATTGGAAACAAATGAGGCTGCACGCACTTGCAATAAAAGTCTTGTTAAATTATATTCTATATTTTCGCTTCTATAGTCGCGCGATTTAAATTTCGAACAAATAATTTTTTGAAACCTTGCTATTTGTAGCAAATGCGTGCATTCTCATTAAAAGATGTTTATTATATTTGTTTGCAATCAAAAAGTCGTTCAAAGAAACAATTTGCTGCGATCGCTATTTTTTAATTGCAACGAATGAAAATCGCAATGTGTTCCTAGCCTTACTTCTATTAAGAAGAAAGTTGAAGTTCCCGAAGAAAATAAAACATAATCTATCTAGTCTTATATCACGTCGTCCAACGATGTCACTATTTAGTAGTTACCTGTGTGAGGATAAGTTTTTAGCGGAATTCTTTACACGACTTTGCATGTGAATAAAATGCCTTGTTTTAGAGTAAATTTCTAGAGACAGAAAATATTTATTTTTTTGGAATAAGTTAATTGTAAAACAAGAAGTTAGGCAAGAAGGAAGATTTCTTTTTATGGAAAGAAAATCGAAATATTGTTCCTCTCTTCTTGTTTTATAGGTTTTCTTATCAAAGGTAAAGGTAAGAAATTAAAATTGGAGAAAAATAGATAGGAAGGTACTAAAGTATAGTAAGTTCCCTTTATGGTAAAACATTTATTTCCACAGCATAAAAAGCGTTTGGAATATTTCCCAACCATAGATCCCATCATGAATTTTTACCCACCATTTCTCCCACTAAACTAATTTTTTCCCACTATTTTGGTTGGAAAAATCAACAATTTGGGAACACTGTACAAACATTTGGTGTCATGAAAACTCACCTTGTATATAACCATCGAACCAATAGTATTGTTAGTTTGTTGAAATGACAATGTTTTGCCAAATCCAAACGGCCTTAGATGAAAAGCACTATAATCATGACTATAGGTAGTAATTGGTACTCTTGGAGAATTGGCAAGAGACAGTACTCTTAAAAAAAGCAGAAGGCATTTTTCTTAGGTGGCATAGCGCATAGTAGATACGATTCAATAGATCTCCGGATAACATAACTATAACACACTATGTATGTAATTAATTATGTTATTTTTGTGTAAAACCAATCAATCAAAATTGTAAAATATTATTTAAGAATATGAAATGCTTTCATCACAACATGTCAACATCATCGCATTATGATTAAATATAATGTATAATTATAATTGTTGTTGACGTTTTGAACGATGTTTATTTTTTCAAATTATCTACTATAAATTATTTACCATTAAGCGTTATAAAATTTTGCTGTTGGTTTACAGTTTTTTTTTAATATTAAATGTTTAAATGTATTTTTTTATTTATACCTGTGTTCCAATTCGTACCCACATTCAAACAAAGTTATTCTTTTATTAAAATTTAATCATTGAATCATTTATTAGCGGTTGACAACCCAATCAAATGGTTGCTTTACAAATAATATTATACGTTGAAGTGCATTATAAACTGACAATTAAAAATATTAAATGTATTTTATAATAAATGTTTTTATATACCTACATATATGAGTACAAAGTTGTTTTACAAAAATAAATTAATACAAAAAAATAACAAATAAATTATTTAAATAAAATAAACTATATCATTCGACTGTTTAATCGACTATATATCACAGTTTTATATTGGGCAAGTGAAGTATCCATAGATCCATATCTTTTTATTGATTTTCCAGCAAAAATATCTCTTGATTTGGATTGTTTTTTTTTTTTCATTTCTGTTAATTGAATTCAATTTAAGTGATTAACACAAATTGTTCATTCATGATTGCAGTTAAATCAGGTTTTTTTTTTTAATAATTGTTTTCGATATAATATTAAATGAAAATTGGGCATGTATTCGGTATCGATTTAAATTTTTTAACAAAATGCAGGGTGACGATTCTTGATTTTAATGATAATGTGACAAAAAGCTTATAAGAATGGACGAGTAGGTTTTGATGAAAATTAAATAACAAAAATCTGAAAACAGTAAATCAAAATACATATAGTAGATATGTGTTAAAACCTCGAGTCTATATTATTTTCCAAAGATAGCGCTAGAGGTAGCCGTGCAATTTTTTTTAGCAAATAATGAAAATCACTTTTTTACTCATAAACGTGGTCACAGTTTTAAATAAGAAAGAAATTTTTCTTACAAAAATATAAATAAAAATACATTTCAAAAAAATGGTTATAACTGTTACATCTATACCTCCCATAGAACAATTTTATTCATTTTGGATTTCGAAGAAATGGCTCAACTGATTTTGATCAATATTTGGGAAGGGAATGTTTCAAAAAAGTATTGTCTATACCAAAATTTAAAAAAAATGTTTTTTTGATTTAAAAAAAAAAATTCCAACATTTTTTTTTGAGAACTTAATACATAATTCGAAAACGACCGACTTTTATTTTACTTGGCATCGAGTAGTTTTTGAATATTATTCTCTAGCATATTTTGAAGAAAAATTATTCTTTTAACCAAAAATAACGGTACCTACCATAAAAGTGTTTCAAAGCTTTTGATGTAAATCTCATTTTTCTCAAAAACGACAGCTACGATTTTGATTAAAATTCTTTCATGAGCTTATATCAATACGATTTACTTTATTATTAACTGTATCCCTCATAGAACCATTTTTTTGGTTTTCGGGGGTTTTTTAGAAAAAAAATTATGTTTTTAGAAAAAAATAAAAATCACTCAACTCCTTATTAGTTTTTTCCTTTCCTTGAACACATTTGAAGGAAGAAATGTTTTGATAAGCTTCCCCAATAAAACGGTAACTTCTTTATTAGCAATTGAAGCTTTAATAAACGGGTTCAAAATTGAGATTAACAATTTGGTTTAAAAATTTTGTAATCATATATTTTGTCGAAAGCCTTTGATTGTTAATAAATCAAACGCATCTTATTAATAAATAAATAACAATGTGCCTAGGGCGGCAAAATTTCCAGGTTCAGCACCGAGTATTATAGGTATAATTATAGGTATAATTAATAATGGTAGGAATTCATTCATCTAATTTGCAAGAACCTCAAGACACATAATATGATAAATTTTATAAATAAAATTAAATTTTTTGTTAACTTCGATTTTCAAAGAACATCTTTCATCGTAATTACCCAAGCTGTCATTATCAATTATCATGCTCTTGTCAATTGATTTATTTAATTAAATTTTTCTGATCTGTTATTCTGGGTACAAATTTGTATTCTACAAATTTTACACTGCAGTTTGATACAATTCTCAGAATCCCACTGCCATAAATAAATTGACTTCTTTTCTTTGTATTAAACTGTTGCATTTAAATTAAAAAGTTTGGCATGCTATGTTAAACAAAAGAAACGCATATAACATTTTTTATACACGAATTATGTATTAAATGTAGGTAATGTCATATAACAATTTTATTCAAAATCGTAGGAGTCGTTTTTGAGAAAAATGAGATTTTCTTAAAGATTTTCAGGATTTCAGGACATAAAGGGTAGGTACCGTAATTTTTGATTATAAGAAAATTTTTTGCTTACAATCTGCCAGATAATCTTAAAAAACTGCTGGGTGCCAAGTTCAATGAAAATCAACCAAGCCGTTTTCGAAATATTAAGTTTTCAAAAAAAAATTGAATCTTTTTTAAAAATACATACGAAAAAATTGGAAAATTTTGGTATTCAATACTTTTTTTTAACTTTTTGAAATATTCTCAAGACTTTTTGAAACATTCTCTATTAAAAAAATTATCGAAATCAGTTGAACTGAGAGGTGCCATTTATAACCATTTTTCAGATTTTTTTTTAAAGTTGGTTTATGTGTACATATTAAAAATTAATGCATTTTTTTAAGAAAAGTTTTGGGCATGTTTTTGAGAAAAATAAGATTTTCAATATTTGTTCAAAAAATTGTCCTAAGGTACCGTTATTTTTGGTCCTAAAAATCATGAAAAAAAAAATTTTAAATAACTATAGCTAATGTAGCTACCTACCTGATAAATTTTTTTATATTAAGAGAGCAAATTTCAAAATATTGGAAAATCAAAATTATTTCCCCCGCAAAAGTTGCATATGGTCTTAAAACTATTTTTTAAATTTTTATTTTCACCGCTAGGGGTTGTGCAACAAAGAATTAAAACGGGAATGGGTCGTTATTCTGTACATTGTCGTCCACAGCTTTATGCACAAATTTATAGTGGCATTGTTGCTACAAAACACTTTCTTATAGCTTTTGTGTTTAAAGTCCTTATTTATTAACTTTTCACTGTTAATGCCAGCGAAATTTAATTTCTCGTAATTTTAAATTGTTGAATTATTCTATTCTGCCCGTCTAAAAAATGTTTTTCTGTGCAAATTGAGCTACTGTCAGCCAAAATTAAAATAAATAATAAAATATGTTGACAAAATTCCCAGGGTACATATCAAGCTGTAAAAAGGAGTCCTGTGAAGTTAGCAAAAGAATTGTTTAAAATTGAATAAAAAACGAGAGTTCCCGGTAGCAAACAAAGAGTTCTAGAGTTCCTCATACTTTTTTTCAGTAGTTCTGGCGAATGAAGTGTTAAAATTGGAAAAAAAAAGTTTTTTTGCTAACTTCACGCAGCAAGGATTTTTTGAGAAAAAGAGTTCTGAGCATGTTTTTCAACTTAAAATCAAGAGTTCTAGAGTTCCTGATGGGTTTTAGAAAGAGTTCTGCAAAATTAGAAAAGTTAGGGCAAATTAAGGTGTTCATTGACTTAGAACCAAATATTTTCAAAATCCAAAAAAATGAAAAAAAAAAAGGGAGTTCTAAATAGAGTTCCCGATAGCAAACAAAGAGTTCTAAACATTTTCCTAATAATTTTTTTTTTTTCTAAAACTAATTTTTCAAAAGTTTCCTGCTGCGTGAATTTTTCAAAAGTTATTTGCTAATTGACTTAAATTTTTTGTTCTAAGTCAATGGGCACCTAAATTTGCGAATAACTTTTGAAAAATTAGTTAGAAAAAAAAGTTATTAGGAAAATGTTTAAAACTCTTAGTTTGCTACTGGAAACTCTCATTTTTTATTCAATTTTAAACAATTCTTTTGCTAACTTCACAGGACTGAAAAAAGGGCAGTCAAATTGGTCACTGTTTTCCTGCGATCTCTAGCGGTCATTTTAAAAATTAAAAAAATAATTTTATTACCCAACGCAACTTTTGTTTTCAATTTTAACAAAGTTATTTTTTCCCTGCAACCACGCTCCACACCGGTCTAACTATCTATAGGTATTTGTTTGTTAACAAAATTGATATTTTCGAGGACAGGAAAATGGCTACCGCGCATTTTTTATTTTTCGCAGAGATTTTTGCGAATCACCCTTTATTATTGAAAAATAATAATAAAACAAAATTCAGTAGTATAGAATCATCATGCTTTTGATTTACAATACAGCTTCAGCTTAGGGTCGATGGAAGTGCAGTATATTTTATTTAAATTTTAATTCATTGCTTTTGCTATCTTGAAATGAAGCATGATTAATACAATTACTTTTATTATATAGATGCAACAAAAAAATTTGAAAAGAATTGAGGCAATTTTAAAAATATTTTCATTTTATATTATTTAAATTATTTTTCATTTACATAACTAAAATTTTAATAGATGTAGGTATTAATTTTTATTTGGAATGTTAGCATGAATGATACTCATTTAATATAATATACACCCTTGACACAATAGCATTAGGAACAATTAATAGGCAACAAAAAACCCCTTATCAATAAATAGGATGAAATGGGATGAATTATAATAGTTGCTTGAAAACAGATTTAGTCGTAAAGCTATGATTAGACGGTCAACGTAAATAGTCAATGTTTTACTCCTTGATGTCACCAAAAATATCATCAATATACTTACTGTCAACTTATATTTTATCAACGCATGAAACTTTGACAATAATACAATAAGTGACGCCAGTCGGTCATTGTTGTCCCAAACTACGTTGACATATCCGAACCGAACTCTTTGAACGCTGACGCAGAGTTGATAAGACTATAAGAGGAAAACTCAATCATTTTTTACGTTGACGATCACATGACATAAAAAGAGGCTGGGTGCGACCCACACTGGTAACTTATCATTGGTTTCCTTGTAAACTAGAGACCCAAAGTTATTTTTTAATAAAAAGATTCACAATTCAAGATCTTCGATGGCGTCTTAAGGGTGTTTAATATGCAATCAAGTGCAGGCCAAAGATGGGCCGTTTTTTCTCGAGATATTCGAAACGAAAAACATTTTTGAACAATTTTTGGTAGTTTTGTTTTGCATTTTTTTTGTTAAAAACAAAATAATTGTCATATGAATGTGTTTTACAAACTTTACCAGTTTTTAACAACGTCATTGTGTTTAGTATAAAACTAGCCTGGCGTCGAAATCAGTTTCTTTGTCAAGATATTCGAGACGAAAAATATTTTTCAAGAATTTTTTGTAGTTTTTTTTTTTTAAATAAAAATGTCAATTTAATTTTTTGAAAATCATATCAGTGATTAAATACGACATTGTGTATACCTATAGAAAAAAATTAGCCCAAAATCAATATCACTATGTTCATAAAATATTCGAGCGGTAAAATATTTTTGATAAATTTGTAATAGTGTTATTTGGCATGTTTTGTTTTAAAAAAAACCATAAATTGAATATTTTTACAAACCCCACCAATTCTCAGTTAAAGAATGTGTGTAAAATAAAATTATCCCAGAGTCGATTATATTGTTTATTTTCGAGATATTTGAGGCGAAAAACATTTTTGAACAATGTTTTAGTAGTTTTGTTCTGGAATTTTGTTGCTTTTAAAAGAAAACTATAAATTGGGGGAATAAAATAAGTGTTTTTTCTCAAGATATTCTAGGTAAAAAACCCTTTTCAACAATTTTTAGTCCTCTTTTTTCCACAAAACAATGTCACCAACATTGTTGTGCGCGAAAAAGTTTCGGTGGTGAATATAAATTGTTTTCAACAGATTTGGTTCACAGTTCGATAATAAAATTTTAAACGTCAAAAACTTTTTTTTGCGATAAAATCACTCCCATAAGAAGTACATGTATTTTTTTTCGAGGAGGAACTGTATATTAGGCTTTAAAAAAAATGTATATTGAATTTTTCTTAAAGTCATACCATGTAATCAAATATGGAAACGTGTATAGAATAATCACGAAGTGTATAGAAAGATCTCGAAGACAATATCATTGTTTTGTTCTCAATATATTCGTGCCGAAAAACGATTTTCTACAAATTTTTACACGTTTTTTTTATTTAAAAAATAACAATCTGGTAATTTTTTAAAAATTCTTTTCAATTCTTCATAACGTCATTGTGTATAGAATAAAATTAAGTCCAATTAATTGGCATTTCTTGTTCTCGACATTTGACACGATTGACATTTCCAACTTTTTTTTTTTAATTACTATAGTACGAAAACCGTAACTGATTTTTTTTTAAATCCCTTTAATTTATAACGTTATTATCAATAGAATAAAATTTATTTGAACTCAATATCTCTATTCGTTCTTGAGATATTACAGTGAACGATAGAATGTACATATATCCCAAGCAACATTTTTAGTTGATTAAAAGCATTAACAGCACATCCAGAGCTAATCTTAAAGCTCATTTGTTTTAGAAGTAGCTCTAGATACCCCTTTAGAGTTAACGTCGACCTCAGTTGCAGCTAATTCATTGAGAGAGCTCTTATTTGTTCTTGAGAAGCTTGTTATTAACGGCGAGAGACTCTGAAGGTATAAAATAAATTCATTTTTAAAAAAAAATTTATTTCGTGGCTTTTTAAGTGAGAGCGGATACAGATATTTCTTTTCTTAATTGAATAAAAGCAAATACTGCAATAATTTTCTTTCTCGCCGCCATACTACGATATTAATTACTTTTGATATCGAGCTCTTATACCAATTAAAGATTTGCTCTCTGTAATTCTGGAGCTATAACTTTTAACAAGATGGCATTTTTCTGTTTTAAATTTTTTTTTAATGAAACAAAAAGGGTGTTTCAGAAATTGAAAGTTACGGGAAGTGAATAATTAATAAAAAAAATTGTTTTTATGAACGAAGATTTTTATTTCAAGAATATTTTATTCCAAAAATGTATTTTAAAACCTCGGAATATTTTTTTTAGTACCTATACGTATTAAAAGTCTCAAAGCTTATTTTTACAAACGAAATTATCATCAAATAAAGTGTTTATAACTCGCCCGCCAATTGTAAAAACCAAAAAACACTCCTTTTAAAAACGAATGTGACGAGAACGACACATCATGCAGAATGAAATGAATTAATTTATTTTAAACTGGTTTAATTTTTCTTGTTTAAATAATTATTTTCTTCGTATTCTTTTACGGAAAACCCTATATAACATGTGTGCTAGAGAATTTTTTAGAGAGGTTTCATATACAGCTTTATATCCACTCTCTTAAAGAATTTTTTTTAAACTTGAAAATGCGCATGCGCTTCACGAAGTATTTGTGTGCAAATATAGTAATTCAACTCCACGTCCACAGTCGTTTTTTGTGTAGCTCAATAAATGCTTTTTTTTGACATTTCAGAAGATCATGCGTCATTATTTTGGACATGTGTTGTTAGTAGCTCTACAATGTCTCAAAATTTTTTGAAATTGAGAGTTTGATCGCTAGTAGATGTATGAAGTGTTTATGGAGCATATTGAAGCGTTATATAAAGTTAATGGAGCTAAAAGTGTTCTTAAATTTCAATTATGGAGCAATTTTTTTTAAATCAAATGTAGAGAGCTGTGAAATAGTCTAAACGCTATAGCTTCGGATTTTACTACCTTATTCTGTAGAAGAACAATTTTGCTTCTAATAGCTCCAACGATGTTACTTGTGTAAAACGAACACACACATACATGACATCTTTCTAAAAACGATGGATTTGGATTCCTGAGATCTCGAAACATCGAAATTAGTCAGAATTTTCGATTCGACAAATTTATAATTATAATACATAACTTGCAATATAAGAAGTTAAAAATGTTTAATCAATGTGAATATGTATAAACTATTAAAATTATTGAATGCTGTCTACGATGATGATGGATTAAGAAATCTATAAAAAATCCGAAATTTCCTTCGGAAAAAGGCGTTTATAAAGATTCTTAATTAAATTATTTTGCATCGAAATATTTAATATGATTTTCCTATCTATCTGCCAAGGAATAAACTGTCGAATTCCATTAAAGCATAGCTATTATGGTGGATTAAACAAATATATATAAAAAATCAGGCTATACTTTCACACAGTACAAAAATCCACTGCACCAATGCAACGTTGAGAATACCTGAGATACAATAAACGTGCGTAATTATTGCGTTAATAAAGTTATTAAACGGTCACACAAAATAATCAATGCTTTGACTCTCAAATTCGTGTTAACCCCAGTATCAACGTATGAACGCGGGTGCTAACATGAGTGTCAACGCGAGTGTCAATGCGAGTGTTAACGCGAGTGTCAATGCACCTATATCAACGCATTGACAGTAAATTCTCCATTTACAACTTTGGAACAGAATTTGACGTCAGAGAGTCAACACGTTTACCATTGCCGTTGAACTTCTTATCGTACTTTAATTTTTGATATTGGAATCATCTATCATTTTTATTTGTCCACACTTCAAATGTGTTGTTTTTTATTAACACGCCCTTTTGTTAAAAGAAACTGGAAAATGCCCATTAATGTTTCATAATTTTTGTAACATTATTTAAAATATCAATCAATTTTTATTTGTATATTTCTGCCTTCTTAAAAAATCGGTTCATAATTTGTTACCATATAACAGACATTAAACTTCAGGCAGCATCTACAATTTAATACATACACGTGATAGTTGTATGACATGAATAAAAAGTTGCAACTTTTTCATCAGAAAGTTACCAATTATGAAAAATACATAATATATACATTTTAATATATTAAATTATGTAAATTTTATTTGAGTCAAAATATGCCATTGCAACTTTTGTATTTATTAAAAAAAAAAAAAAATATGCTATATTTCGCATGCAAATATCCATTCATATTTGTAAAGTTTTTTCCATATACAAATATTAACACATTGAAATAATATGCAAATATACCTTCGATAAATTACCACTTGTTTTAATGCTTTTACAACAATAAGAGTAAAACCAGAACAAAAGAAAATATTATATAGCTATTTTTTATGAAACATTAAGCACCGGAATAATTTTTCATTAACCAAGCAATAAATTTGTATATTGTTTTGCACTCAAATTTATCATATTTCTGAAGTGGTTTTTCTGTAACAAAGATATAAAAATTAAACGAGTAAGTATGTATCTGTATCTAGGTACCTATATATACACTTCTTTTCATTCAGATTTTTTTATATAATATTAATGTTGTTTATTTTTATTTAAGAATGCTCTGGCACCATTAATTAAAGAGTCTCTAGCAGAAATATTAAAAACACTTTATCCTGAAATCATAGCTCATTGGCAATTAATTAAAGCAACAATGCAGACCAACACTGCACTGCACCGTTCGTCGTTGTAGTATGTTGGCGAATAAAGTCATTCGTGTGTAATTAAACATTTCAATTCATTTTGTAAAAAAAATTGTCTTTAATTTTTATTTTTTACGATATACCATCGAAATGTGAGGGATATTAATAATAACAGGATGTAATACCACATCCTGTATTTTGGACACCACGACTATGCGTGATAATTATTTTTAATTTAACTGCGTACAGGTAGGTAGTGGTACTCTATATACCATTTACATGTATTAATATATTGAGTGAACCTATGTACCTATGTAATGTAGGTATTGTTGTGACGACTAAAAATAGCAGTGTTAAAGTTAACATTATTGAAATTGTCCGTCTGGACATATGTATGTGTCGAATGTTGTCTTTAAATTTATACGCAGCTATAGTGCTATATCCAATCCCATCCCATTTTATATATCATCGCAAACACAAGTTGTAGTTTATAAATTCGCCTCTTTGTGTATATTTGAATCGTTGTTGTCTGTATAATATCTATCTATATACTGACTGAACTGACACAAAGCCGCAAGCTATTTAATTTATGAATGGTTCAATTATTTTTCCACCCTATTAAACTGGACAATTTTCTGCTTCTCATAATTTTTGTAAAGAATATAGGTATAGCTAGGTAAGGTTTTTCTATATAGGCCCAGATCTAATGACTAGCCGACCAATATGCTGGTATAAAAATCTCACTGCTGGCAAATGGGGGATCAAAATATATAGGTAAATATAAAAACTTGGACTTCTCACCTCAATGCGGTTCCCTTTGGGTAAATCAGGAGCGAAAATTTCTAAATTTGTTTTATGAGAGCTGGTTCTAATTTTAAAATTTAATTTAAGTACCATTTTTATGGTATATCATATATATACAATTATTGTTAATACCTATGTATATTAAAATCTACATGGTCTCGCTGGGAGTTAGTTTTGAAAGTAAAGGAAAACAATTATTGATCTCGAAAAAGGCACCAACATTTTGTCACACAATTTGGTGTATAGATATTTACTCAGCCTTATTTTGAGTTTCACCCGAACAACATTCCACCCGGAAAATTTAACATTTTCCCTTTCGAAAAATAACCCCTTTTTGTGTCATTTTGGACGAAATGTATAATGCTATTCCCGACCTGAATTTTTTCTTATTTTTAGCAGCCTATCGAAATTTTGTTGGGGCGCAACACACAATATAGCATATATTTTGATCCTAATTTTGTGTGATTTAGGTCTTCTTTGTTTAACTTTCTGTTAAAAAGACGACTTTTCGCACGTGGTTACGTGCTTCTTCAGATTTATTTAGATTATCCTAAACAATTATTTAAAATAAACTATGGTTTTTATCTATCTATAGATATTTGTAATTATTTTTTATCCTCTAATATATTTGAAGTTTTTTGATCAAAATTTTGATTTTTGATGTGTTGAAACGTGCGTCGTCTATCTAACAAAAAGTTAAACAAAGAAGACCTAAAGCCCACAAAATTAGGATCAAAATACATATAGCTATATACTATAAAATTAAAATGTCACGAAAAAGGAATTATCACACAATATAGCTTCTCAAATTCCGGGCGACCAACAATTTTTAAGATGAAATATTTTTTTCGTGGAACTCGCACAATAATGCTGATTGTATTTTTATTTGTATAAAAACTTTTTACTTACGGTACCTATATACCTGCCTTAGAACATGTTTTTTTTTTTTAAATCCCGAGTATTCATGCCCACGGCTCAATCAATTTCGATCAAATTTTGTAAAGTTCCATAAAAGAAGTACCTACGCAATATCAAAATTTTTAACAAAAGTTCTGTTTAATGTAAAAATTGTTCCCGTCAAATGGTAGATCGTATATATTTACTAATATTAGGTGTGTTGCTTTACTTTGAAACCCTGTTCATAAGAATAAAAATAAAATGTGCAGTTTTGGACAGAATATTGCAGAGTTTCAAAGTAAAGGAATGCAACTTTTAGTTCATCAGATAAATCAAACTCAAAGGAATCATTTTCGAAAAAATTAAGATTTATCATAAACGGCTTTTAAAGAATTGTAAATGTATATGGAAAGTACCTATACGTAATACGTATCTACCGTTAATTTCGGTTACAAAAATATTTTTTTTAAATCTGCTAAGTATAAGGGTGATTCTCTGCCAACTGTGATTCTTTGTTTCCAGGGCTTTATTTGTAGCTTAATGTAAAAATTTCTTATGAATTTCTGGTTTGAATTGTGGAAATAAGTTGGTACTAGAATTACAGATTGTTTAAAAATTTGCTACCCTTTCCTCTTGACTTGAAAAAGTATACGCAAAATGTTAGTACCGTGGCATGTCCCATCCTTTTTAACATTGAAAATGTTTATAGGGTCGTTTTGAGAAAAATATGGTGTTACCAAAATGATTAAATGAACAAATGAATATAATAACAAATGAACGAAATGAACTCTAGCGTATAGGGGGCTCAGGATCGAATTTTTGGTTGGTGTTACCAAAGAAAATGCCAAAATGAACCTAAAGACACAATCGATGAATCGTACCTACACGTTGATCGTCGCCAACCGACGAGCTTCAGTGGAGGATAGTTGAATTTGTATAAAATCTTAAAAACACTCGATTTGATCGCACTTAGAAGCCTTTTACTCAGATTATAATTATGGGATGCCTAATATTAAGATAGATAATTAAAGATAAAATGACAGGCTACAAATCTGCATCAAAATTTTTGCAAAACCTTACAAAATTTCATACTAAAAACGTGAAAGATTGGCTTTTGAGAACTAATTTCATCACGGCAAATGACGGGAGGAACAGGAAAACAAAAAAAAAAGGAAAAAAACGTACCCACAAAGAATATAATATGATTATACATTTTATACATTGCTGTAAGGGTATGGGCAAGACGTTGGTTGGAGTGGAATGTGTGCAATAAAAAACCACCACTGCACTGTGGCTGGTGGCAAACAAAATTGGCTTCGCATCGGGAAAAAAAATGAAATACATACATAACTACATTATTAAGTAGGTTAGGTATGTCTGTAAAATGTTATGTTGATTAAATTGTTGTAGGTATTTTGCAAATATTATTCGTAATGGTACGATTAGGTTGGTTTGGTTGGCTTATAACTTCTGTTCTAACAATCGGATATTTAAAATAAAGGTCTTAAAATGAAGGTAAAATATCGAACTAATTCATTCAGTTAAAAAATAATTGCAATAACATAAAAGTGTAGGTGAAAAACGTTTAGGTTAAATTCATCAAAATAAATTATTGCATAGATTAAAAAATTGATTAAAAAAAATTGGCTTTGTTAGCATCGCCAACAAAATTCATATACCTACGTATCTACATATATGGGTACATACATTATGTATGTACATTTATTTAAAAGGATTGATTTAGTTGGTCTGGTTGCCTTTTTACTTCTGTTCTAATAATCGGATCTTAAAGATTAAGGTTTTGAAATAAGTTAAATGTCAGGCTTTAAATTTATGTGACAAAACATGACTTCATTCTTAATCAATTCGATTGTTGAACCTAGAATATGCACAGAGACCTATACTTGAACCTCTTTGATTATAACTTATAACTTTAGTTCTATAAGGGCCAGATGTTGAAGGTTAAGGTATTTAAATAAAGGTTAACCAGGCTAGAGGTAGGATTAACCTAGCGAAGCAACTTAAATATAATACCTAATCGAAAAGGGTTGATTTGGTATCTTCTGTTCTAATTATCGGATCTTTGAGGGTAATGCCTTAGAATTAAGGTAAAATCTCAGGCTACAAATTTATGTGACAAAACAACATCTAAACCAATGCGATTTTGGAACTTGACCTACGTCTAAGCCAATGCGATTATCGAACTTAGAATATTCATAGGTACTGCAATATAATTGAACTTCTTTAATAAACTTATATAGATTTAGTACTAATGTTCAGATGTTCAAGGTTGAAGGTAGAACTATAATAGTCGGATGCCGACCTAAGTGGTCGTACGAAACTAAACGAATACAAAGAATTCATATGACGTGCCCATAATTGAGTTTTTTTTCGTTTCGGCCAATTTTTTACTTTTGCTTTCGGAAGTGAAGAGCGCTCACCGACCGTTCCATGCGTAAGTGAACTGAGAGAATTTTCTTCCAACAACTTCCGACTATAACAGTTCTACCTTAAGGTCCTCAAATGAAAACAAAAAGATTCAATTTGGTTGTCAACTCAGCTTTCAACTTAATTGGTGCTTTGCTTTTCATATACTCAGATAAAAGAATACTGCTTTACTGTCAAAACCATTAATTTTGTCTTAAGAAATTACACGACTCGAGTTTATTAAATTTATTAAAAGATGAGTTCAAAATGCAAAATATTATAGAATACCTAAAAACAATTATAGGTAAATCAGGTTTGCATTGAGTTTGAGCTACACATCAAATTATTTATAAATTTGGTCTCGCGTTAAAAAGGGTTCACTTTGATAGTAAATCAAATAACTTACCTATATATAAATAGTTCAATAGGTTGAGAGACTTGTAAATCAATTTGAGCAAATTTGAGCAAATATTTGAATTTCTTCAACATCAACGCAGTGATTAAATAAACTGAACTGAACAACATTAATTTAACCGCCAACTGGGATTCGACATTTAAAATATCTACATATTGTAATTTCAGACTGAAGAATGGTTTCTTAGACATCTTTAGAAGTTTTGGTGCAACTATAGGATACAAATTAGAAATCACCAAGATTATTCATGTTTTTATTTTATCAAGCTAACACAAGTCATTTTCAATGTCCCCATAGTTACTCTATGAGTGAAATCTGTACATTTTTTTTCCAATTAAATCTACAATTTTCTTTTGAAATTCATCATTGAATAAAAATGTTGTTCTCAGAAAAGTTTGAGTACAATAGTTGCTTGATTATATTTTGAGAATATCAAGTCAAAATATTTGCTCTCTAATTACATAATAATAATTGAATGTTGTCCACGGATTTCATTTTCTTTTTTAATTTAAAAGATTTACCGCTTAACCGCCATTTTGTTTTTAGTTTTATGACATTTGTGTGGTGCCGTTTGAAAGAGGCACTATTTATTTATTGTTTACAAAAGTCAATTTATTTTACTAACGTAATTTTGCTGTAAGAGTGAAGTGTTTTTATTCTAAAATCGTGTGTCACAAAATTACCTGTCAGTACCGTGGTAGTATTATCCAAGCGTGTTATGAAATTTGTTGGGGTGATTTTTAGAATATTGTATTTCTTTTTAAGTCATATAAGTAAAAATAATAACGGATTTTATTTTTCTTAGAAGCTTTGAAATATGAGGTTATATTAAAGCCTAAATGTCAGTACCGTGGTATATTTATTTATGATGAACTTAAACTAAATGATTTCAAGCAATTTTGCTACAAATCTTGTTATTTTTTTATTAGGAATGGTACCAGTACTTCGGACAAAACATATTAAAACAAATTTTAAGCAATAAATGTTGAGTTATAACCTAACATAAAAATAAAGACTCCAACCTCAAAAAATTTACAGATTTCACTCATAGAGTAACTATGGGGACATTGAAAATGACTTGTGTTAGCTCGATAAAATAAAAACTTGAATAATCTTGGTGATTTCTAATTTGTATCCTATAGTTGCACCAAAACTTCTAAAGCTGTCTAAGAAACCATTCTTCAGTCTGAAATTACAATATATATAGATATTTTTAATGTCAAATCGCAGTTGGCAGTTAAATTAATGTTGTTCAGTTCAGTTTATTTAATCACGGCGTTGAGTTGATGTTGAAGAAATTCAAATATTTGCTCAAATTTGCTCAAATTGATTTACAAGTCTCTCAACTTATTGAACTATTTATATAGGTATAGGCAAGTTATTTGATTTACTGTCAAAGTGAACCCTTTTTAACGCGAGACCAAATTTATAAATAATTTGATGTGTAGCTCAAACTCAATGCAAACCTGATTTACCTAATTGTTTTTGGGTATTCTATAATATTTTGCATTTTGAACTCATCTTTTAATAAATTTAATAAACTCGAGTCGTGTAATTTCTAAAGACAATATTAATGGTTTTGGCAGTTAAGCAGTATTCTTTTATCTGAGTATATGAAAAGCAAAGCACCAAATAAGTTGACAGCTGAGTTGACAACCAAATTGAATTGTTTTTTTTTTTTATTTGAGGACCTTAAGGTAGAACTGTAATAGTCGGAAGATGTTGGAAGAAAATTCTCTCAGTTCACTTACGCATGGAGCGGTCGGTGAGCGCTCTTCACTTCCGAAAGCAAAAGTAAAAAATTGGTCGTAGCGAAGCAAAACTCAATTATGGGCACGTCATATGAATTCTTTGTATTCCTTACGTTTCGTACGACCACTTAGGTCGGCATCCGACTATTATAGTTCTACCTTTAACCTTGAACATCTGAACATTAGAACTAAATCTATATAAGTTTATTAAAGAAGTTCAATTATATTGCCAGTACCTACGAATATTCTAAGTTCAATAATCGCATTGCCTTAGACATAGGTAAAGTTTTGTAACATAAATTTATAGCCTGAGATTTTACTTGAATTCTAAGACCTTAACCTCAAAGATCCGATAATTAGAACAGAAGATAAAAGCTTACCAAATAAACCCTTTTCGATATTTATATTTAAGTTGCTTAGGTAAGTTAATCTTACCTCTAGACTGATTAACGTTAACTTAAATAGCTTAACCTTCAACAACTGGCCCATAGAACTAATGTTGTAAGTTTATTAAAGAGAAACGCAAGTAGGTACTTTTGCATATTTCAGGCTCAAAAATAACATTGGTTTGGACGTAGGTCAAGTTCAAAAATCGCATTGGTGCAGACGTAGGTCAAGTTCAAAATCTCATTGGCTTAAACGTAGGTTTAGACGTTGGTCAAGCTCAAAAATCGCATTGGTTTATACGTAGGTCAAGTTCAAAATCTCATTGGCTTTGACGTAGGTCAAGTTCAAAAATCGTATTGGTTTAGATTGCATTGGCTTAGACGTAGTTCAAGTTCAAAAGTCACATTGGCTTAGACGTAGGTCAAGTTCAAAACTCGCATTGGTTTAGATGTTGTTTTGTCACATAAATTTGAAGCCTGAGATTTTACCTTAATTCTAAGACATTAACCTCAAAGATCCGATAATTAGAACAGAAGATACCAAATCAACCCTTTTCAATCAAGAATTATATTTAAGTTGCTTCGCTAGGTTAATCCTACCTCTAGCCTGGTTAACCTTAATTTAAATTGGTACCTTAACCTTAAACATCTGGCCCTTATAGAACTAAAGTTATAAGTTATAATCAAAGAGGTTCAAGTATAGGTCTCTGTACATATTCTAGGTTCAACAATCGAATTGATTAAGAATGAAGTCAAGTTTTATCACATAAATTTTGAAGTCTGGCATTTAACTTATTTCAAAACTTTAATCTTTAAGATCCGATTATTAGTAGGTACCTACAGAAGTAAAAAGGCAACCAGACCAACTAAATCAATCCTTTTATATAAATGTACATACATAATGTATGTACCTATATAGATACGTAGGTATATGGCGATGCTAACAAAACCAATTTTTTTAATTTATGCAATTATTTATTTTGATGAATTAAACCTAAACGTTTTTCACCTACACTTTTATGTTATTTCAATTATTTTTTAACTGAATAAATTAGTTTGATATTCTACCTTCATTTTAAGACCTTTATTTTAAATATCCGATTGTTAGAACAGAAGTTATAAACCAACCAAACCAACCTAATCGTACCATTACGAATAATATTTGCAAAATACCTACAATTTAATCAACATATATACAATATACATATATTTTACAGCCAAACCTAACCTACTTAATAATGTAGCTATGTATGTATATCACTTTTGTTCCCGATGCGAAGCCAAATTGTGTTTGCCACCAGCCACAGTGCAGTGGTGGTTTTTTATTGCACACATTCCACTCCAACCAACGTCTTGCCCATACCCTTACAGCAATGTATATTCTTTGTGGGTACGTTTTTTTCTTTTTCTTTTTGTTTTCTTGTTCCTCACGTCATTTGCCGAGATGAAATTAGTTCTCAAAAGCTCTTTCACGTTTTTAGTATGAAATTTTGTAAGCTTTTGCAAACATTTTGATGCAGATTTGTAGCCTGTCATTTTATCTTTAATTATCTATCTTAATATTAAGCATCCGATAACTATAACCTGAGTAATAGGCTTCTAAGTGCGCTCAAATAGAGTCATTTTAAGATTTTATACAAATTCAACTATCCTCCACTGAAGCTCGTCGGTTGGCTACGATCAACGTGTAGGTACGATTCATCGATTGTGTATTTAGGTTCATTTTGGCATTTTCTTTGGTAACACCAACCAAAAATTCTATCCTGAGCCCCCCATACGCTAGAGTTCATTTCGTTCATCTTTAATATATACATTTGTTCATTTAATCATTTTGGTAACACCATATTTTTCTCAAAACGACTCTATAAACATTTTCAATGTTAAAACAGATTTTAAAAACTAAAAAACATACAATTTTAAATAAAACATGGGCTTTTAAAGTTGAAAACGTCAAAACGTAAGAGAGAATTTAGAAACTCAACACAAATATTTTCAAAAAGAGTTAGAACGTATAAAAATTCAAAAATAAAAAATCAGTGTCAGCACCATGTCTTCGAGATTTAGTACTTTTTACCATATTTTTTGTTCCTTAAAAGTTGTAGTAAAATGCTCTTACAGATTTAATACCATGTCTATTTAAAAAAAATAAAATAAAAAAAAATAATTTTCAATGACTTTTAATTTTGGCGAAATTCTTATTTAAAAAATCACAGTTGGCAGAGAATCACCCATATACCGCTTGGTGACAAGTTTTTGAAAATCCATTAATTTTTTTTTTTTATTTAGCTACACAACTTACGCTGTCGGAAATAACGCCAAAATTTTGTTTCGGAAAAATCAACCGGAAAAAATTGCATATTCTTGTGATGTTCCAGAATTTTTTACTTTTTTCCAAACATTTTTTGTCAACAAATTTTCTGTTTTTTTTTATTTTTTCTGGCATTTTGTCCATATTTTTAGAAATGGAAACAAAGCAAGGAAAAGCGGTTTGGTTAAAAAGCCATAAAAAAATTCTCGGGTTTTTTACTTTTATGTTTTGGAAAAAGATGCAGAAAATTGTATTTTATATCGATTGTTGTAATAAATTAACACATTTTAAGGGAACTCATGCAACGTCGTAAGATTACAAATTGTGCACCTAAAATGATAAGTTTACACAAAAATGAACCCGCTTTTAATTTATTATGGTTAAATGCTGTGTGAAATAGAAACAGCTGTTCGTTAAATGTCAAAATATGCCTTCAAATAATCTTGTTTATAATTAGAAGATATTTTTAACTAGAGAACCTCTCCCAAACCAACGCGAAATCGGAGCCAAATGTCACGGGACGGTTAAAAAAATGTAAGAAAATAGTAGTAGCGGTTTTCTTAAGCCCGAAGGGAATTAAATGAGAAGACCATTTCGGGGCTAAAAGTAAAACTGTAATACTCCTAGTCGAAAACTCACGGCAGTGATCGAACGAAAATGATTGAATACAAGAAAATCATATGGTTCGCCCATAATTGTGGATATTATAATTTTCTTTCAGTTTATTTCACTTTCGTTTTCGCTAGTAAAAGTGGTACTCAGCTCAAGACAACTGAAATTTGGTGAAAGAAGAATCAGAAAAAGAAATGATTTCACTTAAATGATAATTCGGCAAGCATAACTAATACAAGCTTTTAGGTTATCCATATGGCACATTTGTAGATTTGTCTAAAACTGCAACAATAGTCAGACGTCCTTATTGTTTATTTTTGTATAATCTACGTTTTAATTCACAACTTTAATACCAACTAATCTCAATGCGATAGTTAAAGAATACGGGCAATTTTTTTTTTAGTTCTCTGAACACGCCTAGTTCTAAAAGTCACAATGACGTTTGGTTAAGTTTATCAAAAAAAAAATTTGGTTAATTTTCCGCTGCAAAATACTTGGGGAATTTAAACCAAACTAGTATCGCCCTGTGTCGAAATTCGACATTTTTCTTTTTTAATTTTTTTTTTAATATGCACAGCGCTCGACAGTGTAAAAACAAAAATGACCCCACAGTGTGTAAATGCGTGTCTCAAGTATATTCTGCACATCTTCACAATTGTGGCTTTTCAACCTTATAAAATTTATCAAAATCGGTCAAATACTTTTTGAGAAAATGGTACCACAAAATTTATTTAAGACTATTTATATATAGATTGTGTAAATCATTTCTCATACAAAATTTTATAGTTCATTAACCAAATCGTATCCTTCTTTCGAAGACGTGAGAGCGTGTGGGGTCAGGAGAGCGTCGAAATACGTTCTTTTTGTTCATTAAGAACTTCAAACTATCTTGTTTGAAAATTTAAACATTTGCTGGCAGAATTTGCTAATTCTAGTATATTCAGAATGTTATTGGTATTCTGTCTTAGTTTCAATTTTATAGTGTCTGTCTTTTTTTCCATGTATCTCGACCACTATTTCCAATAGGTACTTATGGGTTATTTTCCAAAATAATATTAAGCCTTTAATTCCAATTTATAGCGAATCAAAATTTCTGGTGTTTTTACCAAAAATACATATTCTCTGGCGTAATTTCTGAGTATTTAAACTTTTGAAAACATTTTCCATACAAAATGGATCATACAAAATAGATCAAAATCAGTTTTCGAGAAAAGCAAACATTAAAAAATGGTTCATTTGCAGATGCCATTGATAGCCATTTTTTCAATTTTTTCACCAAAGGATACAGAATTTTTGAGAAAAATAATATAATCAAAAAAAATTAGAAAAAATTGTTCAAAAAACGCTAAGAAACAAATTTATGAAAATCGATGTATCCGTTAAGCCTATAGCTTAACAGACAGCCAGAAAGGCGGACAAAATTTCAAGACTAACTTTTTTGTCTTCCATATCAACGTATAATTACTAAATTTGATTAAAATTCGAGATCTAATTTTTTAAGAATCCATTTTGACTTTATTGAATATGAATTACAAGAAAATTTATAATTATCACGGATTAGTTTATAATTTTTTTTTTTTTTATTTAAAGTAATTTAACAAATTAATTAATTACAATTGATAATTGACAATCGTAATACGGATGACTATTTTGTATTAGTAGCCAACTCAGTGTATGTTAGCTTCTATAAATAAGTGTTTGAGAAAATTTCAACTTGTGAAGAAAAACTCTAGCGAAAAAGTATTTATAATTGTTTACATATTGACGTAACGTTCCAAAAACTGAAATTAACAAAAACTTTTAGCCAAAATTCTTAAAAATAATTTGGTACTTTCAATAAATTCAATTTTAATCAAAATTTATATTTTAATTAAGTATAAATTCAAAAATTTAATACCCATGAGAATTCTGCGCTTTGGGCCTTAGTCACTTTCTATACGCCACTATTTGCTGTCAACAACTACCATATAACTTAACAAATTTTCCAAACTCCCCTCAATGGACCGTAAGTATAACTACTTATAGCCAATTTGTTCTAGGAGCTGTTTTGGGGTTCATTTAGCGGTTCCTTGCATTTTGAATAAAGTGCCAAAACAAAAAAAATAAGGTACAAAAACATTAAATAAATAGATGGTCATAAAAAAGAAGCACACAGTGTAACTATATACCAATACGTTTTTTTTTGTAATTTGATTAAACTTGAAACAATCTAAAACAATGAACGAACTTTTTAAACAGAATAGGTATACCTACCTTAGATGCTTGTGTTTATTTTTTTTATTATTATTTCTATCCTTGATATTGCTATGGGTTGGCTTGGCTTGGCTATATATGGTACTTTATATCACAACTTAAGCCCGTTAAATTAATAAAAAAAGAAAAACTTCCTTCTATTTTTGTTTTTAGGAAAAAAAGCAAAGCATGTCTGGATGTGAGAGTTTTTTTTAGGGTCATTCGTTTTCAAAGTAAGTATATAGCTGACCTACATTTTGATTTTTAAAAACCTTTGTTCATGGATGGATAATTTCATTAAAAAAAAACAACAATCTGAAGTGAACAAGGTTCATATTTTCATATGCAAATGATTTTGTTTATTTTTTTTTTCTTCAATTTTTGCATACAAATTCCTACGCAAAAGATATCCAAACCTTTAACATAAACTCAATAACAGTTAACGAAAAAAAAAGGATTTTATGTGTTTTAGAACAAAACAATGTAATTTACTAAAAATAATATTAAGACATTTTTCTTTTGTAAAGAAAAAATTAAATCTAACAAAAATTTAAGATACCTACGCAATAGAAACAATTTTTTTGTAGGTTATGTATAACTTTAGGGTTCAATTTGCGAAAAGTAACACTAAATGGTGAAAAGTAAAGCATTTTCAAGTTTCGGGCATTTAAGGTATCTTCTATGCAGGGGCGGCCTGGGAGTCAAAGGGCCTCCCGGGACTTTAAGAAAAAGGGCCACAAAATAATAAAATGAGTAGAAGTAGTGAAAAAAGATTATCTACGAAAACGACGATAAAAATTTTGTATCTATACAGAAGTAGTAGTACAAGTACCTAATTATTAAAAACAATTGGAAGTCTTTAAACAAAACATAAATTATAACCCACATAATTCGTTACTGTCAATTGGAGTCGAGTGTATGTACACTCCTAATATGGTAACGATATTAATGAAATAACATAAAAAATATATTTATGTATGTATAACTAGCACCCCTGTGCTCGCCTTGCCTTTATTCTAATAATGTGAAAAATGGTTTAATGATTTTTTTTGTTTATTATATTCAATAAAATTAATATGTATACTTACACTTACTAAAATGCAATCTATAATGATAAGAATTTTGGCTTACTATCAAATAAATTTATGAATATTTGAAATTTAAAAAAAAAAAAGTGTGAGTGCTGGGACTCACGGTTAAGATGTGTAAACATCAACATTCGTCCGAATGCCTCATAGACCGAGAGCCTACATCAAATTTAGGGTGTGGATGATAGCAAACATTTTTTTTGTTGGTATTTTTATATAGATCTTAATTTTTCATAAGCAAATTTGAAAATCGGTAATGATGCATGGAAAATGAAAGCGCAGTCCATGTACTATATGGTCTAAGCAACCAACCACATTTCAACCCAAACTGAACTCGACTTTTTGATTTCGTATATAAACACTCAGCGGTTAGATACTGAGCGTACATAGCGTTGAACGCACTCAATTTTCGTGAAGCTCAGAACAGAGATTATGGATAATTCATAAGTCTGCTATTACACGATGAATCTAGTTGCATGCGCCTTTTTCGAATTCTTCTTTGTTATTTCGTCCGCTGTTTCAGGCGCTATTACACGTTGAAACCAAAGTCAGGAATCTAATTTGACAGTTTTCTTTATTTTTCATTTTCGTGTTGGGCTGTGCTCAAGCAATAAAAAAACTTTTTCTGTTTTTATTTTTGTTTTCATTATTAGATATATTGAAGAAAGAAAGGTTTGTGTGCCTTTAAGTGAATATCAGTCAAGAAAAGCAATAATTTTTTTTATATGTTGTTTTTAAAGATGAAATCTCATTTCTGGAAAGCCTATAAGGCTATCAATAACAGTGCTTTGCATCGAAATTTACTCTTTGAACAACAAAACCATATGAAGCAGAATAGTAAAAAACGGACAAGAGAAAAGAGAAACGTCAAATAGTTGCATCGAAAATTTTACTCACGCGACACCGGTCACTTTTTTTCCGTACCATCTTTTCGATTTTTTTTCTCTTTTGCACTTACGTAGTTCGAAAAGTCGCATGCGTCTAGATGCATCGTGTAATAGCAGACTAATCTCTGGCTCAGAATCAAAATAACGACCACGGCTACAAGATAAGAATCACGACTACGAGATGAGTGGGCGTAAATTTTAATTTTTTTTTTAAATTATGCGTTTTCTAAGTTGACGCAAAGTTTTTCAAAAAATTCAAAATTTACACTGAGCCATCTTTGGCGTCTACTTTAAGGTACATACATTCATACAATGTATGTGATGTATGTTCTGTGAAATAGGCCCCTGGTCTCAAAACAGTCATGTAATTGAAAAAAAGTAATGCAAAGAATACAAAATACGGATAAAGGTAGCTGCAAACAAACGCGAAAGCGGTGGCGATCACGATAAAATTGTGGATGCCATACACATAAATCAAAGGAAAGGCACACATCTACACGATTGAAGTGTGCTTTGATTTTTATATGAGGCATCCACATTTTTATCGTGATCGCCACCGCCATCGCGTTGGTTTGCGCGTAGCCTAATGCTAAAGAAGCGTTAAAAAGAGTCTCGTAAAACTTGGCCCACGACTCACAAGGCAGCTGGTCTTCCATCTTATCTTTTTTCGCTTTCGCACTCATTATGTTTGAATAGAGTCAGACGCAAAGAATCATCATGTAATAGGGGCTTAATATATCCTCTAAGCAGCCAACCAAATTTCAACCCGAACTGAACTCGACCTTTCGATTTCGTATATAAATACTCAACGTTTAGTTACTGAACGCACATATTGTTGAACGCACTCAATTTTCGTAAAGCTCAGAAACACGATCACGACCACGATCACGATTACAACGTTACGTTACGTTTTCTTTTCACCCTACCGCCAGTATAGATGTTTACACATCAAAAATTAAATTTCGAAAAATGGGTGGGTTTTTTCGACTTTTGAAAATATTGCATTTGGTTCTCGAGGTTGTAAACTTAGATGAGCATCACAAACAATTTAGTAAAACGTCGGAACTACTGGTTCTGGCCGGTTCTTATTTCTTTCTATTATGATAAAATAAATAAATTAAAAATTGGGTGGTGACACTCGTGTAGAACCAGGGCCTAGTGACTTACATTACACCTCTCAACCATTCCTGTGTGCGTGTTATTGGCAGGAATGGAGGGGACCCCAAATTTTTTCATAGAGGATTTGTCAATTCCTCACAAGATACAGTAGCCCGTGACAAAAAATTCTGTTTTTTAAAGTGGAATAGGGTGGGAGTCGAACCCAAGACCTTCGGCGTAACAGTCCTATACGCACTAACCATTACGCCACGGGCCACGGCCACCTACTAAAAATCATACTAAATTTGGCTTACATTTTGGGAATTGGGCTAAACACTTTGTAAACTTCTGTATCTGTGTTAGAAAAAAAAGACTTAAACATAAAAAGTCATGTTTAGCTTCGTATGCAGTAAAGAGAAATGTAACGTGATTTTTCAAAAAACATTGCTGCAATAATGCAAATTTTATAATTAATGTTTTACAGAAACTTCGAAAAGATTCATAACAATCGAAATATCGTTGTTTTACTTTTTTATTTTTATTTTTTTGCAGCCCTGAAATATGTATCATGAACTGCCGTTTGAGTTTTTTTGTACTTTCATTGATTTAAACATTTCCACGAAAGATTTGTAGTTTTACGCTGCAACATCCAATTCATTTTTATTCTTTACTCGTCTTTTGGAAGCTCTCTTATTCAACTTTGTGAGAAAGCTTTCCTTTAAATTAACTTAAAAATGAAGGCAATTTGGGGGCCTCCTTAAGTTCAAATGGGGCCACAATAGCTCAATATTTAGTACCAACCACCCTAACTAAAGTTTCGTTTAAAGTGTCTAAGAGTACTGTGAGGCGTCAATATTAAATTCACGGGTCATCAATACAGTTGTGAGGAACCAATAGCTTTATAGTCATTGTGGAGGCCCTTAATAGGGCCGTGTGGGCCTCCTGAGCTTCCTTTGGGGCCACAAAAGCTGTATATTTATGTAATTTCTTTGTGGTGTAGTCTCCATGTTGTGTGTATGAATGTATATATGTAAATATAAAATAAAAATGAAAATATATTAAAAAAGACTAAACGCACTTGAAGAATTTGAAATTTACAAAGCTTACAAGACAGAACAAGGCAAAATACTAAACGACAAACTAACAATAAAAACTAACACACTGTTTAATACAGCCATTGAGTACCAAAACAGGCAAACAACAACGCCAGCTTAAACGAGACAAATATATAAATCGCATACAACAACCATAATAATTCAACACAGACCACGGCAAGCACAAAAAACTAACATTCTTGGCAACCCAACAACCAAAGTCACCAAATTGAGCCCGATGATGTTTTTTTAAAAACCGAAACGCGTCGCATTACAAAATATTATATAATGTTGTGAATAATTAAAAATTTTTGAATTAAAATAAAATTAAAAAATATACAAATATTAAAATTTTTTTAATATATTTTCATTTTTATTTTATATTTACATATATATATTTATGTAAGGCCCGTATGAAATCCAATTTTATGAACAAAATTTCTTTTAAAAGTACAGAAAATACTGCAGGAGCTTTTGTGCATATTTTACTCGCCCATTGGCCCACCGGGCAAAATACCGGTTGCCCAGTCCGCCCCTGCTTCTATGTATTTTATTAACCTATTTGAATTTTTGTATTTCTGGCTCTTAAGGGCAAGTATATGGTTTCAAGGTAAAAAAAAAACTTTCGAGGTTTTAATAAAAATTATAACATTACTACGATGATGGAGAATTCTGAAAAAGTGAGTTTCGTGTCGTCCCGTCGCGTCGGTCTCTGTGTCTGTCTATCCATCTATGTGTTTACTGTAATTTTGGAAAATTAATTTGTTTCAAATTTAATACAGAACATTTCTATAATAAGAGTTTCCAGACGGAAAATTGGAATTTTTGTTTTTGCTGCTCATCTAAAATGATTTTGGTTTTTTTTTTTTCAAATTTTCTCAAAAATGGCTTTGACTTTGTTGATTAAACTTTTTAACCTGAAATGACTAAATAGTGATTATAAGAAAATTTCGTTTCAAGTTTTTGCCAAAAAATTCGTATTACATATTTGGAAATGGGATTTGACGTTTTTTTGAGAAAACATATTCACGTAAGCTTTATAATGGCGTTAGAGATTTTATTATAATTTTTTGCAATCCAATGCTTCTGAATAGTTGCATTTAAAACACTTATATGCAAGGAACCGTTATTTTTAGTTATAAGAATAATTTTTATTTCAAATCTGCTAGATAATAACGGGTGATTTTTTAGCTGGTTTGGTTTTGGCAACACTGGTTTTGACAGCTGACGTGTGTTTAGTACCTTGTGTCACTGTCAAACAGCTTCAGTTTGGTTTGCAATTTAACCATGGATCGTCTTACAAATGAACAACGCTTGCAAATTATTGAATTTTACTATCAAAATTCGTGCTCGGTTCGAAATGTTCATCGCGCGCTGCTTCCATTTTATGGTCGGCATTCTCGACCTTCTGAGGGTACGTAAATAAGCACAATTGCCGCATTTGGAGTGAAGAACAGCCAGAAGCATTGCAACAGTTACCAATGCATCCTGAAAAAGCCACTGTTTGGTGCGGTTTATGGGCCGGCGGCATTATTGGGCCATATTTCTTTAAAGATGATGCGAATCGCAGCGTTACTGTCAATGGTGAACGCTACCGAGCAATGATAACAAACTTTTTTTTGCCCAAAATGGAAGTTCTTGACTTGCATGATATGTGGTTTCAACAAGACGGTGCCACATGCCACACAGCACGCGAAACAATGGCGCAATTGCGAGGCGAGTTTGGTGAACAGTTAATTTCACGTTTCGGGCCGGTCAATTGGCCGCCTAGATCGTGCGATTTGACACCATTAGACTATTTTTTGTGGGGGTATGTCAAGGCTAATGTCTATAGGGACAAGCCCGCTTCGATTGACGCACTGGAAGCCAACATCCATGCATTCATTCGTGAGATACCGGCCGATATGTGTGAAAGAGTATGCCAAAATTAGACTCAGCGGATGGGCTACCTGAGACGCAGCCGCGGTCAACATTTGCATTAAATTATCTTTAAACATTAAATTGCAAGGTTCAAACTATCGATTCAAATAAATATTTCATTCATTTTTTCGAATTTTTTGTGGTTTTTTTAAAAAAAAAGTTCTAAACCTCTTAAAAAATCACCCGTTATAAGTTAGCTGGTTGCTAACTTAAATAAAAATCGATTGAGTCGTTTTCGAATTTTAAAGTTCTCAAAAAAAAAAACAAATTTGAAACTTTTTTTAAAAAACCAGAACAAGAAAAATGTAATTTTTGTGTATAATATCTAAAACGTTTTGAAATATTTTCTACAAATTGATCATAAGTGGTTTAAGTGGTTATACTCATCACACAATAATTTGAAAAATGAAAATTTTTAGCCCCGTACATCTAACCACAGGCTGAGAAAAAAAAACTGCCAGGCTCTAGAATTTGATATCGTGGTACTTGTACCTTTTAACCCACTTATTCACATTTTGGGTATTCTTTCAATCCCCAAATTTTCTGTCACTTCTCTGAGACTATAAGAATTGTTTTCTTTAACGCACTGAAAAATTTCAAAATATCGATAGTTAAAAATTCGGAAACTCCGAATGTGGTCAATGTTTTTGGAAACAAAATACTACCTCGTAATAGAATTATCTTTCTTAATGTTGATGTTGTTTTAAATGAAAAGAAAACCAATGAGAGTAAAAAGGGAAAAATCAAAAACCAACTAAAATTGATGAAAAAAATATATATTGTTCAAAAATTCACCTATAGCTAAGAAAAAATCTTAAATCAAAAAATTTGGAAACAAGTGTCTTTTAATTTCTTATCTGCTTCTCGAAACTGTAAAATTTATTTCTATAATTCGTCATCCTAATATAAGGTAATTTTTTTCTCCAACCTCTATTTTTTATTTTTTTTATTTGAAAAGTTTTTATCTCGAGTTTTAGATTTTCTAAAATTTTCTTTTGTTTGAGTAACTTCTTTGTATTAAAAAATCTATCGATTACAAAAAAATCCAATTCTCTATCATTTTTGGTTTTGAAAATAGAATGTAGACCTTTTTCTTTGTTTACCCTAATTTATACCCTCCTATTGAAAGTCCGATTTTAAAAAATCACGTATTTTACAATTTTTAAATAATTTTTCTTTTTACATGATATTTCACTTAAACCTACCATATGATTTGGGTCAGATAATTAAAAAAAAAGAAACAAAAACCGACCTTTAAAGCGTGGCAGACCTATGCCTTGACTATATTTCGTCAGGCAACCCAGGCGCAAAATGTTAGTTAAGACGCTACCTAAAAAACTTTATACTCCTTATCTGATAACTCGATGAGGGTAGGTCGTCCTATGGCGGGATCTTCTACTATACAAAAATTGCTGATATTTTTTTAAGTTGGGGGCATGTTTTTGAGAAAAATTAAATTTTCATTTTTTGCAAAAAAAAAAAAAAAAAGTACGGCAGATATGTACCTACTAATATTTTTAGTCCTATAAAAACATGAAAAACAATCGTCGGGAGAATGCTCTCTAGTTATCAAGTTTAAAAAAAAATCGACCCACGCGTTTAAGCTACAGCCAAAAGTTGAAAAAGTCAGACTAGACGGACTGAATTTCGAGATAATTTTTCAACTTAGATTTCATCGTAATGTCATAATATTTCAATCAAAATCTCGAGTTCTTTTTTTTATGAATCCATAATTTGCCATAGTATTAACATATGTACAATGTACATAATATTATGTTCGCAAGTAAAAAATTACGTTAGGTATATTTTCGCCCAAAATGTCAAAGCGGAAAAAAAAACCTTATTAACATTTTTTTGTTTTACGATTTTAGCAATATTAGCGAGAGCTTCGGCATTATGACATTTTGTTTGGGTGTATGAACTTCCAATTGGGCATACAGCCCAAGGTATAATAATGCCCAAATATTAAAAATGTCAAAGCGCCCAAAAATGGACACATACACCCAAAAACTTTTCCAAAAAATGACACACCCTCTACCCTTTTGATTCTTAAATATCGTACAAATCAAAATAATGGGCCTTGTGGAATAAAAAAAAAGCTAAAGCTAAAACTTAGAATTTTAAGTAAAAGCTAGGTTTTTGGTGAATAAAAATGAGCTTAAGCTATAGCTAGTTAAAGATGTTTTCTAGTCATAGCTATTTTAAAATAGCCAACGCTAAATTCATTTAGTTTTAGCTTATTTTCCCAGCATAAGCTTCATATTGTATGAATAAAAATAGCTTTAACTAGAATATTAAAGTCAAAGCTACAAAAATTTCAAGATTTGTTCTCCCTGTCTAGAAAGCTTTGACTAGGTCTTATTTTCAGTATTCTCTTTAGTTATAGTGCGATTATGGTAAGAAAATAAAATTTTAGAAGAAACGGTTGGAAGTAAGTGATGAGGATTTTCATAGTTTATTTAGATTTTTCAAAAGAAATGTGTAATGGCTATCTGATTACTTTATAGAAGACTCAACGGAGCGTAGAGGTGCACTGACCTCTGAGCAGAGAATACAGATATTTTTAAGATATCTAAGTGAACCTGGATTTCAGTATGATGAAGGACAAAATCTTGGAGTTGAACGCTTTTCTGTATGTAAGACTGTTAAGCACGTAGTTGTCGTTGAAAGTTACATCATGAATTAAATGCACGATTCAATCGCACGAACTTACTATTGATTTAAGGTAGATAGGCATTGTAGGTACATATATAAGCCAAAGTTAATTTAGAATTATAAAGCAGGTACTTAAAAATTTTGCGAGCTGTTAATTAAATTAATGTTAGAGAGTAACTCAAAAATGAGACAATTGTCTTTATACTTTTTAAAATATCAACACTGTTTTATTGGAGCTACCCGACCTATGTACAAATTTGAAACCAATTGGTCCACAGTGAACGTATAGACGCCTGAAAGAACAGATAGTGGCAAAACAAAATCTAAAACAACCTTCCTTTCGGTCTTTATATGAACAGTTCTAGCTAAAGCTACCTAGTCGAAACATATGAATAAAAAACAAACTGCTTAAATTGCGAAGCTTAAACTAGAATTTTCTAGCACAAGCTATTTAGCGTTATCATTTTTTTATTCACATAAAACAAAGCTTAAGCTAGAATTGTCTAGCTTTAGCTGCTAGTAAAAGCTATGACTAGTTGGCTTTAGCTTCCTCCAAAAAAAAGCTTTAACTTTTTTTTTATTCACAAGACCCAATAAATTAAAATAAACAAGCATTTTAATTTCAATTTGGGATTCGTAAAATTTTATAGCTTCATCTAAGAAAATTACATAATAATAGATAATATTGTATACTTTTTTAAGCAAATACTAATACAAAAATTTTTGGTGTTAAAAAAAAATAGTAATACATACAAACATATTTTTAAAAAATATCACATACTTATACCCACATATAATCAAGATTTTTGGATTCTACAATGACTTGACAATCCTTTGGCAATAGTATATGTATATTGTATATATAGCAATTGACAAACAAAAAGAAAACTTAAATGAGTTCATTTTGTATAATAAAAGAAAACATCAACATTGACAATACATAAATAAAGTCTTCAGAAAATTTCAATAAATCTTTTCGTTTGTCCATTCGTACCAATCGCTTATATAAGCCCACCTCAGGGTGAATGAAAAATTGGGTTTCCTTTTGTTCATGTTCATGCAGGGTTCAAGGCTCACAGTTTTATTTTTATTTAAATAAAAAAAAGATTTATAACAATTTGCATTCATCCATAAAGGAACAAAAAAAAAAATAATTCACTTTGTGACGTAGGTTATAGTAGACCTTTCAAGTGCAGATCCAGGGGGAAGTTTGGATATGGTTCGTTCTCTTTTCATTTTCTTCTTATATAAAATATACCACATAATTATTATTGATGTAAATATATAGGTCAGTTCATGGTAACTCACGTGTTACCATTTATGAGGGTTTTATTCGAGCTATTTTATTAAAATTTTATTTTAATATAAAATAAAATAAAATAAAATAAAATAAAAGAAATATATATTCATGGATAGATACATATAGATGTTAGGTATAATATATTGTAAGTACCTACTTTTGAATTTGTTCATATATTCACTCCTCAACTATCTCATTTTGTATTAATAAACCAATACCAAAATTCATCGATTTTTAGCTTCTTTATTAGCCTATAACCTATATTTAAAATTCCAAGTATGTCCACATGTTTTTTCTCAGATAAATCTTACATGGAAAATCTAAAAATGAGGTAAGTCTCATAGCACCTACTTAAATTTTTGTTTGGAAGAAAACATCAAGCCCTTTTTTTTTTGAAATACCCTTACGAATGAATATACATATTTACATTGTACGTACATATACATATTTAAAAAAAGGTCACGAAAATATTATATGCATATTTATGTAGATGGAAATTGTCTTTGGTTTTGAAACAATATCAATCACCCTTCCAAATTTATATTTAAAATCCGCGCCTGAGATCCTCTAAGATAGAGAAGCCACAAAATCGATAAACATTCTGAGATAACTATAATACTCATGAATTATTCATTATTTCAGGACTTCCTCCATAAATATATTGTTTGTTGTGTTAGTACGACATACAGTGCGTTCTTTTTGTGTGTGTGTAACAAAACACATATCCAAGTCATTTAAATAATTGAGTTGTTTATAAAGAAAAATACACTCCAATGAAATTCACTTCTTTTTTTTTTTTATTTCATTCAGTTTAATTTTCAATTTTTGATGGTGACAATATTGTTGTTTGAGTAACTTTTTATTAATTATAAAATAAAAAATACTAAAGTCAGTCTTGTTTTGAGTGAAAAACATGCAGAGTGTGATACATTCAGAAAATGCATCCTCAATCTAGAGACTCGAAGTGTATGTTCCTGAAGATTACTAGGTACTGTTATTGCTATTTTTAAATTAATGACAACAATTTCATGGAATTAAATCTATTTTAGGTAAAATAAATCAATACAAGTACCACCACAGCTAAATTATAGGTACATTTATTTACTATATGTAGGTTATAGTATTTACAAAAAAAACAAACTATTTTTAGTTTGTGGTTAATGTAAAAGTTTTCACCTTTTTATATGGTAATGCGTATGGTAATATGGTTTCGATATTTTGATGAAAAAGGGTCGAATTGAGCACCTACATATTATTATAAATAAGAACGTACATATCATATAGATATTATGTACAAAAAAAAAGGTAACTTAATGTAGAGATATATTATACGTATGTATGTTTTTGACATCGGATTGAATTCCCAACTTCATCTGACCCGCACCAAAAACCAAAATCATTTTGTTTACCATATTTTCTGTATATGTTGAAGATATTTTATTTTTTTTTCCGGTCACAGAATTTTTAACAGGATGATTGCGGTTTGACTTAGAGAAAAAAGGATACCATCATAATGTGACACCACAACGGGTGAAAAGTTTTATTGAATATATACCTCTATATGCCAAATTAGAGTAATTTGACATTCAAGGTGTGTTTATAGTTCAAAAAATAATTCTCGTTACCTGAAAAAAAAAAAAAAAAAAAAAAAAAACTTTAGGGTCAGCTTTCATTATTTTATGTATTACTATTGACATTTTGTTCTTTATTTTACATAAATATACATGATAGGTTAAGACTTTTAAAGTAAATATAATTTATATTTTGTTTGCGGTTTCTTTTTTGGGGTAAGTTTTGGGTTTACATATTTACGAAAAGAATCGTGAAAAGATAAAGTATTCATTTTAAGGTTACTTTATGTAGTATGATTTGAAAAAAAGGAATCTTCAAAAATATTATAACACTTCGTAAGTATGCAAAGTAAAATGTCAAAATTCCTACCATAGTATTCCTAGGATTTTAATAGTCAGACTGTCAGAATGTCAGACATACTCTATAGAATATTGCTTTTTCACATCGAATCAAATAAGAAGTTATAAAAGACGAACTTCTTCATTTTTTGTTAAGAACCACCTTATAATGGAAAATTATGTAACTTCAAATAAAAAATTACCTACAATTTCAGGTATCCTTTCAATTAATTTTGTAAATAAACACAGATCAGATAAATCTAAATAGGACACTTTTCCTATTTTTTAATTAAAATTATAAATTTTAAATATATTATATAAATACAGTATACCTATACTTCCTGCAAACGGACATCCCTCCCATAAGCGGACACCTATCATAACTGGACAGATTTCAAAGAACAAAACTAAATTCAAGATTTTTAATAGTAATAACTTTCCAATAAGCGGACTCTCTAACAACCGGACGCGGACACCAAATTTAATAACCGCAATAGATTTTGGCCCTTTCATAAGCGGACATAAGTTCATGTGGAGTACCTATATACCATTGTTGCCGCGGTGAAAGAAGCAGTGAGGGCCGATTAGAAATTTTTTGAGGGCAATTTGACAAAAGCTGGCAAAATATTTTACATAAAAATCCTTCCTTAAAAAATTAAATTTAAGTTTATTAATATTGGTATTTATTCTTGTAATTTATTTAATCATTAAATTTCTTACATATACATAGTTTAAAAAATAATTTAAGAAAAATCACAGATGTATCATATTTTTTTAATAATTCATAGACATCTTAGGCAGTTTTGAGCCATTAAACAAAAATAAATAAAAATAACTCAAAATTTAGTAATATTTTAAAGTAATCACATTAAATCTTAATTCGTTTTACAAGATTAAAATTAGGAATTAAATTACCACAGTTATTCAAGTTGCCCTGCATAAAATCTTTAAGGCTCATTAACTAGTGAATATTTTCATACGATAAGCTATTTCGATTATATCAGTTTTTATATTGTTCAGAGATGAAAAAACCCGCTCAGCAGACTCAGCACTGCTATGTGGAAGACTCAATAAGTTAATTGCAAAAGAATACATATATTTTTAAATAACTGATAAACAGCAAAATTTTTCATTTCCATCAACTGAATCCACCATTTAACAGCGTCAATATCATGATTTTCTTTATTTATCTTCTAAACAGTTTTGTATAGCTCTTCAGCCATTATATTTTCAGTGCAACTGAATAAGTTTGGAAATTTTATGAACAGAGTTGTCAAATGATCAGAAATCAATCTAAAATGGTACTTTTTGCTTCAAATAATTAACATTTAAAATTTGAAAAGCTTTTAACAAATTGTCAGGCAAATTTAATTTAATTTTTAACTTCTAAAATAAAGATTTGTGGCCATTTATAATTGGCCCAGGCAAAGGGCCAAAATATAAAACAGGGGGCCAAAAGGCCCTATCGGGCACTTTGTGGCAACGCTGGTTACTACCTACTATTTTTCAATTTTTTTAAGATCCATTTCCGTATTTTTGAATAATAAATTACATTACTTGTAGAAATATCATGAGGGGTGAAATCCTCGCAAGAAAAAAATCTAAAAAAATTTTCTTGCACAGAAATTTATTCATATATGTGAAATTTTGTTGTATCTCGCACGAGAGAGTTAATTGTATATTAAAGATTAGGTATATCATAATGGAAAAAAATTTATTTGAAAATTTTGAAATGGAGCAATAGTTATAACTAATAATGAACATAATAGGCGTGTTTTTTTGGGAATCTATACATAGTACAGTAATAAAATTCCAAAAAAATACATCGGCAGAATATATGTAGCTTGGTTTTTATATTCACATTTAGTACTATCAAACAATTATAACTACTCCATGAACAAATCTATATAGAGATACAATTCAATTATAATTAATCGTATGAACATCTAAGAACAAATCTAACAAAATTCAATTCGAAACTCGAATAAACGTAAGACAACATCCACAGTAGGATTCAACTTAAGATTTTTATCGGTCGTAATACTACTGGCGATGTTGTATTTGTAATGCATGTAAAATTTTATTATACAACGGATAGCTTTTCCAATAAAACGCGCCTAATATGTGTGCATATAAAAGCTTTGTTAGGTTGGAAGTACAGTGAAAGCTTTAATAAGCGGACACTTATGGTCACCCAATTTTTGTCCCTTTATGAGAATTGTCCGGTTAAAGGAAATAAATAGAAAAACGTTTTTTTTTAACTTCATATTAAATTTGTATTGTTAAAGAATAAATGACATCACTCAAAATATTTCAATCTGAGAAGGAATCTACACCTAAGTGTAATAATTTTAAATTATTGATTGCCGTAGTTTTTCTACTTTTTGCTGCATAATTAATTTTCCAAATGGCTTTCACGATTTTGTATGTGTTCAAAAGCTACAAAATCAAAATACAAAAGGAATTTACATGTGCAATAACGGAATGCGAATAGAAAAGAGAACCATACACTCACAAAATAACAACAACTTAGATAGCTACCTGGGGAATTTACCTAATAAACTTTCAATATAAATCCGTTGGGTTGGGGTCATTATTCTGTAAGTGCCAAAATTCAGTTTCCAAAATTCTGTATTTTAAAATTCTGTAAAACTAAAATTCTATATTTCAAAATTCTGAAAAGCTAAAATTCTGTTTATCAAACTTCTGTAAAACCATTATTCTGTTTTTCAAAATTCTGTATTCCAAAATTCTGTATTTCAAAAATTCTGTAAATTATAAAAGAAAAATTGTTTTGATAGTGAAAAAAAGTGCGCACTTTTTTTCATTATCAAAACAGTTTTTTTTATAATTTACAGAATTATTTTTGATAATGAAAAAAAGGAGCGCACTTTTTTTCATTATCAAAACAGTTTTTTTTTATAATTTACAGAATTATTGAAACTCAGCATTTTGAAGTTCAGAATATACAGTATTTATAATTTCCCAGAATTTTGTATTAACAGAATTTTGATATACAGAATTCTGGATTTACAGAATTTTGATATACAGAATTCTGGATTTACAGAATTTTGGAATACAGAATAAAAGATTTGCAGAATAATGAAATACAGAATTATGATCATACAGAATTTTCAATCTATTTACAGAATTTTGGTCATACAGAATTTTGAAATACAGAATAACGACCCGTTCCCAAATCCGTTCTGTCCGGTTATTAGAGCTTCGCGTCCGGTTATCGGAGATTTTCAACAGATTTCCATTAGTACTAAAAATAAAACAGATTTCATTTTTGGAGAGAAAATAACCCCTTAATAAAATTATGTGTATTGGAGTTTTCTATCTAAAATCTGAATCTAAAATCAAATTTAAAAAAATTTAAAAAATTTAAATTCTCATTATAAATTATGCCTCTTAGAAAGGATGTTAATTAAAAAGTTTTATAATATGTGAACCCTGCTCAGAAATGAGAGAATTGAACAATGTTAAGCTTATACAATTCTAACTGAATAAAAATTAAAAATTATTGCTAAGAAGACTATAAAAATATAATAGCCCGCATAATAATGTGAAAAGGTATTGTTGTTAAATAAGGGTAATAATTTGTAAAAGAATTCTCAACATATATAAGCATTAAAGCACATAGCACTTATACTATTTTCTTCTTTTCTGCACTTTTTCCCATTAATTTATGTATGTACCTACCTATACGACTATACTGAGGAAAGGGCAAAGTCATTAGAATACTAAATTAAGGGTAATTAAGGACAAACAATGATACACGTATGCTCTTATGTATATGTAGGTATTCTATCAACTACCAAATAGACACCAATCTCGAACAAAGACAAATAAAATAAAGAGCAAAATAGGGTCGTAAGGATTTGATGGCCTTATGGGTTTGTTTTTTTTTTTATCATATTCTAAGATTATTAAAAAAAATTTTAACCTTAAACATATTATGCCTTCAATAAAAAGAAATTTAGATAAAATCTTTATTTAAAAGGTTCTTTAAATAAAATTCACAAGAGTGTTATATGTATGTATTGAGCGCCATTTTTTTAACGTGGTTGTATCGTCTTGGTGCTGGTTTCATTAGATTCAGCATAAATTATTTTTGTATACAGCTATAATTGTGCCAAAGTAACTGCAACCTCCCCCTCTCCACATTAAAAAAAAATGATCACCAAAATATATTTGTATAGACCCCCTTCTGATTGAAGTCCAATATGTTTGAAAATAAATATCTAAGCATTGTTCGAGTAAAAAAAAAAAAAAAAACATTATAACATTTCTTCATACATTTTCATCATCTATTTTTTAATATTTTATTGTATGTATTTATTTTTTTTTTTTTTTTTTACAAATACGTTACCACCCCTTAAGTGAATCCTTATTGGAAGTTAAAGAACACCCTATACTAGATAGATTGTGGAGGAAGAAACTTACCAAAATATTTGTGCCTTTCATTTGTTTTATCTTTGTTTTATTATGTAAATTTACTTTGTGTTTTTGAATACAAAAAAAGTCAATGAATATTTACATATGAAGGGTTGGAAGAAAAACACTTTTAACTAAAACAGCAAATGTTACATAAATTTACATACATGATTCCAAGGGAAAGAAAAATTAGTAAAATAAAAAAAGGTACCTAACCTATTTTCGAAATAACAACTCATCATAACGGTAGAATTTCTTGGTAAATGTGTAAAATGTACCAAATTATTTAAACAAAATATTGTTTTCTTGCTTACCTACCAGATATTATTTAATATCTAATTATCATTTTATGTCTCCATTGCTGCGCTTAGGGTATATGTTCAGTAATCAGACAGATTCCAAGGCCAACAATTTTATTAATAAATGGTAGGTACCTATACTAGAGCTCCCTATTACACGGATATTTAAAAACACGGATACACGTGTTCTTATAATATCCAGATTTGAATCCGTGTATTTCGTGTATCCATGCATCCGTGCGTCCGTGTGTCCGTGTATCCGAAGATCCGTGTATTTTAAATAATCCAATCATCACTGGAGAGGGCCAAATTTATGGGATTTTTTTGATAAAAATACGACAACGGCTTGGTAGTCGAATCTGTCAGTGGATTCAAATTTAAATTTATAATTTTCTTTAAAAATCGATTTTTTTTGGAAAATCACCAAAAATAAAAATCTATAATATCCATTATCCCTCAAAATTTTGAGCTTGTAAGCCCACCCTTTGAAAAGATAAAAATCAAAAACCATTTTCGTGTATTAAGAATCCGTGTAATAAAGATCCGTGTATGCTTAATATCCGGATACACGGATATTAAGCAAATAAATACACGTGTTTTAAGAGAACGGATTTTTATTTGCGTGTAATAATTACACGGAGTCCGTGTACCCGTGTTTTTCAAATACACGGACTGAATCGTAGGCTCTAGTACCTACCTATTTGAATTGAAAAATTAAAATTTTGTCTTTGAGCAAAATTCATATCATTTTTTTTTAAATAACTTCATATAAACCAAAACAAAATTTGAATTTTTAAAAAAACTTTTTGAATACTTACTTATACGTACATAGCTAATAAAAAAATCGAGAAAATATTTTTGGACTAATAATCAACTTCCTTTCTTAAATTGAGTAATATTGACCCAATTTGTTATGAAATCTCGGCTCATCAATTGTTTTCTCGACTTGTGGAACCATCCTAAATGGGTTAATAGTTTACTTTAATCTTATTTTATTAAATACAGGGTGATCGGAATAAGGTGCACCAAAGAGCTAGATCGAGTATGTTGAGTTAAGAAAAGAAAAAAATCGTATAGGAGGAGGGGTCTGTTTCCCCCCGTTAAAACAGAAAAAAAATATTTAAAAACAACGGTAAAATTTAAAATTCAATGCTATACCTTTTTTAGAAAGCCAGAAATCTCTTCTTTAATTTTCATTTCAAATAAAATTGAGTTAGTGAATAGTTTTTGAAAAATTAATTTTCAAACTCGAAATTTTGAAAAAGAAAATTTCTAACTATTTTTTTTTTTTAATTTTATGTACCCAATTAAGAATAATTTTTGCTTTCAAAAATCAATAGGGGTATTCCCGATCCGATGCAAACTGGTCTTGCATTATTGCAAAAGTGCAAAGTTTTTTTTTACAATGGGGTTAGGGTAGGTATAGCAATTTTACACTTTTGCATTTTTGCAATGATACAAGACAAGTTGCATCGGATCGGGAATACCCCTAATGCTCTTTTTAATTTTCAATAAAAAACTGAAAACCGGATGCTAAAATGTTTCTTAGTTTTTAAGAAATAAAAAAAAAAAAAAAAGTATATAGTAAAGGTGAATTCTAGTTAATCCAGTTTATTTTTCTTTATTATTTGCTAAAAACCGGATGGTATATGCAATAAAAAACAAAAAAGGGACAATTAGTTAAATAATTGACCTGAGCAGATCAAACTTAGGAAAACAAAAAAAGGTGTTTTTCTTTTTTTGTTTATTGAGAATTAATAATCAAATCCTTACAACCCTATTTTGCTCTTTATTTTATTTGTCTTTGTTCGAGTTTGGTGTCTATTTGGTAGTTGATAGAATACCTACATATACATAATTGAAATTTGAAAACAAAAATTATACTTAATTACATAAAATTTTGAAAAAAACTAATTTGAATTTTTTTTTTCAAAATTTTGAGTTTGAAAATTAATTTTTCAAAAACTTTTCACTAACACAACTTAATTTAAAATTAAAATTAAAGAAGAGATTTCTGGCTTTCCAAAAAGTTATAGTATGGCATTGAAGGTTTTACCGTTGTTTTTAAATAATTTTTTTTTGTTTTAAATCAATTTTTTAGAAAATTGCCCCTCCCTAAACGGGAGGAAATAGACCCTCCTCGCATAAAATTTTTTTTTCTTAACCCAACCTACTCGTTCTAGCTTTTTGGTGCACCTTATACCGATCACCCTGTTTATTGGATACAGAAATAATACCTACGTTATAGAGATCGAAATTTTTTCGGTTAAGCCCCAAAAGCTTGAAGTTGGTTAGTAAATTCCCGGTAACTCAAAAATACTTAAATTAACATACATACCGAAATCCCGTAAATAAGTCAAACTATTTATACAAGCATACATACAGCCCGTAGCTTAATGGGCATTTAGTCCGTAGACGGTATACAACACGTCCTTAGTTCGTGGGATCGAATCCCCCTCTTTACCACCTAAAAGCACAATTGTTTTTTTTTTTTGTGGGAGCTGTCTCTTGCGAGAGATTGACAAATCCTCCAAGAATATCACTTATCAAGAAAAAGAGCTCTCACATAAACCGTTCGAATTCGGAAATATACTGTAGGTTCTTGCAGGGACGTACACATAAAGGGTGATTTTTTAGCTGGTTTGGTTTTGGCAACACTGGTTTTGACAGCTGACGTGTGTTTAGTACCTTGTGTCACTGTCAAACAGCTTCAGTTTGGTTTGCAATTTAACCATGGATCGTCTTACAAATGAACAACGCTTGCAAATTATTGAATTTTACTATCAAAATTCTGCTCGGTTCGAAATGTTCATTATCGAAAAATTGTGTTCAGCGATGAGGCTCATTTTTGGTTGAATGGGTACGTAAATAAGCACAATTGCCGCGTTTGGAGTGAAGATCAGCCAGAAGCATTGCAACAGCTACCAATGCATCCCGAAAAAGCCACTGTTTGGTGCGGTTTATGGGCCGGCGGCATTATTGGGCCATATTTCTTCAAAGATGATGCGAATCGCAGCGTTACTGTCAATGGTGAACGCTACCGAGCGATGATAACAAACTTTTTTTTGCCCGAAATGGAAGTTCTTGACTTGCATGATATGTGGTTTCAACAAGACGGTGCCACATGCCACACAGCACGCGAAACAATGGCGCAATTGCGAGGCGAGTTTGGTGAACAGTTAATTTCACGTTTCGGGCCGGTCAATTGGCCGCCTAGATCGTGCGATTTGACACCATTAGACTATTTTTTGTGGGGGTATGTCAAGGCTAATGTCTATAGGGACAAGCCCGCTTCGATTGACGCACTGGAAGCCAACATCCATGCATTCATTCGTGAGATACCGGCCGATATGTGTGAAAGAGTATGCCAAAATTGGACTCAGCGGATGGGCTACCTGAGACGCAGCCGCGGTCAACATTTGCATGAAATTATCTTTAAACATTAAATTGCAAGGTTCAAACTATCGATTCAAATAAATATTTCATTCATTTTTTTGAATTTTTTGTGTTTTTTTTAAAAAAAAAGTTCTAAACCTCTTAAAAAATCACCCGTTATATGGAACTATTGAGAGTTGTAACTCACTATATAGGCAATGGTTCTTCATAATTTGTCAAGGAATACATTTATTTTTTATAGTAATTTTTATGTGATTCCCTATAGAGTAAAGTAGAACCAATAGCTGCCATAAAATTTTTCTTTCACCTTTCCCAAAAACTTCTTTAAAAATTTAAATAAAACTAAAAGTAATAACTCTTTTTTCGTGACCTTTTAAATTTTTAATACATACATATATTAAAACTAAAAGTAGGTATATACTTCTTCGAATGTGCATATTGCAAAAAAATCATCGGTTTCTACTTTTTACTTTTTTCCATGACATTGCATTGTGGGTATAATTAGACCATTCTGAAATGTTAAACCATTTTATAACCTTGAACTTCTTGCGACCTCAGTCATGAATTTTATATTTATAAAGTTTTTAAATTACCTCGAATATGTCTTTATTTTCAATTCTGTGAAAAAAAAAAGAATTCACCCTTAAAAAAATCGCTTATCATCTCAACTTTAAATAATAATGTTGTTAAAAATGGTTGGTTAAACAAAAATCGGAATTTTATAAATCCAATTTAATTATTTTTTTTCTTTTGAAATATGAACCTTCATTATTTAAAGAAAAAAATAAAAGTAAATTAAAAAATAGAATTAATTATGAATCATCAAAAGAAAATAATAAATGTTTCTCAAGATTATAAAAAAAAAAAATGATTTGACTTCTGTTACCGCTTCCTTTATTTTTCCTCCAATTATTAACATACAGAAAAAAGAAATTATATTAATGAACATTTATTACCTCCTCCTGTGCATATTATACACAAAATATAAAAATATCCAACAATATGTCTAAGGGGTGGTAATCAAGAAAAGATTTAATTTATTTAGCGTCCTTTTTTTGTCTTCTTTTTTTTACAAACATCACATTTTTCATTAAGGATCTCTGGGATGGACAGTTTTTTGAGTAATCTTTGGTTAAGGGTTTAAAAAAAGATTTATTTTTAAAGGATAACTCATTTGTATCTTATATACGGTAGGAAGATATTATCATATTTTTTATCTCATAAATCATCACCATGTTTCGTGGGAATTTTGCTTGAAATTGTGTTGTTTTATAATTTTGTATTTCAACGTAGTTTTCATCATCAGTTAAGGTTTTTTTTTGTCAAAAATGATTAAAACACTAATATTGTTGTATTACATTTCTTAAATAAAATAAGCTTATATCTCGTATATACCTACTTGTTCTTATGGTTCAAGTCTAAAAAGTATAACATAGGGGAGAGGGGGGCACCTTTGATTCCGGGGTACCTTTGAACATGGCTAATAAAATCTTTAAAAAAAAATTCTAAAACCTAAAATTAATTTTAAGCATGGCAATAGCGATATCTTTACACGTCAACGACTTTGCGGTGCATCTCTTAAGTTCATCCAACAGTAGCTAAATATGCAGTTTTATTCCGTAAATTGTATTTTTGTAATATTTTTTTTTGTAAAAGTTTAAATTTTTTTTGTTAAGGTTTTTCATTTGCGAAAAATTATTATGAAATTCAAACCTTCATTTTGATTAACATAAAGTTAAAGTTCTTGGTAAATATGCTAGGTATAATATGCTATGGCCGAATTTTATGTTGCTTAACATGATGGGGCAGCTTTGAACTAAATGGTCGAGGCACCTTTGAACAGGTTTAAAACTAGTTACTGAAAAAAATGTATAAATTTTTTCTCCGTTCAACAGATGGACACTAAAATTAAAGTTTCAAAGAGACTTTCAGCTGCAAAAACTTTGTTTTAATCTATTTAGTCTACTTTCTAAATAGTGAGTTAAACCTTTCAAAAGATTTTATATCCTATTAAAGTTTTTTGTATATTGAGCTTTTTATAAGTAACTTATTCGTACAGTTTATTATTTTCTTCAATAGATATGCGTATATATTTTCATTATTTATTGTTAAAAATAATTATAAATACTTCCCTTCAAAAGTGCCCCAGGTATGTTCAAACCTTTGAACACAAGGACCTATTTCGTATTTTAATAAAAATAAAATATCAATCTTTATTAAATTTAATATATTTTTTTAAATTAAACTTTAAATACATTTCTTGAAGTGACGATAACTTACAAGCTAATAATTCCATCACACTGGGTTTTTGGAGGCTCTAAACCAAAAAGTGTTCAAAGGTGCCCCCCTCTCCCCTAACTGGTTTAGTATTGAAGATATTATAGGAATTGGTTTGTGTTGGTTTATTATATTCTGATTTTCGAATTAGAAGGACAGAAGAATTATGGTTTATAAAAAAAATGCTGAACATCAAAACACCCAAGTTAAAATTCACTCAGATTTTTAAAATGTCAAATCGCCCAAAATGTTGGGTTCAAAATGCAGATTTGAAACAAAAGAGCACTTGCTCATAAGCAGGTACTCTATAGGAAAAAGGTGAGAAGGTGTACAGTAAAAAAACAACACCTTCAATTTCGAACATATATGAACAAATTTTTTATACTAAAACCAGTGATCACTTTCACATGGCGGAGCTGCTCTCATACCTCAAACCAACTTCTATTTGTTTTATGTATGTATTTGCTTATATTTTATCCCGAGAAAACTAGATAAAAAGGTCAAATTTAAAAAAATATCTCCCAAGGCTGAATTTTGGTGGAGAGCATTTACTTAAAATTTAAACAATGGGTTGAATTTTTAGATGTTATGAAAGGGAGTAAGATTCAGAATTAATATCACAAAAAAAAATATATTTTAAGGGAAATGCTTAAAACACAAAATGAAGAAACTTGTTTAGTCGATTAATGACTATTTTCTGATTTAATGGTAACCTTTTTACTTGTGAATATACTTATATACATAGGTAGGTACTATATGGCAAGTTATGGATTCGTAAAAAAAATCAAACTCGGAGATTTTGATCAAAAATCGAAAAAAGTGGGTCTCGAAATTCTGTCTGTTTGTACTTTCGGCCCGCAGCCTAAACGAGTGGGTCGTTTTTGGGTGCTTTCTCCCGACACGTTTTTTTCTTTTTTTTTGTTTGAAACCAAAACTAACAGTAGGTGCCCTACAAATTTATTTAGCAAAAAATGAAAATCTTAATTTTATCAAAAACTAGCCCACAACTTATAAAAAACAAAAGTACCTAATATTTTTTACAAAACGGCTACCATTTTATAAAAAATAAATTTCTGAAAACTGGTTATAAATAGTATCTGTCATATGGGTGGTTCTCTGCCAACTGTGATTCTTTGTGTCCAGGGCTTTATTTGTAGCTTAATGTAAAAATTTCTTATGAGTTTCTGGTTTGAATTGTGGAAATAAGTTGCTACTACAATTTACATTACAGTTTGTTTAAAAATTTGCTTCCCTTTCCCCTTGACTTGAAAAAGCATACGCAAAATATCAGTACCGTGGCATGTCCCATCCTTGTTTTTCCAATTAAATCTACAATTTTCTATAAAAATATATCATTGAATAAAAATGTTGCTCTCAGAACAGTTTGAGTACAATAGTTGCTTGATTATATTTTGAGAATATCAAGTCAAAATATTTGCTCTCTAATTACATAATAATAATTGAATGTTGTCCACGGATTTTATTTTCTTTTTGAATTCAAAAGATTTACCGCTGAACCGCCATTTTGTTTTTAGTTTTATGGCATTTGTGTGGTGCCATTTGAAAGAGGCACTATTTTTTATTTTTAACAAAAGTCAATTTATTTTACTAACGTAATTTTGCTGTAAGAGTGAAGTGTTTTTATTCTAAAATCGTGTGTCACAAAATTACCTGTCAGTACCGAGGTAGTATTATCCAAGCGTGTTATGAAATTTGTTGGGGTGATTTTTAGAATATTTTTTTTCTTTTTACGTCATATAAGTTAAAATTATAACGGATTTTATTTTTCTCAGAAGCTTTAAGATATGAGATTATATTAAAGCCTAAATGTCAGTACCGTGGGTGTCAGTACCGTGGTATATTTATTTATGATGAACTTAAATTAAATGATTTCAAGCAATTTTGCTAAAAATCTTGTTATTTTTTTGTTAAGAACGGTACCAGTAATTTGGACAAAACATATTAAAACAAATTTGTGCAATAAATGCATAAAAATAAAGACTCCAACCTCAAAGAACAAATTTGAAAAACTAAAAAACATACAATTTTGAATAAAACATTGGCTTTTAAAGTTGAAAACGTCAGAACGTAAGAGAGAATTTAGAAACTCAACAAAAATATTTTCAAAAAGAGTTATGACGTATAAAAATTTAAAAATAAAAAATCAGTGTCAGCACCATGTCTTCGAGATTTAATACTTTTTACCATATTTTTTGTTCCTTAAAAGTTGTAGTAAAATGCTCTTACAGATTTAATACAATGTCTATTTAAAGACAAATAAAATAAAAAAAATTAATTTTTAATGGCTTTTAATTTTAGCAAAATTCTTATTTAAAAAATCACAGTTGGCAGAGAATCACCCATATGGAACCACTTATTTCATTTTCGATTTTTCCAAAAACAGTTAAACTGATTTTCATTAATTTTTTTGGGCAGAATGTTTCAGAGTTTTTTTTTAAAGTTTTTTATACCAAAATCTTCTTGGATTTAAAAAAAGTTTCAAAATTTCTTTTGAGTATGAACTAAATAATTCGAAAACGATTCAGATCATTTTTATTAAACTTCGCACTCAGTAGTTTTTTTAACATTACCTAGCAGATTTTAAATTAAAGTTATTCTTATTACCTACCAAAAATAACAATATAACCTTCCACATATCGCACCCTGAGAATGAAAGTGACCTAACTCGAAATTCCTGTAACTTCTGATTTTTCAATAAGCAGACCTTAAAAAGTGAAATTAACTCTTAAATCAGGTGGTGAAAAAAGCCGAATTTTTTAGTTAGGTCACTTTCATTCTAAGGGTGCGATTTATAAGTGTTTAAAAAGCGATAAGGAAAATCTCTTTTTTCTCAAAAACGACTCCTACAATTTTCATAAAAATTTGTATGGGAGCTAAATGTCAGTGCCATCTGCCATATTATTGGAAAAAGTTGTGTATCTATACCATTTAGTAATAGTATCTCTCCACTGAAATAAACAGGTACGTATAGATGCAACAAAATAGTTTATTGGGACAGTAAATTTATTTATCAATTTTCGTCCAATAAACTGGTTTATTGTAATGAACTGGTTTATTGGGCCAACAAAAAGTGGTTTACTGGCCCAATAAACGTTTGTTGATACAAGAAAATATTTATTAAATTACTTATCTTTTACAAAATGGGTGAGTTGTGGCAATGTACTTTTTGTTATTTTGACATTTTTTTTATCATCGTCCTGATTTTAGGTGATTTTTTTATCTGACGTCTATTTTCAGTTTTTGTTTTTCAAATTATTTTATCTTGAGTTTTAGATTTTCTAGAACTTTTTTTTATAATTGTATGACTTTCTTGTATTTATAAGATCTATCGATTTAAGACCTTTCTCTTCGTTTACACTAATTTACCCTACTGAAATTCTGATTTAAAAAAAACACGTATTTTAAAAATTTTAAATAAAGTTTCCTTTCACATAATATTTTTGATTATATCACTAAAACGTACCATATGACCTAGGTCAGATAATTGAAAAAACTCAAAAACTGACATTTAAAGCGTGGCAACCCTATGCCTTGACCATATTTCGCCTGGCAACCCATGCGCAAAATGTAAGTTTAGACACTACCTAAAAAACTGTATACTCCTTTACTCCTTATCCGGTAACTCGATGAGGGTAGGTCGTCCTACGGCGGGATCTTAGACTGTTACTTTCACAAATATTTCCATAGTGACATATTACTTTTTAATCCACGCACATGTTTTTGACATAATTTCGCATACCTACTTGATCTTTTAAATTGAATTATTGTTAAAATCTATCATCACAATACACCCCCCCCCCCCCCCACCCATCCCCACTAAAACCCATATTTGCACTTCATTCAATTGCTACCCTTATATTCTATTCATAACTTGATAAAATCAAATCACCGCTATACCATATACATATGTACCAACATACATACATATAAGTAATGCGAATATTACTCTTACCATACATCGTATATAGCACAACACAATCATGACATTATTGAATGATTTATTTGCCAAACATTCGACTACCATGTAAATCGTTTTTTTATAGGCTCGACTCTGCTCTGCTCCACAACTCCAACTCCAACCATCTTATAAGAAAACACGGGCGACCAAATTTTACCCTCTTGATATATTATATGATTCTTATTTTTTTTTTTGTATAGATTTTTGCTGTTAGAATTATTGGGGTGAATATAATTCCTCTTGTTCGCGGCTTTGATGTCAGTGCGTGATGTGTGTAAAGATTCGTTTTATGATTTCATTCAAAGTCTCGTTATAATAGAAAAAAAAATAAAAATAAAATAAACTCATCATTGTTTGTGTGAAAAATGTAAATAAAGAAACATTATATTCTACATACATACATACATATAAAGAAACGGTAATTGATATTCATTTGAATATCACATTTCTCTTTTACTTTGAATAAAGAGTAATACAAGTTATCTGTGTATGTAACACACGTATACAGTATTTTTAATAATAGGTATATAGAATAAAAAAAACTGTTTTTTTGTTTTTCTAGTCCCGTTTGTAAGAAAAGTTTTGACAAAATGTGATATAAACATTGATTTATAATTTTACAAGTACATATAATATGTAGGTACCTAAATCTTTCCAAAACTACATGACGACTTCTATCATTCAATTCTTAATTTGATATAGAATGTGTCTGAATAAACTGAAGTTTGGGATAGCTTTCGAATTGTGTCTTCTATCAGTTACACATTCTTATTCTAAAAAAAATTGCTAATTGCAAATTTGTTGACAATTTTATAAAAACAATTTTCAGCTTTCGCTTCACTAAATGCTCGAAACTCTACTATTTTTTAGCTGCGATATAAAGGTACTATAGCGCAAGTTATGCATACATAAAAAAAATCGAACTCGAGATTTTGATCAAATTTGACATTACATGATAGCGAAGTCAAAAAAAAATTGGAGACTCGCAAATCTGTCTGTCTGTCCTTTCGGCTGCAGCCTTAACGGATTAGTCGATTTTGTTTAAACTTAGTACAAAGCATCTTTTGAGCATTTCCTCGAACCATTTTTTTTTTTCATTTTTTTAGAACCAAAAATAAAATTAGCTGCCATATAAAAATTTTTGTAACAAAAAACGAAAATCTTATTTTTCTAAAAAACGTGCCCACAACTTAAAAAAAAAATTCAGCAATTTTTTTTATCTAAAAGGCTACCATTTTATAAAAATAAATTCCAAAAAATGGTTCTAAATGGTACCTCCCATTTTGATTTTCGATTTTCTCAAAAACGTTTCAAACGATTTTGATAAATTTTTGAAGAATGTCTTAAAAAATTCTAAAATTTTTGTATAGTTACAGAATTTTTCAAATTTTGTTTTTTTTTTCGGATTTAAAAAAAAAAGGTTTCAAACATTTTTTTTCAGACCTTTATAATTCGAAAACGACTTCATCGATTTTTATCAAATTTGGCACCCAGCAGTTTTTTAACATTATCTAGCAGATTTTAAATAAAAATTATTCTTTAAACTAAAAATAACGGTACTTCCCGCATACAAGTGTTTAAAAATAGTTAAGGAAAATCTGAATTTTCTCAAAAACGACTTCTACGATTTTGATTAAATTTTGTGTGTATCAGTAGGTACCATTTACTATATTTATGAAAAAAAAAATGTATCTATCGATTAAGATTGGTTTCTCTCATAGAACCATTTCTTTTGACTTTCGACTTTCTCATTAAAACCGATTTTAATGAAATTTCATACACAACACTTTTTGATAAGTTTAAATAATACTGCATATCAAAATTTTCATAATTTTTGATTTAAAAATTTTGGATTTTTTAAAAAATAAATTTTTTTTTTTGAAAATTCGATATTTCGAATTTCGGTGGATGATCTTTTTTTTAAATTAATTTTTTAAATCCGCATTAATAAAATTAACTAATTTAACTTATAAAACCGCTCAAACAATTTTTAAAATTTTTTCTTATTCTTAAATTAAGATTTATTTAAGAAATCATAGCGTACTTACATAGCGTTGGTGTCAAAACAATTTCAGATTCTGTTTAATTAATTTATTTCTAATTTTATATTAATTTTCTATCAATTTTCAAGTTTAAACTGTATGTTTCATTCACCGCGGAGGTACAATGTAAATTTTTGTATTCTCACATAATACTAACCTTATATTAATATACCTACGTTTTTATAAGCTGCCTTAGTCCCATAAATAATGTACATTAGATTAGATTAGATTTATTTAATTGTAGCATGAAATATTACATTTTTTTTTCATTCTTAAAAAACTATATTGCACAATTTACAGAGATTTGGTATAACTCTACCTTACTACTGAAAAATAAATACGAATTTTTAACAATTATCACAGTTTTATACTTATATAATGAGAAATTGAAGGAAAAGCTACAAGAAAAACCTTCTTTAAATTTATGAAATTTATGATTTCCACTTTGTTGGAATGCCATTTATTTGCTTGGCATGTTGCTGGGTAAGAAGCAATTAGCTTTCCTTTTTCTCGTGAAAAAGACAGCTTGAGTCTTCCCAGCATTGATTTTAATTTTCCAATTATTGAAGTATGTTTGCACAATATTCAGCGCAGATTGCAAGTTGGTTTCAATGTTAAAACCAACTGAATCTGATGAATATAAACACGTATCATCTGCAAAAATTAAATAATTTACATATTTCTTTTAAAATAAGACTAATAAAAATTAATTATTCAGACTTTAAAACCACAGTGTGATCGCACATAAGAACAAGTTCGTGCGACCCAGTCGTGCATTTTATTTTAATTTGAGTATGTCCTAGGCTATATACATTTGATTGATTTTCGGAGTTATTTTTAGGTTCGTTAATTTGTTCCTACTTAAATTTAAAAAACAAATTTTAACTAGGTATATATATGTTATATGAAATCTGATTTTCCTTAAAAAAAATTTTAAATTAAAATTCCCAACTTCGGTATCAATGGTATTGCAAAAATTTAAACACCAAAATGTTGAGGGCAAGTTTTTCCAGGGGTGATGTCCATTACTTTTTTTGAATTGAACCTCTTTATATTTTTTTAACTGAGTTTCTAAACTTTTTAAGTTATATTTTTTCAATATAATTGATACTTATCGAGAGCTGCAAGTCTAAAGAAAAAAAAATTTCGGATGCAGCGATCTTCAACTTCATTATTGTTACGCTGAAATTGCCAAAAGGTGGCATTGTTTCTGATAATTTGTTTGCATTAATAATATTTATTTGAAACTTTTCGTCTTTCTAGGTTTTACACTATTATTAAATGGATAAACTATACATAGTTAGAATGTTCAAAATACTGCCAATAAATTTTTTTCAGAAAATTAAATTCTTTCAAAAATTTAATAAACTAAATTAAATAAATTTATATCGATTTTTAAATATGTGTCGCGTTTTCTCTTAGAATCATATATGTATTTATAAATTGTTTCGCATCATTAGATACGTTGAAAATCCGCCAGACGACAACAATTTTACCATTAAATTTAATAAATTTTTAATAAAGTTTCCACAAACAAGAAAATTCATGAAGAAATTAAATATTTGTATGTGGTGATAGGAGTATTGAAGATGAACCATAGTATCTGTATCTATATAGATATAAGTAAAATAAAAACTTCATCATTTTTAAAGGTTCAACATTTTTAGAATTACATGTATATTAAAAATGTCTTCATATCAAAACCTAAAGCAAAAGTTTATTAGTAGAACCATCATATATGTACAATGTACATGCATATATATATACGCCCTATTATACTGAAAGCTTATTTATTATTTTGCCTGTCATCTTGTCGTCACAAACAGATATTCTTCGTACAAAAAATGATGACGAATGAAAATATTCTGAAATTGAATTATGAGTTTTATCGTTAGAGAAGTGATATAGGTACCTTCTCATGCATATACATATTATGTACCTATATCTTATATAAAAACAACATGTCATACATACATCTTAACTTTCAAATTAACTATTTATGAATAAATATTGCTATGTTATTTATATGCCATTTCTTCATGTCTTATTCAAAATATTAAGAATAAGATGTTGGATGTCACACACGTATACATACCTAATATGAGGTTCTTATAAAGTATAGGAAAGTAGGTATTATAAAGCAAGTGATATCGTGTACCTTTAAAATCTCGTTAATTTAATATTCAATCAACACATTTTAAATTATTTTCACGATATCTAAGGGTGATTTTTTAAGAGGTTTAGAACTTTTAAAAAAAAAAAAACACAAAAAATTCGAAAAAATGAATAAAATATTTATTTGAATCGATAGTTTGAACCTTGCAATTTAATGTTTAAAGATAATTTCATGCAAATGTTGACCGCGGCTGCGTCTCAGGTAGCCCATCCGCTGAGTCCAATTTTGGCATACTCTTTCACACATATCGGCCGGTATCTCACGAATGAATGCATGGATGTTGGCTTCCAGTGCGTCAATCGAAGCGGGCTTGTCCCTATAAACATTAGCCTTGACATACCCCCACAAAAAATAGTCTAATGGTGTCAAATCGCACGATCTAGGCGGCCAATTGACCGGCCCGAAACGTGAAATTAACTGTTCACCAAACTCGCCTCGCAATTGCGCCATTGTTTCGCGTGCTGTGTGGCATGTGGCACCGTCTTGTTGAAACCACATATCATGCAAGTCAAGAACTTCCATTTCGGGCAAAAAAAAGTTTGTTATCATCGCTCGGTAGCGTTCACCATTGACAGTAACGCTGCGATTCACATCATCTTTGAAGAAATATGGCCCAATAATGCCGCCGGCCCATAAACCGCACCAAACAGTGGCTTTTTCGGGATGCATTGGTAGCTGTTGCAATGCTTCTGGCTGATCTTCACCCCAAATGCGGCAATTGTGCTTATTTACGTACCCATTCAACCAAAAATGAGCCTCATCGCTGAACACAATTTTTCGATAAAAAAGCGGATCCTCGGCCAGCTTTTTTTGATAGTAAAATTCAATAATTTGCAAGCGTTGTTCATTTGTAAGACGATCCATGGTTAAATTGCAAACCAAACTGAAGCTGTTTGACAGTGACACAAGGTACTAAACACACGTCAGCTGTCAAAACCAGTGTTGCCAAAACCAAACCAGCTAAAAAATCACCCTTTACGTTGTGCGAAACACAAAAAAGTGTATATACTACATACAAATCGTCGCTGTAAATCGAATACCTCGTAACCCAGAAAAGTTCACTTTTTAGGTAATGATGCACTTTTATTGTAAGCAACTAAAAAACAAACAAACAACACAAACATATATATGCCAGTAAGACCTAGGGTCTTATAAATTAGGCAAATGTTAGAAGGAATAGAAGGATAGGATAGATTTTTGTTGGCACAGTGGATTGAGAAATTAGGTTTTTGATTATCTCATTAAATCCCAGGGGTGGCGTTTAATTGAGGGAATATAGAAAAGAATGCTGCCTAGACTGGGGATCGAACCCACACATCCAGGTTAGCAGTCAAGCACTACTTCCACTGCGCCGGGGCCACCGGCTGATTTGCCATTCCAGCATAGTTGAGGTACATTAGAAATGAAAAAAGCAATTAGGTACATATGTATATATTTTAAAACTTTGAATTAATTCTTTTTTAAATTTGCTCTTCTTCACATACAAATCTGGAAAGCCTTCGAACAGGGTTGGCCGAATTAACTACACTGCATTTTCATCATTAACTACGCGTAGTTAATTTAATAAACTACACGTCTTATTTTCTACAAATTGCTACGTTTTCATATACATACAAAATAAATTTAGAGAAATAATAAAATTTCAATAAAAATTTGAACATTTTAACTCAAAATTCAAGCTTCAAAGTTACAACTGACAGATAATTTGATATTTAAAACTAAGTTTGCTACAATTTGTTTCATTAAATACATTTAACTACGTTTAACTACATAAACTACGTAGCAAATGTGAAAAATGTAGTGGAAATCCCTGCCTACGAACACTTCTCCTTTTTTTGGTGTCCGTTTTATCATCTTCTTCGTATTCTGTTTCCTCAGACCAGTAAGAACATAGCATGAACGCAATAATTTTGTCTATTCCCCTGACGTTTCGCCCTCTTTCTGTACTCGGCGTTACACTTTTTTGAAATTCTGTTGATTTTTTCACAATGTTAGTAGGTATGCCTTCGCTAAAACATTTCTAATGTTAAAATACCTTGTTGGCCTAAGAACGATAGTTTCAAAGCTAAACGCATATAAATAGCAATATGTACATCGTTATTGGTCCTCAACACTTTTATATCAAGTGTTTTGTTTCTCCTGAAAAATTTACTTTTCTGGGTTACAAGGTATTCGATCTATACAGCGACGATATGTATTTATTTATGTGGGCTGAAACTTTGGCGTGATCTCACAATGCCCAATCATATTATTTTTGTCACTATAGTTATGCACAAGTGAGCCCTACTCTAGTTGCGTAATAGCAGATTCTGGAACTCTACAGTAACTGAAGCAATAAAGTTCCTACAATCCGAATTCGAAATATTCTCACCAACTAGATGCACAGTGATTTCTCTCCCTACAATGTATTCCAAAGCGTGAATACCTACTTCTTTCGTAATTGTCGTGCCTTGGCGAAACGCATTTGGACTAAAGGTTGCAAAAACTTTCAATTGAATGTTTATTCTTTAGATACAGTCCGATTAAATAACAACAAAAACAATACATTTTCTATTGTTTTGTTGTTCTTCTTCGTACTTCTCATAACAACTGACTGCGTTTACAAAAATTTACAAACGCACGTAAAGTTTACTATCATTGTGGTATTGACACACAAATATACACATATTCATCCCATCATATCTTAGTTTTCCTCTATACTTATAACTTCATTCTGTCTACTTTACGACCCTGAACTTTGATTTGACAAAAAAAGGATAGAAATCGTTCTTGCCAAAATTTCGGTACTTACATACGTTTATTAAAATTTTTTTTTATCAAAAAAATGTTTATTTGAAAATTTGTGTACCTATTCAAAACTATCTACATATCGACGGTATAGTTTAGGACCTCCTCGTGTGTGGAAAAAAAAAAAAATACTATTAATCCAAAAATATCAGCAAAATTTGGCAATTTCAGCGTAAAATGTTGTTCTGAATATTTTACAAACAAAGACAGAACCTCTTATACTATAGGTTGCCAAACAAAATTTGCAAGGTATTTAATTATTTCTGAAAAACATGCAAAAATGACTCACGAGGTTTTGCACTTTAACCGTCGATATTTTGATTTAAAAGTATACAAATGTTCATCGAAATTGGTCAGGCCGTTAACGGCCCTATTAGAGGAAGCGTTGATTACAGATTTTGGTCAATTAATTTTTACTGAAATACTGACCATACCTAAAATGTATAGACACAATTTTTTTTTCTAAAAATCGTTAGAGTCGTTTCCGAGATAACGTAAGCTCTTTCATTATGGTTGTGTGGCAGATACCCTTGTTTTTGGGCCTACAAGAATTTAAATATCCCATCATAATTTTTTTTTTCGATCGTTTTCAAAAATTGACAAGAAAATCACTTAAAAGTCTTATCATTCCTCTTTTGCTAATTTACATGAAAAATAAAACTATGCCAAGATTTTTTTAAAATTCAAATCGGCTGATATTTTTATGGCTCTAGTGGGTGAAATACCAATTTTTTTAAAATCAAAATCCCAAAAACCCAAAATCCCTAAATTTTTAAATCCCGTAAAGTCATAATCCAGAAAGCCCAGAATCCTTTAATTAAACCCCAAATCTAGAAAATTAAAAATCCGGAAAACCCAAAATCCCAAAAATTAATAATTCCTGAAGTCTAAAATCCCCTTATTTAAACTAAAAAAAAGTTTTTAAAATATTATTAAATAAATGTCATCAAAATTGTTTTCTCTGTCAAACTTTCACTAAACAAAAACAAAATAATCATAACACAATCAATAAAAAAAAAAAATAAAAAAATACTTCAAATAAGAGAAACACTACAGACAAGCAGTGAAGATAAAATATTAAAGTAAAGTGCAATGATATAAATTTTAGTTAATTGAAATTTCTGTATTAATTTTAATTAAAATATGATTGAATACACAATAATAATTGTAGATCATAATATAAAAAAAACAACAACTTGACGAAAATGAATATTAATAATTGTCTTTTTATTAAATAAACTTCGTTTACATTAAAAATGTTGTTCTCGAAATCAAAAATTTGTAAATTTGCTGTTCAGAAATTCAATTTGTAATTTTATTTAATTTTTCGGAATTTTGATTTCAGAATTTTCTGAATTTTTGGGATTTTGTGTTTTTTACAGTTAGGAGTTTCGGGGTTTTGGATTTTCAAGATATTTGGTTTTTCGGAATTTTTGAATTTTTTTGGATTTCGGGTTTTCTGAATTCTGAAATTTCGGGTTTTTGACATTTTCGGTATTTTGAGTTTTTGGGAGTTTGGGTTTTCAAGATTTGGTGTTTTAAAAGTTTTAGGTATTTTAGGTTTAAAGTTTATCAGTTCTTCTGGATCAATGGGAGAGTAGGTGTTTGCCACCGTTTTTAGTCCAAGATCACCATTCTTGAGTGAATATTTTAGGAGGAAACTAAATTAGAGTTTCCTGACAATACCACCTAACAACCTAAATTTGAAATTTCAATTTGACTCGAATTTTACTAAACCTCTGTATATTTTTTTGACTTCTTTGTAGGTGGCAAAAAATTACCGAAAATTATTACTTTTATTGTTTAAATTCAAAAACATTAATTAAAAAAATTAAAGCACAATTGAAAAATTCTCTAAAATAGTAAAAAAAATAATTAATTTCAGCTAAGGCCTAAGAGGTATTGCTTTTGGAATGCAATTAAATAAATAATTTCTGTTGATCTTTATCTCTAACACCCACATCCTACAAAAAATATATGAAAACATGGGAATATATTTTTTTATTATTTAATGCTTGAATAAACAAAAATATAAAATATAAAAATAGCATGTATATAAGCTTATATGGTTTCATATGTTAATATCTACCGTTCTTCTTTTATTTTAATATATTTAATTCGTACAAAGGAATGAAACATTAAGGCTTCTTACTTTTTTAATCTAAAATGGATGTTAGGTATTTCAAATTAATTTCCAAGGCCTTATAGCTTCATATACTTTCAAAAGTTGTTATTTACTGCGTATGGATTTTTGTTTCAATTAAGAACTTAGAAGGTTTTACATTTTAATCAAAAGAATGATGTCATTTTGTTTTTTTGGTTGCTAAAGTTATAATGAAATTAAACAAAAATTGTCAATTAAAGATGAATTTTGAACTTGACAGATATATTTGTCTGTTTTAAAATAAATAACAAGATATAGGTAAATTTGTTTCTGGATGAAGGCATTATAAGTTTGGTAAGCTAAGAAGGATTAATGTGGTTTTGATTGATACTTACATGAGTTTATCCAATTTTTTGAAAAAAAAATCGACACTTTGTGACTCCTTGTTTACATTTAAAATTCTTCCTTAGAAACCAATTTAGATTCTTAAGTTTCTAATCTTTCAACACAAAAAAAAATTACTAATAAATAGCCCATTAGGTTGAAAGTACCACATTTTTAAATTTATTATACATATAGTTAGGTCAGAAAAGCTGTATAGACTTTTGTGAATTTATGACCCTCTATGCAATTATTTATGTCTTGGATAACTAATCAGAACTTTATATACAATAAGACATTGTGAAACAAGCTCTCAATGCGTTTAATGCTTATATAAAAATTCCGCAAAACTTCTTACTTAAAAATTAAATTTAAAAACTGATTTATGTGTTTCCATTTCTATGTAAAAATAAATCAACCGCACTTCTTTTGTTGAGTAAAAAAAAAAAAGAAAAAATCCTCAATAATAATAATTCTTCAGCACTTGAAAAAGTACAAAAATCTCAAATATCTAAGTAGACAGTTTAACTGCCAAACTCAGTAGGAGATCTGGCCAAAATAAAAAAAAAATGGCAGCCACTAGGCAGCCATCTGTGTGATGATAAATTATTGCGAGATTATACAACTTCAAATAGTCTTTTGTGCCCTCGGTCGAACCTCGAACGACTTTACTTTTTTTTTTCATTTATTTTTGCTTTTGAAATGGTTGTATCTAGATATCTAGTATTCTTTAGAATTCGTATATTCGAATGAAAAATAAAATGAATTGTCTGTGTATTAGGTGATTTAAATTAAAGTCCGTTGACACTTAATTTTATAGGGTGATGGGTGAAAGTCGCGTCGACTATATATCTAAGAAGATTATGTAGGTATAGCTCATTATGTGGGAGCAGTAAAAAGCTCAGCACTTAATTTAATAAGATTAAACAACTTATTTGAAAGTTTACCTATACTTGAGATTTAACTTAGAATTGACAAACCGATATTAATCAAAATCACCATTGCGTGCAAATAATGTCTTAAATTAGAATAAATGTTGTTCGAAATAAATTTAATTGCCTTAGATGGAATAATTTATCAAATTAACATTGATTTTAATGTAGTTTGGATTTAAATTCGGTGTAGTGAATTTGTATATTATTTAGAAAACACTCAGGGGAGAAAGATAAAATATACAATTGTGTAGTATATATATTTAGATACACTGGACGTCCAGTAGGTATATAACGAAGGATATAATGTTCAGCCAATTCGCTATATCGAAAGAAATTGTTTATATCGAAACAGTTTCGACCCTGCGTTTAAAGAAAACACTCACTTTCTAATAAAATCTTGATTATCATTACCAGAAAAACTTATGGAACGCAAATTCGAACTGCATCCACGCAATAAAGATATCAATGGTTATTCGTTATACTGGACGTTCGTTATATCGGCATTCGTTATACTGGACGCCCCATGTACGTATGTAGGTATGCATATTAAATTATTGAGTGCAAATTTGTCAGAAATAGAAAAAGTAGGTAGATACATGTACATATACATACATAGATAGGTACCTTTATTTAAGAATGGGGAAATAAATTAAAAAATTTTGGTGATTCTAATTAAAAAATTTAATTGAAAATATTGTTGGAAGTTTATAAAGAGAGGGAAATCATAACGATCGATGTCCGGTTCAAAAAAACTGTCCTCATTAACAACTTTAATCAAATGTTCGTCCGCTTAAAACTTTTAAAAAGGAGAAGGGGGAAATATAAAAAAAAAACACTTTTGAAGTTTGTTGAAGGCCAACTGCAATTACTGGCGAAGTGACACTATATTATATATCACTTTTAACCCAAAGCAAAATACTGTCTGGAACTGAAAGAATATCAACTTAAAAATACAAGTAATTGAACCTAAAGATCCATAATACAGGGTCATTCATTTCGTGGTTTCAAATTGGTAGCGCTGGCAGTTGACACCTGTGAAACTCAGCTGTCATTTGAAGTGTCATAATATTAGTTGAATGTTTGCCATTTACGATAATAGATCGCTTACTAATCGAACAACGCGTTAAAATTAAAACTTGAAGCCTGCTGACGCCACCGTACGCTTTATTGCGTGAGAATACTGCTGGTCGCGTAATTTCACATTTTGGCGACGTCAATTGGTCACCAAGATCATGCAATTTGACACTGTTAAATTTTTTTTCTGTGGGCTACGCAAAAGACCGTATTTTATCGAATAATCCCCGAACGCATCTAGAGCGTTAAAAACCATCATTACTCAAGTTATGGCCGAGATACCGCCCGAAATGTGCGAAAAAGTGGTTAAAAAATACCTCAAAAGAATCGCATGCTGCGAATCAACCGGCAAGGCGGCCATTTGAATGATAATTGTTTTTCACACTTAATGGCAAAGTCCAAACTCTATGATGAAATTAAATTTTCATCAAAAATGTATCGCTATGTGTGTTTCATTTAGCTTTACTTTCGAAACCGAAAAATGAATGACCTTTTACCTTTAATATCACTCAATTTTTGGGCCTAAACTAAATTTTAAAAACCACCGCAGTGGCAATATTATACGCTATGTCTTCGTTTAATCATCTTTTGGCAAAAAAATTACGCGTTTGCAAACAACTAATTTGTTTTTTTTTTTTTTGATAAGTTATATAGGATTATTTCAAATCCAAAAAAACTATTTATTTACTTATGATATTGTTAAATAAAAAATAATCTAATAATAAAAGAAAACACTTGATTTGTCCAAAATTAAAAAAAAAAAATTAAAAAACAATTTTATTTTATTTTTTGTATTTTTTTTTTTTTATTGTGGGAAAATTAAGTGTTTTCTTTTATTATTAAATTATTTTTAATTTAACAATATGCTAACTAAAATCGATTTCCACCAAGTGTTAAATCCCAGCGTATATATATATTATGAGCGTGAGTATATTATTTATTTACCTCAAAAAGTGCTTTGGGGAGAATTATTCCTCGATGTTACGAGACACTTTGTTTCGGGGAACAAGCCACTCTAAGATTTAAACAAATTTTTATTCAATTATTTTCTTGTTTTAGAAAAAAAAAACGATGCAAAAGAGTTTTAGGAATAAAGAAATAAAATTTAAATTTAAAACTGGTAACTTAGTGGTGTATATTATTGAACTGCTATATACTCTCCCTATTCACTAGACTCCCATAAAATACTGTTAAAAAGTATTTTATAACCTATTCCATGGTGTAAGCTACTTTTATGAAAAATTTCATTAGAATCCGTCCAGCCATTTCCAATTGTAATTCTAGATTAAACTTATAACTTATAAGTATGGCAATAAAACCCCAATATTTCATTCATTCATTCATATAACATTCATATAGAAAAAGAAATTTAGGATAATTGAAAAATAAATAATTATAATAAATTGATGACGCAACAGCTTGACGTGTAGAACCAGGTCTATAGTGACTTACAACCCACGACTGATATCTACATTTGTACGTGTTATTAGTCAAGTCAGAAGCAATGGAAGAGACCTTTAATGTGCACCTAAATAAATACAGTAGAATGTCCAAAAGTGAACAGTTCTTTATAAGATGAACAGTTCGGAAAGATGAACGAAATAATATTTTCATCCTTCAGTGGTCAAAAAAATAAAGTTTTTTGAATTTCGGGCTTGTTTTAACTTGTTATGTGAATTATATTTAATGATTTTATTTATAATTAGCTATATCCTCAACCAAATGTTTATTTATTTATTTATTTTATTTCCTTCCTTTCGAGATTCTTACTGTAGTATTTTTGGAATTTAAGTGAAATATGCTGGGTCTCGACCTTCATACGCGTTCGGCGACGCGCGTGACAGTCCAAGGCAGCTTCGTACAACGCCACATGATTGAAAAAAATAATGGCTTTTACTATTCTGTTGATTTCAAAACAGTTTCGAAGGTTTCGGGATCTTAGAACTTCATATGTATGCGGGATATTCGAAAATGTATACCATCTAAAAGGTTATGTAATTGGTTACCTTAGATAATTTACTTTCAGTAATTAGTCAGCCATAGAAAATTTTTAGGCAAAAGTATTTTAAGGTCATTTGAAATTTTTAGCACCTCATTTGGGGATATTCGCTAAAAGAGTACATACCATTTGAAAGGCCAGTTATAGCTTCTCATAAATGGTCAACTACTTTCAGTAATTGGTCAACCAAAGATTTTTTTAATGAAGCTCTAAGACCTTGAAACAAAATTAAAAAAAAAAATCTTTAAGCTGTTAAAATTATTTTTGAATATCCCACAAATTAATGAAGTCTTAAAAATCTTTACGACCTTGAAAAACTTCGTAAGAATTCAAGAATTTAAAAAAATCATACGACCCACCAAGTACTGAAATCAGTTGAACTTTTTTAAGTTAATTTGATGGCCTTTTTTGAATGGTGTTCCTTTTTTTGTGAATATCCCATAAATTAGATGCTAAAAATCTATAATAATTTTGAAGAATTTGAACCATTTGATGAGAAATTTTGTATGGCTGAAAAATTTCTGAAAGAATAGTTGACCTTTTTCAAGCAACTACATACTGACATTTTACATGGCGTGATTTTTTTCGAATATCCCACATATGATGTGCAAATTCCGGAGTCAGGTTGTTGAGTTTTATTTTTTTTTGTCAATTGATTTAGGTTTGAATATAAGTATGTTAAATATCGACGGTTAAATTGTAGGATCTCGAAAGTCGACAAATTATAAACAAATAATATTAATGCAAACGAATCGGGAAAATCAGCTCCACCTTTTGATAATTTCTGCATAACAATGTTGTTCTGAACATTTTACAGAAATAGACAGAATTCAAAAAACGTCTTGCCAAAAGTCGTCATTAAAAATTTTACAGTTTGTTTTTATTTCTGAAAAAAAACATGCAAAAACGACTTTAAAGAGGTTCTGCCCTTTAACTATCGATATACAAAAATATAGAAAAATACTGTATAAGGCTTGTAAGTTGCAGACTCAAAAACTACTGAACGAATTTAAATGAAATTAGGAAAGTTTTTTTTCCAATTATACCTGCGAAATGATTTAGAAAGTGATTTTAGTAAAATCAACCCACATTTTATTCACATAAAATTTTTTATTAAAGCCTTTTCCAATTTAAAGCAAGAAATGTGTTGTTTTAACTAACACGCCCACTTTTCTTTTATTAGAATTTAACTCTGATAAAATCGTCTTTAGAAGGCTGAAAATTACAATAATTCTCTCTTGATAAAAACCAACTTGTGTATTTATTTGAAAATCCACCTACTAACACGCCCACTTTTCCTATTTAACTGAAATTCCTCCTTATATACTTTACACTTTTCTCATATATGATTTTTTGCCTTATACATACCAATAAAATTTTCAATTAATGACCTTAAGTCCAAAATGACATTTGATCCGGTCAGGTATGGTGTGACAGTAGGCTCATCAGCTGTTAAACAAATTTGTATCGTTGTTTACTGTATCCTATATAAAAATCACAGCTTCACTAAAACAGAAGTGATAATTTCTAAATTTCTTTTAACTTCGTTATCATTAAATTTGTTTTTGAAAGTTCAATTTTTTTAGTTCGTCAAATTTTCAATAGATGGCGCTACGAATCGATGCAGGGATCATCTAGTATCTTATAATCTTCAATGTTATTCAAAATTTATATGAACACTTTTTCCAGTACTTACAATCATCAGAATCTTTTTGTAGATATTATGTACCTATATTGTGACTATTGAAGAATTAAAACAAAGTTGTGCACTTATAGCCTTAAAGGGTTCACCTTCTTCACAGACCATTCTACCCAGCAGGAATTTGACCTTTACAGAGCGAAATTGAAAACATTATCAGATTATTTGGAGAAGTCTCCACTGTTGTTTTTTCGGTACCTAATTATAAATTATCCAAATAATTTATGTGTGCTGATGAAAACGACATTTCAGTTGTTTTCGTTTTTGTTCTTTCTTCCATTACTTTTGACAAATTTTTTAGGTTATTTTATTGCAATTGCTCAAAATCTCCATGGATAATTGTCCACTCTGTTTTCTCAGATTCTTGTTGGTTATCACAAAAATAAATATTCTTTTCACATAAGCTGTGTACTAAGCTTAAGTCAAATTAAGGCGGCATTTATAGATATTATTGAAAATAAAAATTGAAAATTTTAATGACTAATTTTGAGCCGTTTAGAGACCAAAATCAGTGTTTATTTGTATGCAAAAATAATGGTTATCAGTCAGTTATTATTTCTAGGCAAAAAATAATAATTCTGGTCAAACATTCTGGTCAAATATTCCACATTATAAAAACCTTTTTATAATTCAATAATCATTTTAAGGTAGTATTAATTATTGAAATAAAAAAAGCCCTTTTATGTGGAACGCTTAGCCAAAATGAAAATTTTTGTTGGCTAGAAATAATATTATATCATACCCATTATCTTGGTTATACATCCGCTTCTTAAATTAACTATCGATTTTTGGTATAGAATGCAAAATACTTGGTATTAATATAGAAAATAAAATTTGATGTCAATTTAATATTTCTTTAAAGAAAATATTCCAAGGTATCTACATTCTACAGCTTTTATTTCAAGATTTCTTTTCCTCTCTTCTCTTAAAATGGAAACAAATATTTCAGAATACAAATTATTAAAATGTATATTTCGATCTCATGCTCTGTTTGTTTCTCCTCAAGATAACTTTGTGATGTTTCACTGAAGCAAATAAATGAAAGAAACGAACATTTTTCATATTTTTACTTAGCAGATAAATTGGTTAAAAAAAATAAAAATAAAAAAATTTAAGGTTCATCTTCAAAGGTTATTAAATTAAAACGTGTTTAAGAATATTTAAGGAAATAAAAATTATATAAAATGAATATTTTTGTTGCTTTTTATAATTCTTGATGGATAAGTGTTGAATAATAAAAGACCAAAAAAACTTTGTATATATAGGAATAGGTATTGTACAAAAAAAGTAAAAACTCAATCTAATTTTTCAAGAAAATTCAAGACTTATTTTTTTGACTTTGAAAGTTCAGTTGGTCTTAAAAAAAACACATTTACATTCATTCACCAACAAAGAAGTGTTAACTAAAAATAAGTTCTTAATCAAACATTTTATTAAACATTTTCTCGAAAAGATGTCTTTAAATTATTAAACAATTATAACCATTCAAATTTAAAATTATTTATTATGATTTTTAAAACAAGTTTCAAAATTCGTTTGCTTTCTTCCTTTAATGATTTTTTATGAAAAAACTTCTAATAAATTTAAATAATATTTGATAATAAAAAAAAATGTTTTTGAATTAAAAAAAATATATAAAAGAATATTTTCATTAAAAGAACCGTTCCAACGATTTTCAATTTCTTTCTGAGTCCACATGTCAAATTAGCTAGTTTGAAAATTACTGACAATAACTTTATTGACAACAGCTCTACCTATCAAACCCATAGATTTTGAGTATGTACCTACATATTTGTGAAAGTGCTTTTAATAATTAAAAATCTAAACTGGTGGTATATAATAAACTGGTTGGCTGGCCCCCTAGACCAAATCCCTAACTACCCAATGACTATTAACATATGTTCATCTTCAATGTGTAGCTTATTATAAGTAATGTAGTCGTGCATTTTATTATTTAAAATAAATTATTTAATTTTTATTACTTAAATATTTCGATAAAGAGATTTAACGAAAAATTGAATGCTTAATTTCGTCTGAAAAATATCAATACTTTAACTTTAATTCAAACGCTCCAACAATTATGGGAATTCAAAAAATAAATGGTTTATAAATTTCAACCAAGTCCTTTTAAGCTGCTGTAACTTCAAAAGCTTCAACAAAAGTAGCGACTTATAGATACATCCATATATATGTACAGTTATTTACCCGGCAGCACAAAAAGTGCAACGAACTGTTTTACACAAGTAAAACATAATTTTTCTAACACTTTCATATTATAGTCTTTTGGTTTGATTTAATTTTGTTAAATTTAAACCTATATACATAATTCAAAAAAAAAAATAATATAATTAGTCTTTAAAGTCGAAACAAATAACTATTGTCTGTTCTTACCATAAGCACGTTTTTGTGTAATTTTGAAAAAAAAAAGAAACAAATATCAATTTCAATATTAAATTTAATGAAGCTTTATATTATTTTTATTATTTCCAAATGGATTTTGTCGACTTATATGCACAATCATACCACACATTTTTGCCCTAACACACTATACACATTACACACAGCATGATGAAAACCACATTTGTATACCAACCGCATTATTATTGTTCACTGACCAGGTAATGCTTATATGTGAGGTGACCATTCTCGTTCTTTTTTTAATTTAATAAATAAAATAAATGAGTGAAAAATGTGCTTAATCTATAAATTTAGAAATAAAATTAATTAATTATAAAATTAAAAATTAAAATATGAAAATATTATTTATAAATATAATAACTTAGAGAAAATGGAAATCTGAAAATTTAAAAATAAAATTAATTAATTATAAAATTAAAAATTATAATAAGAAAATATTATTTATAAATATAATAACTTAGAGAAAATGGAAAAGAGCCCTGAAATTGCTAAAATAACTTTTATATTTAATCTCAAAATAAAGAACGTAAATTCTTAAAAAATAATGTATTTGTGAAATTAAAACTTTCCAAAATCGTTGGAGTGTTTTGGAAGATTTCTTCTCGACTTTTGATATTTTTTGAAAAAAAAAGAAGAATTTTTAGTTAAAACGACATGACAGCCGTCTGAAAATAAATTCAATTCAGTTAATCAATCAAAAAAAAAGTATAAAATTAAGCTTCAACCCCTATAATATAGAATAAAAAATGTTGAATTTTATTAAAATTTACCGTATGAATACTAAAAAAATAAGAATGGTCACCGCATGCATCTTCATGTGTAACTAGTGAACATTTTACCTATGTTTGTTATGTATATATGTACATACAAATTAATGTCGGTTGGCTAGGAAACTCATTGCACATCGTTGGGTGAATAAAATACATATGTAAAAAATTCCAATTATTATATATATTAAAAACTATTTATTAGAAATATAATATTATAGGTAGATACATTGCTTCTATTTTTAATGAGAAATTTGAAACCGATTTTAAATTACATATGTTTCAAATTATTTTAAAACTGTTTTTTTTTTTAAACTTTAAACTTTATAAATTAAATTATTATAAAGCATCAATATGATTATAAAATATGACGTAATATTATACAGGGTGTTTTGCATAAGATGTGACAAAATGCTAAGATCGTGAAAGTTCGGTGAAGACAAGAAAAAAAATGAAAAATCGCGTTGGCGGGGGGTTATCTCTCCCTTTTTAGACGGGAGACCCTACATCCTTCATTTTGGTAAAAGTAAAACATTATTTGTGAAATTTAATTATTTTGCTATGTTAATGAAAAGCTTCTTTATTGCCCTGATTTTATCTCTCAAGTACATTTTTATTTAATACGAGTTTCAGTTAAAATAAAACTGAATTTCTTCGAAAAATACGAAAGTCATGACTTTGCATACTTCTGAATTTGTAGTAAAATTATAAAAATTGCACATTTTACATTAAATTTAAAATCCTTAAACGTGAGTTAAAAATAAAATTTGTTTTGAATACAAATTTCCTAGCAATATTGTATAAGTGCGTGATATTCAAAGACAGATCCAGAGAGACACGACGTAGATTTTAGTTTGGGTAAAAATACCAATGATAGAAAAAATTCTCAGCTTGACCATGAACTATTTTTCTATTGTTTGCGTGTGAGAAAGATTGATTTTAATTGCGTGAGATATTATAGAAATGCAGATTAAACTCAAGGGATTTCTCCTTCGTCGTATATACGAATATGTATAAAATAGCAAAGCTACAGTATTTATATGATTATGAAATATATAAATAACAACCACCAGGCACTATATTTTATATATTATTTCTATAGTCTAGACTCACTTTCCGACTCTCATACTACACTGATTTTGACAAATGAGGTGTCAAACGAAGCGAAATTATATGCTGATTTGACAAATTATAATTTTATTTTAAAAATGTTAATAATTTTTTCAAAAACTGCATTTGTTTATTTTTTCATGCGTCTTTTATTTTTATGTAATTGCGAGAATACCTACTCGCACGCAAGTTATTAAATACTAGTAACACCCTGTGTCGAATTTCGACATTTTTCTTTTTTAATTTAATTTTTTTTTTTCAATATGCACAGTGCTCGACAGTGCAAAAACAAAAAATGACCCACAGTGTGTAAATGCGTGTCTAAAGTATATTCTGCACATCTCCGCAATTGTGGCTTTCCAACCATATAAAATTTTATCGAAATCGGTCAAATACTTTTTGAGAAAATGGTACCACAAAATTTATTTAAGGCTATTTATATATAGAAGATGTACAAAAGAAAAGAACAAAGTGTGACACAATTTGATTTTAATTTCTTTATTGAATATTCTTTAACGACATCATCGATGTTGACTTAAATTACTTACAAACTAAATGCTGATCAATCAGAAAGAATTTATAATTTATTTTAAATTATTGCTGATTGATTGAATTGACAAAAAGTTCAAATTTCAACATTAAAGAAATTTGCAAATAATCCCTGTAAATAACCTAGGGTTATTGCACTTATTACTGGTGGAGGTCACCATACAAATATGTTACTCGCGTAGGCTATAGTAGTGTTTTATTTAAGCTGAAAATTGAATATAAAAAAAATATCAATCAAGGCCAAAAAGTCGAGTAAATATTAATTTTATTATCTTCAAGGTCATATTATAGATAAAGTAAAATATTTGCCAAATTTCTGGCTCCTTTAACTAGATTCAATAAATTCTCAGTAGGCATAAGTAATATTACCTAATTTAGAACTAAAAATACCTTCAATTCGTAAGAACTATATTTGGAGGGTTAATAGTCCTTGCGATGGGGATATCACTGTCAAACCAGCTATTAGAGTGGGCAGCGGTCTTTGACATTTATATGCTATATAATTATAAGAGTAATGTACTTAGCCCAATTTCGATACTAAGCAAATAACAACAATTGATAAAAATGTTATTACATTAATGAGCAAAACCAATAAATGTTTACCCTCAAGCGATTAGGTATATTTGTGGCTATATGTCAATGGGTATGTTAATAAGAAAAACTGCAGTTTTGAAAAAAAAAAAACATCCCAAAAAAGTCACTGTTTGTTGTGGTTTGAATGCCGAAGGGATCTCTTATTGACCTATTTTTGCATTGAACTCTTTAGGCAAACTATTTAAAGTTCGTTGTTCACTTCTATACCAATTGTTGTCCAAAAAGACTTCATAAAGCATGTGAAAACCCATTAGGTTGAACTATTGTTGAGCGAATAATCTGAAAAAAAAATGATCTGACTCCATTGTAAATTGACCACATTTTCATAGGCGATATATACTTCATGTCATTAATCTATGCTGATAAATCAGCTGTTGGGATTTTGTAAGCAAACATTTGATTTGACTTATTGGTGAGATATAGGTTCGACTAAGCTATGTTATCTTGACCCCAAAAAGTATCCGATTTTTTTATTTTTTTGTGAAAGATGGCCAATTATAAATGACTATTTTTGACTACCATTTTACTTTTTTTGACCAGCCACGCAGTTATAGCCTAGTACGCATATCGCGCTAAATTTTAGCTGCCACTTTTCTCTCCAAACATCAGCTAAAACCCTAGCTAAATTTTGACATAGGAGAGTTGTGGAGAATATGTGATTGAAATAAGTGGTCTGTTTCGTAACGTGAAATTTCTTGCGAATTCGCACAAATTTTCACAAAATTTCAGAATTTGCTGTCAAAACCAATAGAAAAAAAATCAGTTTTGGGATATTTGTTGAAACAAAAAGTTATCAAACAGGCATAAGGGCATTGTGTAGAATATATCAAAAACACCTGTTCTCCGAAAAAAAATTTAAATTTAAGAAAGTTTGTTTGAAAAATTTCAAGTATTATTACATTTTAGAAACAAAATGGATACAAGGGAAATTGAAGATTTGGTGATTTGTGCAGCAGCACAAGTTGTGGCAATATGAGCGATGGACCAAACACCATATAGAAGGGTGTTCCTTTACAAGAGCAGCCAGTTTTTTTTTTTGTCTTCCATACTGAACGTAATTTTATTTTTACCACGCATTCTTTTTTTCGGTTGTGGTAATTCTTGTAAAAAATCTTCCAAATCGGAATCCATTTTGCATGAAGCCAGCAACAATCTATAGCTGTAAAAACAAGGCAAAATTCACACTAAATTAAAAAATACCAGAACCAGTCAAAATTTAGCTCGAGAATAATGTCCCAGACAATTATTTCGTGCGCTAAATTTAGTGATGTACCAGTAAGAAACAAACATTTGATTTTTTAGCTGGAGCTGCGTACCTCTCAGCTAAAATGCTTTGCTTAATTTAAGCTTGGCTAAATTTTGGAGAGAATTTCGTAAGGAAACTAAAATTTAGCGCGATCTGCGTACTAGGCTTATCGAATAAATCGATTTTGTAAAATGGGGACCAAAAGAACGCCACCTCCAAAAAATCGATTTTTTTTAAATTTGATTAATACATTAATTTTTAACATTATTGACCTCCCATAAACTTTTTTTGTGGTGTAGTCTCCATGCTGTGTGTTTGAAGTTTTGAAAGAAATAGAAAAAAGTAAAGAATTTAAAAAAACAAATTAAATTTTTTATGAAATAATTTAAATTTATTAAATTTAAATTTATAATTTAAATTTTGTATTTTTTTCTTTTTATTTTAAAAACAAATCATTACGTTACTTTTGTGCCACCCTGTATATGCCCTAAATTGAACTGATAAAATAAGGCCCAGTTTTTCATAAGGACCAACAGTTTTGAAGCGAAGATTAAGCTAATTCTTTAAAAAATTTTATTCAATTCAAATCTCTATTAAAATTGGAGTCAAACCAACGAATTCGGTGAAGTTACATAACTCTGAATTAACTAAAGAAACAAAAATTATAAAATTAACTTTCTGAAACAAAAATAATAAAATTTAAATCCACTTGTAAATCACACTTACTTCATCTTATGGTTAACAATTTTAAATTAACTTTATTATTTTAAAACGAAAAAATGTTAAAAAGTTAATTGTGGTGTCTACTAAATCAATAATTTGTTTTGTGTTTATTTCTGTTTAAAATAAAATTATTTTCAAAATTATATAAAAATTGAGTCTTAACTCTTACGCCCATATTATTCACTCGATACGTCCAGATTAAAACTTTAATCCAGATGTAAAGCAACAAGTTCAATGTAAATACATCCGGATTTAAGTTTCAATCTGGATGTATCGAGTGAATAATATGGGCCTTATTGACCGTTAAACAAATTATACTTTAATAACAGACTTTAACCTGAAATCTTAAGCAAATAAACATGGATTTTACATTTAGTTTTTTTTTCGGATTTCTGAGAAATGACCAACGATTTTTTTCGAATTCCATATTTGTCCTTATTGTAGAATATATACTTCTATATACATACACAAAATATCACAAGTGAAAATGTGAATATAGAATTTTAATCACACAGTAAGTCTTTGCTAAAATTTTAAAACTCACCATTTTGCCACATTCCATGAGAATTAAAATATTTGATGAATATTATAATAATGCAAGGCCATTGTTCGTCCATCCACTTTTTTTATATAAAAAAAAAAAATAAAATATCGAAGTATTAAATACAAAAAATAAAATAAAAGAAATGTGATAGTCAACTCAGGGCTATCGCAGCTATATGGACTTAAAAAAAAATATTTAATCCAGACAAATTCATTTCACACATTTTATAAAATTCTGTCCTGCTACTGATGCTATAGGTATATACATATACTAATATTCAGAGCAAATAAAATCAAGTCAACGGACGACCAGCCATGAAAAAAAATTTAATTTGTTTTTAGGTGTCTGTGTCATTTTGAAGCAGCAGCATCAGCAGTAGGGATATATTTAAATTTTTTTTTTTTTTGTCTTCATTTTTTAACATTCTCAGTTTTGTATATGTATATAGGTACATATAGCAGCTAATTCATGTTGTGCGCAATTTAAATAAAAATGGATTCTAAATCTTGTTAGGTCTGCCACTATACCCGCACCCGCGTATACCAACGTAGGTACGTATATAATAATTCTGTTTTTGACTTTGAATGATTTACATTTTTTTTTTTTTTTTTGATATAGGGTGTAATTTTTTTTTTTGAATTTTGAAAGACAGAACAATTTATTCGCCTAGGACGACACTAAGCTGTATCAACACTGTTTTTTGCAAATGTAAAACTTTAAATGAAATCAAAAAATGAGATAAAAAACGTGTAGGGGAATGCTTTAAGTTACTTTTTCAAATGAAAAATAAAACAGATGGTTTGTTTGTCTTCGAATATTTTTGTTTTAATTAATTATATCAAAGGGAGCGATACAGTTTGTTTTGATAAAGTAATTACATATTTTTGTTTGATATAGTCCATATTTCCTTTGATAAAATACAATTTGGAAGACAATAAAGTAAATCGATGCCCAGAAACAAAGTATGTAGGTAGCTACTTAACAATAAAAGAAATTCGAAAATTATATTATTGCAATTTTTGTTTTCTACATGCCTAAAATAAAATGAGCTAAAAGTTCTTTTATGCTCCTTAATCAAGGCTCTACATTATGCAATTGGTATAAGCATTGGAAATATATAACGGGTGATTTTTTAAGAGGTTCAGAACTTTTTTTAAAAAAAAAACACAAAAAATTCAAAAAAATGAATGAAATATTTATTTGAATCGATAGTTTGAACCTTGCAATTTAATGTTTAAAGATAATTTCATGCAAATGTTGACCGCGGCTGCGTCTCAGGTAGCCCATCCGCTGAGTCCAATTTTGGCATACTCTTTCACACATATCGGCCGGTATCTCACGAATGAATGCATGGATGTTGGCTTCCAGTGCGTCAATCGAAGCGGGCTTGTCCCTATAGACATTAGCCTTGACATACCCCCACAAAAAATAGTCTAATGGTGTCAAATCGCACGATCTAGGCGGCCAATTGACCGGCCCGAAACGTGAAATTAACTGTTCACCAAACTCGCCTCGCAATTGCGCCATTGTTTCGCGTGCTGTGTGGCATGTGGCACCGTATTGTTGAAACCACATATCATGCAAGTCAAGAACTTCCATTTCCGGCAAAAAAAAGTTTGTTATCATCGCTCGGTAGCGTTCACCATTGACAATAACGCTGCGATTCGCATCATCTTTGAAGAAATATGGCCCAATAATGCCGCCGGCCCATAAACCGCACCAAACAGTGGCTTTTTCGGGATGCATTGGTAGCTGTTGCAATGCTTCTGGCTGATCTTCACTCCAAATGCGGCAATTGTGCTTATTTACGTACCCATTCAACCAAAAATGAGCCTCATCGCTGAACACAATTTTTCGATAAAAAAGCGGATCCTCGGCCAGCTTTCCAAGAGCCCATTCACCAAAAATTCGGCGTTGTGGTAGGTCGGCTGGCTTTAGTTCTTGCACCAGCTGTATCTTAAAAGGCTTTACGCCCAAATCCTTCCGCAAAATTGTCCACGTAGTGCTGTAACAAAGGCCTAACTGCTGGGAACGGCGCCGAATCGACATTTCGCGGTCTTCTGTCACACTAGCTGATACGGCCGCAATATTTTCTTCACTACGCACAGTACGTAAACGTGTTGGTGGTTTAATGTCCAACAAAGTAAATTTGGTGCGAAATTTGGTTACAATCTTCCGAATAGACTGCTCAGAAGGTCGAGAATGCCGACCATAAAATGGAAGCAGCGCGCGATGAACATTTCCAACCGAGCACGAATTTTGATAGTAAAATTCAATAATTTGCAAGCGTTGTTCATTTGTAAGACGATCCATGGTTAAATTGCAAACCAAACTGAAGCTGTTTGACAGTGACACAAGGTACTAAATACACGTCAGCTGTCAAAACCAGTGTTGCCAAAACCAAACCAGCTAAAAAATCACCCATTAGAAGCATTTATTCTTAAAAAAAAAAAAAATCGTTAGAAAAAATATTGCTTGACTTAATTTTTGTAAGGAAACAAATATTTTAAGACTTACGACCATATTATTTACTCTGGATTAAAAAAAAAAAACGAATTTATTAAATCCAACAATTTAAATCTATAATTATGTTAATTTTTTTAAGGACAAAAATAACAGTACCTGCTGTACAAATTTGTTTAGCAAAAAAATTAAATTTTTTTTTTCTCAAAAACGTGCCCCCACCTTTTTTTAAACAAAAATTCAGTTTTTTTTTAACAAAAAGACAACCATTTTAATAAAAAAAATTTCCGAAGATGGTTAAAATGTATACCTCCCATAGAACCCTTTTTTTGATTTTCGATTTTCTCAAAAACATTCAATTGATATTGATCAATTTTTTTACGGAGAATGTTTGAAAAAGTTTAAAAAAATTTTATATACCAAAATTTTGAAATTTTTTTTTTTTTTTATTTTTAAAAATATGTAGTTTCATTTTTTTTTGTTGAGAACTTAATAATTCGAAAACGATTCAATAAATTTTCATTAAACTTGGCTCCCAGCAGTTTTTGAACATTATCTAGCCGATTTTAAATGAAAATTATTCTTATAACTAAAAATAACGGTACCTCCCATACAAATGTTTAAAAACCCGGTATTGAAAATCTCATTTTTCTCAAAAAACGGCTACTACCATATCTGTACGATCTACCATATATATTGGTAGGTACTAAAATTATCTATCGTTTAAAAAGGGTATCTCTCATAGAAATTTTTTTTGATTTTCGACTATCTCATTATCAGTCGAAGTGATTTTAATGAAAAAAGCTTAAAAGCTTCAAATAAGTTGTAATAATATTGCATACCAAATGCTTTAAAGAATAAATTATTGATTTAAAAAAACAAATTTCAAAATTATTGTTTGAAAATTCCATATATCGAAAATATTTTTTTTTTATTAATTTTGAAACTCCGCATTAACAAAGGCTAAAAAATTGCGTACCATTTTTTTTTAATGTTTTCAAAATATTATATCTATGTGTATAAAAAACTATTTTTTTAAAAAACTTTTTCAACGATTTTCAATTGTTTTTTCTCATAAATTGAGATTTTCTTGACAATTTTTCAGAGGTTGTTTAATCAATTTCAGTCGTATTTATAAAATTTCCTTAGAACACTCCTGGACAGCCGTCCAGTTGGACAGTGTCTAAATAGTTGGACATCTCCTTATTTATAAACGCATTCGAATTAGTTGTCTTAATATTTATATTCCCATTATACACTCACTGATATCTCTGGAATCTGTCAATTTCGAGAACATTTTGTGATTTGGCTTCGTTCAATGAACTTTTCATGTGGAAAGTGGAAATTTGTTCATTGAGCATACCCACTTTAGAATAGGTTTGGACAACCAATTGCAGTGTCTAAGTTAGACACTCGATGGAACATGATTATAAATAAGGTTTTGGAGTTGGACAGATGTCCAAAGTTAGACATTCTTTGGAATGAGTTTATAAATAAGACTGATTATGTTTAATTACATATTTTTTTTCTTACAATTTTTCAGTCTAAACTGTAAGTTCCATGCATAGTTATTTGCAACACGGTGCTATATTGTTCATGAATAAATGTACCTACTTGCTTAATACTACCTTAAACTTAACTACATTTTAAGCAGGTGGTATTTACAATATATGCTGCCAAAATAAATTTATTTCCTTTATAAGATATATAATATATACGTAGTTTTTGTAATATTAAAACTTTAAAAACACAGTGTGAATTGTGATCGCACATAATAGCAAGTTCGTGCGACCCAGTCGTGCACCAATTTTTTTTTAAAAACCTACCCTAATTTTTTAATTCTGGAAATGAATTAAATTCATATATAAACAATAAAAAAAGTATAGATTCAACGAATAAATGATATGGAATTTCAGTTAATTTTTGAATTTAAATTAATTTACATCCGGATATATGTTTTAATCTGGATTAATTGAGTGATTAATATGGCGATAAAAAAAGACATCAGATAATTTTATACAGAAATTTTTACTACCTATACCTTCATCTATGTACATTAAAATACAGGAAGCTTATTCGAATAAAATATGTTTTTTACTAACGCCTTAGCAGAGATACCTCATAAAACATTATTTTTAGACCAACAAAATAAATATTTTTCCAAGAATTACCTTAGTACCTATAAGCTTTGAACTTTAAATTAAAAAATTTGAAAAAACAGTGGCTTAAAATATATCGTTATATCGAGTCGAAATTAAAAAAAAATTGCTATAGGTAGGTACAACAAAAATTTTTCTTCCTTAGGTACAATCAAAATAATATGTTTGATCTAAATATGAATTTCGATTTTCTAACAAAAAGGAAATTTGGTCTTAAACTTATTTATCTGAAATAGGTGCAATTATTTTTAATTTGACAAAAAAAAATATATACAGAATTAAATTTATGAATTCTTGACTGAAATGATAAATCATTTTAAGTCCATTTTTAACATTTTTCCAGGAGAGGAAATAAAGTTTGTATCACCATGATATTTTCGTATACATAAGATGAATTTTGTTCATTAATATATAAAGGAAAAAGACTGAGATAGAAGAATATGGATAAGACTCTGCATTGGTAACAGGACTCATAAAACAAGCAAATCATCTTAAATTGACTTTAGATGTTTTACCTTTTCAGTCGAGAATTTAGATATTTGGGCCAGGTTTTTCAGTAGTGCGAATTGAATTAAACTTATAGTTAACACTGAAAAAAAAAATTTACTTACAGTAAACTATAAAAGAATCAAATTTTAGAAGAGCAAGAAAACTCATGCGAAAGAAACTGAAAAGATAAAACATCAAAATCACTTGTTCAGTAAATTCAGAGTTAAGTTACCAAATTTGTTTAATTAACTCGGGTTTAATCTCGCACTGAAGAACTGGCCCGAAGTGTTTTTGGTTTTGTAGCCCATGCATAAAAATTAATTTGAGTATTATTACACTTATTATAATACCAATATAGATAATTTTTTATGGGTATCTAACCTATGTACCTTCCCAAAAATTTCAATTTAAGTACCTACTTACAGAAATCTACTGTATGTATGTGTGTATACATTACTTCTGGTCATGGACATTAAAGAACAAGTAGAAGCTGTAGATTGACTCACCTTATATTTTCTCAACTTTTGTTATAAATAGGTACCAACTTAAATAATAATAAAATTTTCTGCCACCACTTACCTATCCTAACAAGGCATAGGTATACATATAAACCTTGACCAACATCAACAATCAAATCTATATATACCTACCTACGCACCTATATATCTAACAATATACCTATTCTATATAAAAAAAAAAATCTTTTCCAAACAAAATTAGATTTTCTTTACGACTGATGCTGGTGAGGCGATGGAAACGCCCTCCAAATATACATAATTATTATTGTGTCCTTGTGCTCCTTATGAAAATATGATTTATATATTTTCTGAAATCACTCACCTGCCAAAAATATTATAGCTTCTATATGATGCTGCTGAATTTAAGATTATATTATGCCGACCGCCAGCTTGATGTGTTGTTAGATTTCAATATAATATCTTATATGAAATGAAGATGTATTGTACGTAGGTATAATATGGAGCAGAGATATGTTTTAATATTCGTATATATTGTATATCCAAAAAGGTGGTAGCTAATGTATTTAGATTTTTATATATTTATTTATTTATTTTTTTTTTTTATTTCCACTTGACAAAATGAAATATTTATTATTTTTTTTTCTTCTTTTTTCTTCTTGACACTTCTTATTTTCTTTTATAAGAATTATTTTATTCAGCACAAATATACATATATTTACTCACACAATCCCATCGTTTCGAATAATATAGCTGAGTATGGTGACAAGACAAAAAAAAAATCAACCGCATTACCGAAGCACAAAATAAAATAAACTTGATATCCTTCGAGACTTCACTTCAATGTAATAATTCTCCGAAAATCACAGGTTTTTTTTTTTTTAATTTTACTTGACAAAGGAAATAGAAAGAAAATTCCAAAAACCGAAACGACCAACCTTTATAAAAAAAAATCCCCTACACACAAACAAATTGAAGTTTCATATTATATTTGACATCAGGAGTCGTTGTGTACTAGGTATATAGCATGGAGCGTTATCATTATCGTCGACCAAAGGTACCTATTCGTAGATAGATATGTAGCTACACAACAATCAGGCGGTTCTCATGAATCTAGGACAGAACAGGACACAAGCTTTTTGATTAAGTTAGTAATGAGGATAACGATGAGGATCTATATAGGAATGATGTTTACCCCCAAAATGTAACGAATTTCGTGCCACTAGATGAATTGGTCAACACTACAAATAAGGGATTTGGTTCAATGGAGTTAATGATGGTCATATATGTGAGCATCTCATTGATTTATTTACAAACATTTATTTTATCCACACATTGGGCACACACTTCAAAAAGAATATCAGGTGACAAACGAAATTGGACTTGCCTTAATTCTCACGTTTCACTGCATGATAACAGAGAACAGACGAACCCGACAACGACCATACGACCATACGAACATACGACGACGTTGACATTCACGAAACGGAAACAAGCAAATACACGAAACTACATATAGTATATCCCGCAAGCCCGCAACCACAAACCCAGTCCACATTTACATATATATATAAAATGGTTCCCTTGGAAAAGGTACACGTAATTAACAGTTACACACGTCCTGATGATGCAAAGGACCTGGAGCCAGAGTGGTCCAGATCCAGGTATATATATGTTGTAGGTACGATTCCCACCCCTTTTCTATAGATCAACACATATAATTACACAGATTACCGCAGCAAATCCTTGTTCCCGGTGAATTTCCGTAATATAAAGCGAAGCGTGTTTTAATCCCACACAACAGAGCAAGAGCATTCACTTAAACACCAACCGAATTGGCCTGTGCGGTTTCTGACAGGATCAAAAAGGACACACACCAAACGAGTTTATATATATTTCGAAGATAATTATTTATTTCCTAAATCTGTGTTTATCAGTGCTATATTTGCGAAGTATCCCCATTGTATAGATTAGCACCCATAAACACTTTCGCGACTTAGAGGGGCTTAATAAAATCTTCAACTCTCCAAATTTAAGGGTTGTTGCGATAATTATTTAGTCGGGTTTGAGGAGATTTATTGGGTATAGAACTATTATATACGCGCACGATAAGTACACTACTATTCGGGTTGAACCCTTTATAAGTTGTTATATTTTGTTGGGGACTAGGATACGTGAAAGAACGTTACGCAATTTAGCCGCCACCGACGATTGGTTTTTTTTTTTTTTTTTTATTTCTATCAAAAACAGTAAACTGTCTGTAACGGTACCTTTGACTAAACTAACCAAAGACCAAACGAATGTATCGTATTGAACTTGTTCCCAATTTGTCCATAACCCTGCCAAGTTCTCTGGTATAAGTTACTCTCTGGTTGCCGCCGCCACCGGAGTCTGGAAAATCTCAAAAAAAAAAAAAAAAATCCAAGAGAAAGAGTTGCGCAATAGTTACACTCGAATCACCCTGTTTATAGAAAGTTATACGAAGTGAAAGTAAGCTTTTTGGGACAATTTCCAATGGAGAAAAATGTTTCAATTCCATTATGTTCCATATTGGAAATAAGGGTTTTTTGTTGAATGAAATGGATTTGGGTGCATATGCATTTCATTTTGTGACCGAACTTTTGTGTGTTGTTCCCATTCCTTTTTGAAAGGACAAGCAATGCTGATTTTGTTAGCGAGGGGATTTAAGGAAACATCAGAGACTTTTTGTAGTCTTATGGCGGTTTATTTGACACCAAAAGATGGCCATTCAAATATAGTTAAACCACTATAGCTTAGCTCACCTACCCATACCTTATCTGGCTGCCTGCTGAGAGAACATCTTGGAAAATTATTCCGGTCATTGGTGAAGATTGCATTAGAACTTCAAACCATCTAGGATGGCACTTTATCCGGATGTGAGTTTAAGGATTTATTTAATTTTTTTTCTTTTTCTTTCTCTCTTTTTTTTTTTGGCATTGAAATTCAAAAGTGTTCCTCTTTTGCCACATCCTCAGCCGTTCTCGTCGTGTGTCGTGTCGTTGTTTCATGTCGGTCGCTTTCATCATCATCATCATCTTAAATGTTGTTGATGTAGGTCTTTTTATATAGTTCAGGAGCTGGGTATAAGTATAGTATATGTGTGTGGTTTCGTCCTTTTTTTGTTTTTTGCATCAAAACGCTAACATGGTTTTAGTCAAGAGAGGGAAACAATTGAAATGAACTTTTGTCATGACGACGACGAACGGTTGGTTTGATAGGTATGTAACGGAACAATTTTTATAGAAATATATGTATATATATATAAGTATATGTATATGGATATATATATATGTAGGTATTATTATAATAAGGGATGATGAGCATAAAAGTTTTGCTCAATTTAACTTGAACAATTTTTTTTTTTTATTTTCCTTGGGGCGGATGTGAATAAAGAAAATGAATTTGGATTGATGAGTGTTGAATAAAGGAGGAGAATAAATGTTTATCTTTTTTTTTTGTTCTTCGTTGTAGGTATAAGGGACAGTTGGTTATGTTTGAAATAAAGAAAAATAAAAAAAAGAAGCGAACTAAGTTTTGTTTTGACGGATAAAACCAATACAATGGAAAAGTACTCTTTTTTTAGAATGCAAATGGAAATCCATATATAGATTGGTTTTAATATGGGGACTGAGCCAGATGTCTTGTTTTTTTTTTTTTTTGAGAGCAAAAAACTGAAAGAATTTTATGATTAATGAATTTACTTAGCAAGTCTGTTAAATATTCAAGCTTTAGCATTTTTCGAGTTGTGCATTTAACACAATTTTTATAGGGACTTAGGATGGTGCTTATATTTTAGTTATAATGTCTGAAAATCTTTCAAAACAAAAACAAGGTTCCATACAAACTTCTAAGTAATTATTGTAAGTTTTACATACATATGTATTCGCATATAGGAATATGCATATTTTTAGATTATAGGTAGGTACCTATAATGATAAGGTCGTAGATATTTACGAACTTTTATAACTTTGCAAAAATCTTCGTACCTGTAGGTAACAATTAAGCCAAAAAAAATTACATGATCTCTGTGTAATTACATACATATGAAGTTTTTTTTTTATTTTGAAATTTTTTCATATTCTTAAAAAACAGGGTGTTCAGAACTTAAATATCAATGCTTTGGGAAATGATTTCTGGGTATTTCCATACAAAATAAAATTTCCATACCAAAAACTTAACTAAAAAAAACTTTGGCAACCACTGCAATTTTCGCCGCATTTTCATTAAAAACTACGGCAATCGCTTCGTCTCGGCAAAATCTAGTGAGACTAACCGATTTTTTGGTTGTTTTTGAATCTTTTCGCCATAAATTTTTTTTAAGGCAAATAAAAAAAACTAAAAAATATCGGCACTAGATTTTGCCGAGACGAAACGATTGCCGTAATTTTTATGAAAATGTGGAAAAAATTACAGTGGTGACTGAAGGCCAAAGTTTTTTTAGTTAATTTTTTTGTGGTTTTTGAATCTTTTGGCCATAACTTTTATTTCTAAGGGAAATAAAAAAAACTAAAAAATATCGGCACTGACTAGATTTTGTCGAGACGAAGCGGTTACCTTTTAGTTTTTTAAAATCGAACAAGTATTACGATTTTGGTGGTTGTTCAAACATCAGTGAACGCATTGTCTGCAAAGTTCAGGATCATGTTTAAAAATCAATAGGTAATTAGGAAAAAATTAATAAAAAAAAAACATCTAGATATACCCATTTTCGAAATATTAAAGGGTACGGTAGTGCCCAGCTAAGTTTTGGCACTACACCCACTTTTTATACAGTACCAATAAAGTCAGGAACTTAAAATTCAGAATATTTGGTAGGCTAGCCAAGCACAAGCACCACACCTTCAACTCCTTAGCGTAGTGGTTCCCGAGATATAAGACGTCAAAGATCGCGAAAGCCGTAACTGACTGCCTGACTTACTGACAGATCATCAAAATTATGGAGCACTTCCCGACACCGCAGAATGTGCATACAAAGGAAAGAATTCAAGGTTTTCCAAAATTGTTTTCAATTATATGGAACACTTCCGATTGCTGTAAAATGATGAAATTTGGTAGAGCGAGAGGGCTTTTAGCGCATGAAAAGAAAAAAATATATATATTTTAGGTTTTCCATTCAAGGGGCGTGGTATCCGCCTACTTTCTCAAAACTGCGCCCAATTAAATGGAGCACTTCCGATTGCTGTAGAATGATGAAATTTGGAAGAGCGGTAGGACTTAAAGTGCATATACAAAGAAAAAACAATAGAATACTTGAGGTTTTATTTTCAGGGAGCGTGGTATCCACCCACTTTAACAGAATATTTATCAAGTATATAAAACACTTCTGATTGTTGTAGAATGATGTTAGTAAGTATCTTACGAGGTTTTTGATTGGCAACAAATAAATATTTTTGCAAAAAGGAGTGAGAACACAACAAAAACATAAATTTCTATATATGTATATGTAACAACTCAGCCGTGAAAATTAGTGAGATCTAAAAGTATGCCAAGTTCTAACTTTATGAAGGTTTCATATCAAATATTTTAAGAAGAGTAATATTGAAACAACACCAAGTTATGGGTGAAATTTATTATACAGTTTTATTTGCATAAGGTGTGACGAAAAGCTAGGGCGTGTAGGTTGGACTTAGACCAGAAAAAATCATTTGGAGGGGGTCTACATATTTCCCGCCATTTAGGCAATTTTCAAAAAAAATCACTTAAAACAGAAAAAAAATATTAAATACCTATACAGAGTCATGATATAAAATTATGAAAATTCAGAAATCCATTCTTTAATTTTATTTTTAAATCAAGTTGTTCGAGTGAATAGTTTTTGAAAAATAATATGTATATATAAAATAATTTTGAAAAAATAATTTTTTTCCAAAATAACAAAATCTATTTTTTTCTAAGAAAAACCTTTTATTTTAGTTTTTTACGATATTGGATTATTAGGTGAATTTACGAATAAAAGGATTTACTTTCTTTTTACTATTTTTTTTATTATCGGGCTTATAAGCATACAATAAAGTGACAAAGTACATACTGGATTAAACATATTTCACACATTTTCATTGAGAAAATACTAGTTTTTGTTATTTTTGATTTTCTCAAAAACTACAAAACATTTCGACATCCGGTTTTCTGTGTTTGATCAAAAATTAATAAGAGCATGGAATATTAGAAAGAAATATTACTTAATAACGTAAAATTTTGATAAAAAAAATAGTTAAATTTTTTTTTTGTCTAAGTCCAACCTACACGCCCTAGCTTTTTGTCACACCTTATGCAAATCACCCTGTATAATGATAACTGACTAAAATTTGTAGGTTCACTTGGAAAATTTTCTTTTTATAACCCACAATTTAAAACGTTTTGAAAACTTGACAATGTGATTGTGAACCCCCAAATTTTAGTCAGTACCTAATCATTATATGATAAATTTCTCTCACAACTTGGTGTTGTTCAAATATTACTCTTCTTAAAATTTTTGATATAATATGAACCTTCCTAAAGTTAGAACTTCCCATGGTATACGCAACATTATACCAAATCCAACCCTGTGGCAGTTTTTTTTTCAGCCGGCGCGGTGGTGGAGGTGGGCGTTTGAAAACGGTAATTTTTCCGATTTGGGCCGGTATAACCACTTGAATTCATGTATAAATAATAGAGGGCTGGGCACTGATTTCAAATACTCATGTCCCAGACGTTTTACTTTCAGCCTTCCCCTTGCCAGACGTCCCGTAAAGTGGGCGAAAATCAACTTTTGGTATTGAGGGTATAACCACATGAGTTATACACCAAAAAATCAGAAAAATTCTTCTCATTACAAAAATATAGGTCCCAGACGTTTTGGTTTCAGGCTTGACACGATTACAACTGTATTAAAAGTTTTTAAATATAAAGTATATGGTATGAATATAATTTTTTTAAAAAAACATTGAATTTATTTTACCATAACCATAATGAGATAAATGAAACAAAAAATGCACCACTAACATAATATACCGTCGTTACGTCAAGACGTCATTTTAATATTTTCAAATGCATTTTCCAACTGAAAACGGTGATAACTTTTTTCTTTCCAGGTATAACCGTATAATGATGGTAACATCAAAATACTCTGCTCTTCTTCTTTTTTAGCCATCCCCCTGCCAGACGTCATTAAAGAATTTTCAAATGCATTTTGCAACTGAAAACGTGAAAAAATGACCAACTATTCAAAATTCCGTATAAAGAACTGAGCCTGGTTGGGGCAAGTGCCCCTCCTTGCCCTTTCTTTTATGGACATGTTTGTGGTTTTAACAATATTCCATGAGAGATACCAATTACATTTGTACATACATATTATGTATGTAGCACCTCATTTATGTGAGCTTATAAAATCGAAGTACTACATTAAATGACGAATATATTATAAGAAAGTCTCATATGGGTGATTCTCTGCCAACTGTGATTTTTTAAATAAGAATTTTGCTAAAATTAAAAGTCATTGAAAATTAATTTTTTTTATTTTATTTGTCTCTAAATAGACATGGTATTAAATCTGTAAGAGCATTTTACTACAACTTTTAAGGAGCAAAAAATATGGTAAAAAGTATTAAATCTCGAAGTCATGGTGCTGACACTGATTTTTTATTTTTGAATTTTTATACGTTCTAACTCTTTTCGACAATATTTTTGTTGAGTTTCTAAATTTTTTCTTACGTTTTGACGTTTTCAACTTTAAAAGCCAATGTTTTATTCAAAATTGTATGTTTTTTAGTTTTTCAAATTTGTTCTTTGAGGTTGGAGTCTTTATTTTTATGCTAGGTTATAACTCAACATTTATTGCACAAATTTGTTTTAATATGTTTTGTCCGCAGCACTGGTACCATTCTTAATACAAAAATAGCAAGATTTTTAGCAAAATTACTTGAAATCATTTAATTTAAGTTCATTATAAATAAATATACCACGGTACTGACACCCACGGTACTGACATTTAGGCTTTAATATAACCTCATATCTCAAAGCTTCTGAGAAAAATAAAATCCGTTATAATTTTAACTTATATGACTTAAAAAGAAATACAATACTCTAAAAATCACCAAAACAAATTTCATAACACGCTTGGATAATACTACCACGGTACTGATAGGTAATTTTGTGACACACGATTTTAGAATAAAAACACTTCACTCTTACAGCAAAATTACGTTAGTAAAATAAATTGACTTTTGTTAACAATAAATAAATAGTGCCTCTTTCAAACGGCACCACACAAATGCCATAAAACTAAAAACAAAATGGCGGTTCAGCGGTAAATCTTTTGAATTCAAGAAGAAAATGAAATCCGTGGACAACATTCAATTATTATTATTTAATTAGAGAGCAAATATTTTGACCTAATTTTCTCAAAATATAATCAAGCAACTATTGTACTCAAACTGTTCTGAGAGCAACATTTTTATTCAATGATATATTTTTATAGAAAATTGTAGATTTAATTGGAAAAACAAGGATGGGACGTGCCACGGTACTGACATTTTGCGTATGCTTTTTCAAGCCAAGGGGAAAGGGTAGCAAATTTTTAAACAATCTGTAACGTAAATTGTAGTAGCAACTTATTTCCACAATTCAAACCAGAAATTCATAAGAAATTTTTACATTAAGCTACAAATTGTAGCTGGACACACAGAATCACCCATATAAGAAAAACACGCTTATAAGACAGACATTCCAAAACACACTGCACATTCCCATTAAGACAAGTGTTAAATTTACATCTTATAAGAAACACGTTTATACGAAAAACACTGATATAAGAAACTTATTGTGATACAAAATCTCATTCATTACATAGAAAAATAAACGACAATAAGAAATTTTCCCGTGTAAACATAAAAATGATGCGCCGCCTAACTTTTACAAAATTTCTGAACCCACCCTTATTGAATTGTCAAAGAAGTGACCGATTGAAGATGATCGAGAAAAAAAAAGCCCACCACATTGATTCATTTCTCAATAGGTGTGTTTTATTCATTGCTGCATAGCCAGCGCAGCAAAATTTCCCTTGGCAAACAAAAACAATTTGATTGCTGGCGAAAAAGAAGTCAGTAAAAAAAAAGATGGCTGTGCTGGCGATAGAGCTTTCAATTATTGAAATGAACGTATAGAGTGAGTGATTGTTTTATTCAGACTTGTGCTGCGCTGGCTATGCAGCAATGAATAAAACACACCTAATGTCTCTTTGTAACATGGCGGCTAAATATTTTGTATTGTTTTTATATAAGAAATTTTCTTATATTATACATTTTTTTATATAAGAAATTTTTTTTCTTATATCAATTTTTGTATATAAGAAAACACGGATATAAGAAAGGAATTCTTTGGATTTTTTGACTTTCTTATATCCGTCTTCTACTGTATTTGTTATTTGAAATGTCATTAAATGGTCGTTAAAGGTAAAGATATAGTTTCAGCAACTATATAGTCAGCCGCATATAATATACTTTTTTCAATCAATTTTTAACGTTTTGGGTCAAGGTCTTTAGAGAAATGATAAAGCTTTTCTAAGGTGATAAAGGTATTAGCTCCTCGTTTGTAGACAAAAAAAATAAATAAAGTAGGTACCTACGTCTTTTAATATAGGTCATTAAATGGTCATAAAAGATAAACTGATGGTCACTCATATAGAAATTTGTTTATGTTTATTTGCTTTTTTACGAAGTCAGTATAGAGATCTTGAGATCTTAAAAGATGTACACAAACATATTTTGGGACTATAACCAATTTTAAATATATTGAAACTACATAATATGATTAACCTTTTTATAACCCATTTATTGACCTTTTAGATGGTACCTACCTATAGGAATATGTACATAAATTAGGTGCTAAAGGTACCGGAATTCACCATCTTGAAAAAGCAAGATACCGCAGTTTGTACTGCGCTGGATGATTGCTTACTTGATGCAATTGCATTATAAATTGAATTTAGCTTGTCTTCCTCTGTAACAAAAGCTGCTGCAAATCAGCATTTATTTCACGTATTACATATATATACAATATAGTATACGTGCGTGGCTATGGAACCAATATTTAAATTGAGAATGGGAATCTTCCAAAAGCGACAATATAGTTCCTGTTACAATAGATCTGCCACCCGCTCCATAAGGCAAAGCATCTAGGTAACTAGTAAAATTAATTTCCTTAAATATCGTACCTCCTACAATAAGGCGCGAATGTAAGAGACGAATAATCTAGATTTCGGTGATGTGTGAAGTAGGGTGTGAAATTTTTTTAGGTGAAATTTATAAGAAAGACAATTTAATGACTAACTCCCCAAAAATTTTCATTTGACCTAGATAATGTTTCATGTATGGGAGTAGTCGAATAAACCAAGAAGTTTTACCTTGAGGGCCTTGTCAATACGCAATTTTTGTTAAGTTCAGCTAATCTGAACTGAAGAATATGTACTATTAAAAAAACCTTCTTATATTATAGACAATGTCAGGACGCGGACAAAAAACAAAAACTTCCAATTTCATGATATGGAAATTCTAATCTTGTTGGATATAGTTTACAGTAGATATTCGACACGAAATCTATATGTAAGATGAACTAAACACAACAAAATTTGGGTATTGACATAGGCCCTGATGAGTCCAAGTGAGATCGCCGGGATGAAAAACTATTTTGAATCAAAAACATTTTGATTAGGTGCAAATAAGGTACAGGATATTTTTTAAACGAAAAATTAAAATAATAAAGATATAAAAATGAAAGTTCTAAAATAGTAATTCAAATCATAATAATTTTAAAGTGTATAATGCTCTATGTAGGTATATAGCAAAATCTATCTCTTCCTTATATCTCAGATCTATAAAATCCGAAATAAATTGTGATAGCTACATATACATACATATATGTGTACATACATATGTACATGTTTTTTTATTTTCTATCTGTACAACTGTACCATGCAAAAAAAAAAAAGAACAATTTATTTGGGTGAAAGATGATTTTGTTTTGAATGTGAATGTATGTACATAGATGAATTTCTCACTTCATTTAGTATTCCTGATGAATTCTTGATTTTATCTTTAACCTAGTTTGTATATATATCTGCTGAGATTTAAAAAGAAATCCCAATACCCAAAGACTTTTGGCATTGAGTATCATATAAATAGAAATCCTTTTATTTGTGTATCTGCATGTATGTAGGTATGCAAAAAAACTTTAATGACTGAGTGAAAAATCTTGATTACAAAAATAGTTTTCGATATCGTTTTTCGTTTTCCAAAATAAGATTTTTAAAAAGAAAGTTTTTTCCTTCAACTCATTTTAATAAATAGACTTTAAGATTTAGTAATGAAATGCATGACTGGGTCTAGTGATAATGGTTCAAGGCTAAAGAGTCAGTGGCGTAGCTTTTTTGGGGCAAACAGGGCCCCTCGGACCTGTTGGCTTGGGTGATCTCGGGGTGGTAGAGAAATTTAGTCATGGCCCTTAAATATAATGAAATTAACCTATGTAGTCGATTAACTACACTTTTGTATAAAATTAATGGAATTGATTTTTGGTCGATATAGGGAAATTGAAAATGAAATGAAAATGGCAAAACAATGGCTATTATTTGATTATATTTACTTTCTTGGACAGATATGGTTGTTTTCTTTGAAAATACCAGGGGCCGAATTACGGCATCAGTGACTGAACGACACGTGAGGGAAATTTTATACGAAATATCGAATATTATCGATATTTTGTATGAAATTTCCCTCACATTTCGTTCAGTAACTGATGCTGTAATTCGACCCGTTATCGAATGCACGATGCAGACACTGTACATCTAAAAATATGCAATGGCTTTCTGCCAATTCGTTGGAGGGAAATATTTCGATTAAAAATCGAATATAATTTTGTTTGTATTTTTTTTGTATTTTTACACCATGGAGTAAGCCGTCATTCATCATCATCTGCACGTATATTTACACAATTTCACCCTGAGTACTCGCACTCACACTCACACTTTTTTTTCACGTTCAATATAGTCTACGTTAATTAGACAAAAAAGTCAAAACTTCGAAAAAATTTCAATAAATCTGAATTTTAAATGAATTCGTAAAATTGATGAAAAGGCAAATTCAATTTTTCGTTTTGGCAGGGGCATAATATACATTTTCTTTAATATTCCAAAAATTTGTAAATGTTACGGAAAAATATTGTAAATTATTAAATTCTACACAATAAAAGATTTTAACAAATTTTTTCGTAAGAACAATATATTTTGAGAAAAAAGTATGCAAACGCATAAATTTAGAGCGGATGTTCATAAACTTTTTTCTAAAATTCTTGAAAAAAAATGTTTGTTACCTACGCTCATTTTAAGAATTTTTTAATAAGCAATTTGAAAAAGAAATATTTTTATTTTTTAATAAGGAAATTTCAAAAAAAGATACAAAGTTGAATTTTTAAAAAATCCAAAAAATTAATAAAATATTTTTTTTTTTATTTTAATTTAAATTGCTTAAGCTGTTAATGTTATAAGTCGAAAATCAAAACTTATGGTAAGACCAGTTGCTGTACCAGAAGGTCATACTTATTTCAAAACACTAAGAAATTTTAACAAAAAATCGTAAGGAGCCTTTCTTCAAGCTAAGCTGTAATGCTTAAATTTTACTGTTGTTTTTGGTTAGAAGAAATTTTTTTTTAAATATTTTAAAAAAACTATTGCGCCACCAAATTTGAAAATTCGATCAAGTCGTTTTTAAAATAATAATTTTTCAAATGCGTAACTTTATAACGTCTATCACTTTCACTTGCAACGTGTACAAAGTTTGCTACCTCGTGACTTATAAACGCTCCCAGAGTCAATATCTGCAGAACAATATTGGCAAAAAATATGGAAATTTTTAGTTCCTATTACTAGATAATAACTCACACAATTTTTACAACAATATTGAGTCCAGGGTATCACAAAGGGCACGATTGTGAGATGTTGCGACTAAAACAAGGAACGTAGCGTACTGAACGTAGATTGTAGCGTACCATATTGTGTAATGTAGATCTGTCTCACTCTTATTGACGGAAAACAGTGTCTGATTCTAGTGCCTCTGTTTATGTCACGTACACCTTGCTAAAATGGATTTTTGAGTACAAAAAAGCATTATTCTGGTAAAAGTGATTGAAGTGAACTGAGGTGTTTTTTGCAAATAAAAAATGAAAAATATTTTGTACGAATGAATAAGTAGCAAGTGTTGAACCATTTTGAAATCTTGATGAAACGCGCCAATTTTTTAAAAAACTTGCCAAGGTAGTGTAGTACATTTTTTTTTAAATATGAAGTGTCAAAGTTCGCTTAAAAATTTTTTTTGAAACATGACTCAGTCAAACTTAATTTTTCTTACGAAACTTACAGTATTTATTTTTAAATTTTTGATTGAAATCAATAGCATGGTTATTTAGAATTACGTACAAAAATAAACACGTCAAAATTCGGAAATTTGTGACCACAGTACCTAAAAATGTGGTCTAGGGTATCGATTTTCACTATTTTTTCTAAATATTGCTATTATTACTTAACCAAGCGAGATAGATTTTTTTTCTTATTTTTTCCAGAACAGGTACAACCTACCCTATCACCCGTTACCCACTTGACTTTTAGTTACGGGCACCCTGTATAGGTACAGTACATTAGTACATACGAAGGTACTATATGGCAAGTCGAAAAAAGTGTGTCTCCGCAATTCTGTCTGTGTTGCCTTTCAGCTGGAGCCTAACGGGTGGATTGATTGTTTTTAAACTTGGTACATAGCATTTTTTGGGCATTCTCCCAACATTTTTTTTTTTTCATTTTTTTTAGGACCCAAAATAGCAGTAGCTGTCGTACAACTTTTTTTTGATTTTCGATTTTCTCAAAATCGGTTCAACTGATTTTGATCAATTTTTTTGTGGAGAATGTTTCAAAAAGTTTTAAAAGTGTGTATTGGGTACCAAAATTTTCATACAAAGGTATACCTCCCATACCTACAAGTGTTTAAAAACCAGTAAAAAAATCTCATTTTTCTCAAAAATGAATCCTATTGTTGTTTTGATTAAATTTTTTCTGTTAACTTATATCAGTTCCATCTATCATATTTTTGGAAAAAAAAATTATTTATTTATGGATTAAAAATGGTACCGCTCATAAAACAGTTTCTTTTGGTTTTTGAGTATCTCATAATATGTTGAACCGATTATAATAAAAATTTTACACAAGAGCGTCTAATAAATTCAAAATTATTTTTTTAAAAGTCGATATTTTGAAAATGGGTGGATGATATTTTTTCAAAATTTAGTTTTTAACTTTGGATTAATAACCACTAAACACACATTAATAAAAACTGTCTCGAATCAATTTCAGGTTTTCTTTAATTAATTTATTTTTTATTATATATAAATACATATATTATTTTTTTACCAATTTTTCAGTTTAAACTGTATAGCATATGCATTATGCATCTGTGTACCGCGGTGCTTTATTGTTAACTTTTGTATTCTCACATAATAATACCTTTCCCTAAAATACAGATTGCATAAAGTATAGGCCATAATCAGTCCACGGGGGTGTTTTTGGGTCTAGAATCCCCCCCCCCCCATGAGCATTTTAACCAAATATTTTTATATTATTTTATTATTTTATTTATTTATTAAATTTTTATTTCTCTTCGATCTAAAATTGGTCTACGTTTGACCTTCTCACATCTAGAAAGCCCATCTTTTCATAAATTTTCGACTAAAAATTTCTTCAAGTGTAATGAACAGGTCTAGGTATACCTACCTCCAAAACTACAAATGCATCTTAGTGGAAAAAGGAGTATACCTACTTACATTAGACTGTGTAACAGTTTTATGAGGGAAACTTAGTTCAAAGGCTTAAGGTATATGTTGTTGTGCTGGGATGTGCGGTAAATATTTTTGAAAACATCGCAAATTTGCAAAATTTGAGGATGACATTTTTTTCAAAATTAAGTTTTTCTAAAAATTTACAGTTAAGCTGTTTTGATCTCAAAAAATGATACAACCGAATAGATAAAAAAGCTTCGCATATATTTGCAGCTTTTACGACCAAACGCAAATGTTGCGAAGGAACTTAGAGTAAAATTAGCACCATCATTTTCGATTTTCAAAAAAAAAGTTATGCTGCAGGTATTGTGCTCAACTTTTAGGCAAATTTTAGGGATGAATTTTTTTTGCAAAATTACGATTTTCAAAAACATTAAATTTGTGCTTATTTGGCTCAGAAAATGATTCGCATATTTCAGCTTTTAGGGTCAAAAAAAAAATTTGTGAAGCGTGAAGTTCGCACCGCCATTTTCGATTTTCAAAAAAAATTAAAGTTGCGCTGTATTGTGCTCAACTTGTGCTGCCATTGTGTCGTAAATATTTTTTTAAATTCGCAAATTTGAAATTTTTTTTAACGATTTTACGATTTTTTTAAAAGTTATACATACATGCGCTGTTTTAAGCTCAGTGCTTTGTTGTGTTTTTCTGAAAATCGAAAATAGTGGTGCACCTAGTCGTGCATTTTATTTAACAAGATTATGAATAAATTAAAAATCTTATTCTCGCGTAAAAAAAATATTTATTTCATAAGAAGATTTTTAATTTAGGTAGGTATTCATAATTTAAAAAATAATTTAAAAATTCACGTTGAAATTCCACCGCGTAATTTTTTAAGTAATATAAAAATTAGCAAGATAATGGTACATATGCACTTGCACGACCCAAGAAAAAGAAGGAAAGAACAGAATTTGTATAAAGTTCAAACTTGAATTGAACAAAAATTAATGGATTTGAAGTTTCGTGTTATAGAAAAATAATGTTTCTAAGCTTTTTTCAAAGAACAATATTTTTGTGACTTTAATAACCTGAAATAATATTTATCTGTAAATAAAAAATATTTATCTGTAATAAAACTGTAATAAAACCGATAAAGAATTTTTTTTTGAATACCAATATTTTTCGTCGAATATGTGAAATTAAAGTTTTTTTTTTACAAATTTCTAGGTACGAAGTTTAAAGCATTTTCTTACATGAATGTAAATGTATATAGTACACCGCCCATTGACCACCCCTATTTCAATGTATACTGTTACTGTATATAGAGTTGTTTTATAATAACGACACCAACCTCCTTCCACCCCCTAAGTCATCCACCCTGAAAGTTCGTGTTTAACATGTTAAAATAGAATTGTTTATCAAGTATATTTGTGCCGTTGCTTTGAGAATTTTAAAACAAATCCACCTGCCTAGATGATGTGAAGAAATGATGAGAATAAAGGATAAACCATCGATTTTCAACACTGAAGCACCCCGATAGGACATCACCGCCTGCTGCCACCTCCATCACTCGTCAGAACTCAACGAATTCCAAATGCTTTTTTTTCTTTTATCATGAAATCCTTTTCTACTTCCTGCTTTTGAGGAACATCCTATATATAGCAATATACATGCAGAGAGGATATAACATCGGCCTGCATTGGTGTCGGTCAAAGCAACCTGAGGAGCTCAACAGTATAAGGATCTGTGAATAAAATTAATGGATACCAGCAGGTACGAAAATATATAGTATACCTTTTCCTTCCCCAAATAGAAGCAATAGATCGATCAAATTTGATAAGAAACTTGTTAGAGTGTTTTTGAACAAGTCGGGCAGGGTGTATAATTTATATGTATAAGTATAGCCAAGCCAGACCATCCTTCTCGTCCTCTCTTCGCATCTATCCACAGAGTTGTGGATTCGAGTTGTTTTGATATGTGAAGGTAGGTCGGTGTGGCGGCACAATGATAGAAGCGAATTTAATCTAAACCGGAGGAAGCATACCATACTCTTGGTTTCTCACCAGTTTCTCTTTCCCGTAAAATAAATTTTGTTTGCCTCCTTCTAGTTTCATATCAAAATGGTTTAAATCGTTTATTTTTTTTTTTTTGTTGTTGGTCCTTTTTCGTCGTTATAACATTAAATTGGGAAATAAATTCTGCAATCGGAGGTGTTTCCCAATACCCAAACCAGATTAACGGCACATAAGGGATGGTCTGGGCAGACAAAAATACAATTGAGATTGGCTATCGAGAAATGTTTACCAATACCTTTTTATATACATATTTCTTTTTTTTTAACTTGCTGTATAGATGCTCCTATATTATGGCAAGTTGTGGATTTGTAGAAAAATTTATTTCTTTGCCTCAGATATTGATGAATCAATGGCATTGCGATAAGAATGAATCTATAAAAAAATGATTCCATTTGCTAAAAATTTATCTGAAAAAAAAAAATATTCTACCCTAAGATTTCTGAGCCTCCGCTAACAATTCCAAAAAGTCTATTTAGTCTTTAAGTACCTTCAAATTTTTGAATAATGAGGTTTGGATCAATAGGTATATTTTTATCAAAAATTCATCAAAACATTCACAAAGATTCTGCTCCCTCTCCTATAAGTTACATACAAAATTGAAGGAATATTAAATCTAACTTTTACTTCAACTTCCAAGCTAAGGCCCTTCTAGACACTGTGAGATGCTTTTTATTATAGTCCGAGGAAGGCCCGTTGGGTCCAGGATTTTACCAAAGAAGCAACAGACAGAGTGTTATCCAATTTGCCTTTATTCACCCACCAATCACTGGTTTTTATAATTCAAATACAATGCCTATATTTACTATAT
>OV839568.1:32193632-32229573 GCA_929447395.1 Epistrophe grossulariae | reverse complement strand
GACGCCACTAAATTGCAGTCTGAGATAGCAGACGCTACTAAATTCCAGTCTGAGAGAGCAGACGCCACTAAATTACAATCTGAGATAGCAGACGCCAGACGCCACTAAATTACAGTCTGAGATAGCAGACGCCACTAAATTACAGTCGGAGATAGCAGACACCACTAAATTACAGTCTAAGATAGCAGACGTGACTAAATTACAGTCTGAGATAGCAGACGCTACTAAATTCCAGTCTGAGAGAGCAGACGCCACTAAATTACAATCTGAGATAGCAGACGCCAGACGCCACTAAATTACAGTCTGAGATAGCAGACGCTACTAAATTCCAGTCTGAGAGAGCAGACGCCACTAAATTACAATCTGAGATAGCAGACGCCACTAAATTGCAGTCTGAGATAGCAGACGCTACTAAATTCCAGTCTGAGAGAGCAGACGCCACTAAATTCCAGTCTGAGAGAGCAGACGCCACTAAATTACAATCTGAGATAGCAGACGCCACTAAATTACAGTCTGAGATAGCAGACGCCATTAAATTACAGTCTGGGATAGCAAACGCCACTAAATTACAGTCTGAGATAGCAGACGCCACTAAATTGCAGTCTGAGATAGCAGACGCTACTAAATTCCAGTCTGAGAGAGCAGACGCCACTAAATTACAATCTGAGATAGCAGACGCCAGACGCCACTAAATTACAGTCTGAGATAGCAGACGCCACTAAATTACAGTCGGAGATAGCAGACACCACTAAATTACAGTCTAAGATAGCAGACGTGACTAAATTACAGTCGAAGATAGCAGACGCCACTAAATTACAGTCTCAGATAGCAGACGCCACTAAATTACAGTCAGAGATAGCAGACGCCGATAGCATTACACCCTGATAATTACTTACTTTATCCTTGGCTTCCACTGTCCCATCTGCCTTAGCCTTAGCTTTTCAAAAAGGAGACTCACTAAGTACTCGAGATTAGTTCTTTATTCAAACTATGGTAGAGCTCGGTTTTCTTTCCTTTGTCCACAGTATCATATACACGTTTGGGTTCTAACTGAGTGTGAATTATAATATGGCAAACAAAAATAAGATTTATATTTTGTTATACTTCACCACAGGTGGTTGATGTGGTTTGGTCAGCGGTGTCGGGAGTGTTGACGGTTGTTTGTTTTTCTATCCACAGTGTCGGTCGGCCGTTGGTTGGTGGGAAAGACGCTGTGTATAATGCATCGTTACAATACTTCGCTCATATTAGCCTTGAGAGCAAGACCGTACATCCCAGTCGTGCTCTTTATAACAATACTTCCTTCTTGTTTTCATTTTTGTTTGAGAATCTGGGATTATCTGTTGTTTATTTTTATTGTGATGTGGGCCTTGTTATATATACTAGAATAGTCCTTGGGGAATTTACGAAAAACGAAATTTATAAACTTTTGTTCCCCCATGTGTATACCTATATCTTCCTACACCCATCTAACTTCCAACCTACCTACATCATGCTGCGAAAAATGTTCAAGAGTTTTTTTTTTTGTTTGTCCATAGTAAAAGTTATTGCGTGAACTTTGGCCACGCATAACAGACTTCTGACACCATGTGACGTATGAAAGGTTTATTATTTTTCCATTGTTTATGATTTTCTTTTCCCACATGAAATCACGAAAGATATCCTTCCAGCCGCAGGATGGGAAGAAAAAAAAAAATAATTGCTTAAAGAAAAGGGGATATTTCTTGATATTATTCCTAATATGCCATGAATATAAAGGAAATCTATCTTCAGATGAATGCCACAATAGGTAGACAGGTCAACAAAAGAACTTAGTTTTGTTAATTACAGTCGACGTGATAGGCTCATATTATAGAAACGAAACAAATTATGTGTGCGGAAAAAAAAATCAAATAGAAAAATCAAAATATCTATTAGACAGACATGATGGGTGATGATGATGATGGGCAGTTAATTTCTATTTTTCAATTAACTTATAACACTGAAGTATACCAAAATACATGAATGAGTGGGGCGTTCTAGATTTTACGGTTCAAGGCTCTACAGTTTAGGCATTGAGAATATGAGGATTTTTAATACAATGGCAAAGTAAAAGAGTATCTAAACTTGTTTCATCGAAGAAAGTTTCTACAATATTGATGAATCTGTGAAGTAATGAACAATTAGTGACAAATAGGATTATCAATACAATGCTGGGTACATTTTTAAAGTAATAGCGTACTTCAAAGTTGTTTAAATGAGCTATTGAAATTAGTGATAGTAGAAGCAAAAATATAATTTTTTTTCTATAAGGCGTTAATATTACTTTATCCGTATTTTAATACTTCAAAATTAGGTACTCCTACGAATTGCTCCAAATAAGACACCCAGCGTGCTAGAGCAGATCGGTGGATGAACGTGAACTGATGGTTAATTCGTACAAAATAGAAGTTGTCCTCTCCTCCAGGAAATATTAAATTTCCCATATATGAACCCTTTTTCTATCAAGGGTTAAGGTAAGGTATTATAACCCTAACATTCCCAGACGAAGGATAATAATTTGTTCTTATTTTACAAGAGAAGTTAAGGTGGAAACATACCTAAATTATTTACTAGTAAAAAGTTAAAAAGGCTAAGGTACTTTTCTCATGTAAAAAGATGGCATGTCTAACCCATCATTTTGCTAATCAGACCGATTGATGTTCAAAGGGTGGATTCAAGTAGACAGTAGAATCCTACTATATGTTCACTGTCCCTTCTACGTGGAGGCTCCTTTGGAAGGTAGAAACCTCAACTGAAGATTTTTTTTTGTTTTTTGACAGAGACTTAGCTTTTGAGCTGATACACACTTTTAGTTGGAACCCTTGTTTATACAAAGGTGTCATTACAAATAATTTTTAAAATAATTTTCAATTCAGCCAAAAAAAAATAATCGTTTGAGTCTTTGAAATATATACATTAGAAAGAACACCGTCATATAACTCAAAAATGCTGTTTCGAAATAAATGAGATTGAAATTTTCTGTTTCGTGGAAAAGCTATGGAAAAACAGCAGTACATGAGTAAAGTAAAGATATCTAGTAAAAAATATTCTACGCTATCGTGCGTAATAGAAATAATCATAAATAAACTCTAAAACGAAATATCTTCAGTTATGACGGTGTTATTTTTAATGAGCGATATGTATTTATAAATAATAATCGCATTCTGCAAGAGTCTGCCCTATTCTGCTCTAAAATTAGGATTGTATATAAAAAAAATTATTTGCTTTCGATATTCTGTATTTAAGTGAAAATAAATAAATAATTTCAATTCGCTAAAGCTTGTTAGACCGATTGGAATAAACTTCACCAATGAGCGGGAAAAAATTTAATTGTACAATTTTCTTTCACTATTCGTTAGAGGGGGTGATTTGGAACATAAGTGTATAGTTTTTTGGAATTCAAAAAAAAATTGATTACTATAAAAAAAAAAATTAAAAACAACGACAACACTTACAATGTCAAATTTTATATGACATTTATTTATCTCTTTTTAAAGCCAGAAATCCATTCTTCAATTCTATTGTTAAATCAAATTATTTGAATGAAGACTTTTCTAAAAATTAATTTTCAAACTCTAAATTTTGAAACCAAAAAAAATTTTAGACTATTAAGTGGTAAAATAACAGATGTAGATACTGAAATGTCTTATAGTTTTTACAAATTTTCAGAAATGAGTTTGCATTAATTTTATCTACTTGGTTTTAATTGGTCTAATAATCCTAGTTCCACTAAAAAAGTAGTAAAGTACGTTTCGTTATTTTAAATTTTCTCAAAAACAGGAAAACATTTTAGCATCTGTTTTTAGCGTGATCTTTTAGTGACAATCAAAGATTTTATTTATTTATTTTTATTTTTATTTGTTTTTTATTTTTATGTTTATTTTTATTTTTATTTTTATTTTTATTTTTTTTTTATTTTTATTTTTATTTTTATTTTTATTTATATTTTTATCGAATTTTTAAAATCCAAAAAAAAATATTTTTAATTTTTTAAAATTACTATACCTATAAATTGTAGTTCTATATGGATTTTAAAAAAATTCGTCCCAAGTTTTTTAAATTAATTTAAAGTCATGACCAATAAAAATTAGGTTTTTTTACCGATTTGCAAAAATATATTTTAACTATTCACTTCCTTGTTTAAATTTTTTGAGTATGTATTGAGTACGAATTAATAAAAAAAAATAGTTTTTAAAAAAATTAATTTTTTAAAATTTTAATTTTATTATTTTGAAATCTCAATGGAAAAACTAAATGTAAACCACAATATGAAAATTGTTTAAATATCAATTCAGTAAAATTTTCACTTTCACTATTCTTTTCGAATGGTCACAAAATTTGGGGTATTTCTCGAGAAACCCGAAAAACTGGGTTTTGTCATACAGCTCGTCGCGTCGGTGTCTATCGGTCTGTACGTCAGTGCGTCAACTGTCATTCAAACTAGCTATATAGCCTTACCTACAGACTTGCATCAAATTTGGAACAGACAATTTTTATGTGATTTCTAAGAAAGGAAATACGAATTTTTGTTTTAGTGCGCACCTAAAAAGAATCACTGCCATATATACAATGATTTCGCTTTTTTACAAATTATCTCGAAAACGGCTTTAACGATTTTTAATAAATTTTCTTAGCTTTAAAAATCAAAGTGATTGTAGGAAAACTGCGTTTTAAGTCTATGCTAAAAAAAAATCACATTACGGAAATGGAAGTTCGACGTGTTTTTTAGAAAATTGCCTCATATTTTTAAGTTATTTAAGTATGAATTTTTAATTACTTGACTGATTTTTTGCATATGAATTTTTCTAATCGTTATTATTGCATTAATTCAAAATTTTGTAAATGTTTTTGTTTATAAAATTAAAAATAAATTAAACAAAAACTCTAGCTGGAAAAAGACATCAAATTTGTTTGATAACTTGAAAATTCTTAAAAAATTTTCAACAATTTATTTTTTGTAAATTGGTTTCAATAGCAAATTATGAAAAATTTTGAAAATTTTCAACGGTTCAAATAGTTATTAAATTTAAATTTAATTTAAAAACATATTTTCTTTTATAATAGGTATCACAACTCGGTGGGCATATGTAGTTAAAACCTAAAAAAATATTTGTTAATTTAATATACTAAAATTGATAAGAGCATTGAATATTATATACAAAAATATACAAAAAAACGATGGAAATTCCCACCTTCAAATTAACGGGAAAATAATCCTTATAATTTTTTTCACATAATCCCAAAAACACAGCTGCATAAAGTTGCATAGAGCTCTGCTAAAGAGATTTGATTTGAAGAATTCAGTTCATTTTTTTTTTCAAAATTTTGAGTCTGAAAATGTATGTTTCCATAACTATTCACAACAAAAATTTAACTTAAAACGGAATTAATACATGGATTTCTGGGTTTAAAATATGAAGTTGAAAATCGCTGCATCCGAAGTTTTTTTTTTCTTTAGACTTGCAGCTCTCGATAAGTATCAATGGTATTGGCAAACTTAAAACACCAAAATGTTGAGGGCAAGTTTTTCCAGGGGCGATGTCCGTTACTTTTTTTTAATTAAACCTCCGTTATATTTTTTTAACTGAGTTTCTAAACTTTTTAAGTTATATTTTTTTAAACGTGCAGCTAGACCATACTAAATGTTTTATAAAAAAAAAATGCACTATGTAGAGCATACGTTTCTCTGTTCAACATCGCCCCTGGAAAAACTTGCCCTCAACATTTTGGTGTTTAAAGTTTGCCAATACCATTGATACTTATCGAGAGCTGCAAGTCTAAAGAAAAAAAAAAACTTCGGATGCAGCGTTCTTCAACTTCATTTTAAAATAAGGAATAACATGACAATATAATATTTTTATTATTAATAATTAATTCATGTAAATTAAAATCTTAAATTCAAATTCAAATTAATTAAAATCTTAATATACACTTCGGTAAGAATTTTGTAAAATTTTTTTTTGTAAACTAGCAATTTAGTTATGTTAAATAAATAAATAAGTGTTGCCGTTGATTTTTAATAATTTTTTTTCTAATTAAAGTCAGTTTTTTATAAAATAACCGGGGGAAATAGACCCCCTCCCCTATATGATTTTTTTCTTATCTCAACCTAACCTAAACACTTTAGACTTTTTTTGCATCTTATCCAAAACACCCTGTATATTTTTGATTTGTTTAATTTTTGTCCACTATTTGACTTGTAAGCTCTCACTTTTGATTTTTGTTTTCCACTATTCGACTTGCAATCTACTAATAGAATATTTTTTTAGTACACTCTTTTATGTCAAAAAATTAAAATATGACACTTGTTAAACAAAAAATAAATATAATATTTTAAAAAATTGTTTATTTTCTTTTTTTTCCCACTGTCTAGCTCATATTGGTTTATTTTGTTTTTTCCCCTCTGTTTCAATCAAATAAGCTTATTTTTCAACAGAAAATTCCGAAACACCCTGTATAGATATTATTTTGAAACTCATCAGCTTGATAGCCTTAAAAATTTTCTGCTTCAATTTCACAACGATAAAAATTTTGTATCGTTGTTTTCGGAGTTTATTCTTTTTTACTCCTTCTGCTCATTTTACTATTTTGTCGCCCTTTTGTTAAAGTCTCGGGAGGCCCCTTTGCTCCCAGTCCGCCCCTGCCCAGGGATATTAGTGATACTCCAGTAACACTGGAAGTGTTTCTTGAAGTTTATCTAAATTTTGCCTGTTTCTCTTAATTTTTTTAAATAATACTTCCTTCTCTCTAAAATTATTTCGCAGTATAGATATTAATCAAATCGCTGAATATATGATTCGCTTGAATGATTTATTAATTTTCTTCCTGTCTAATATGGATACCTTACAGTGGCGTGGCGTCCATATAACCCGATTCCTACCGGGTTACCTATTAAATTTTCTACTAAACAACAATGTTTACTAAATAACAAACAACCTTGCCACACAACAATGTTTATTAAATAAAGAGCAACATAGAACCCACGGGCAATACTTAATATGTATCTATTCATTAAATCCTACACAAGTTGCACACTCCAGCAACTAATTGAACTATTTTCAAGCACACACGGAAACACACACATCAATATTATTAGTATTCGTATACTGTCTACCAGTGATGGAAATCGACTTTTTTCGATTGTACTGAACGCTGAAACAAAATAGTACTGAAAAAGAACAAATAGTACTGGGCTCTTTTAAGTGGATAAAAACTAGCAAACACACAAATTCAAAAACAAAATTGATTTATTACGAAAAAAAAAAAATTATTTGTTATAAATATTAAGGTAACATAGTAAAGGAACTTCATTATTATAGCTAAATAAATAACGGACGGATCCCGTATCACAGTAAGGAGCAAGTTGCAGGTTTCATTGAATCTCATCATTGAATATTTAAATTTTTCGTTTTGAGGTTTTTAAAATCCTAAATCATTATTAAACTGTCAGGTTTATTTTGCCATTAAAATAATCACTGATTTTGCTTCCTAAACATCTTAAAATTAAAAATAAAATGATTATTACATATAACTGGTGCCTCAGATAAGAAAATAATAGTAAGTTAGGTAATTAACATTTTTTTTTACTCTAAAAGTTCTTCTTTTTGAAGAGGATTGTTTGTCACGTTTTTATTCACAAGATCTTTATTAATTACAAAATTGTGACAACATTCCTTTTTTAAAAGATTTTTGGTTTCTATCAGCATTCATTTTTCAAAAACCAAATTTTTTCCCAAAATTCCGATACAGATACATTTTCAGTTTCTTAATATATTCGCAGTCAGCTAGAGCTCTATATTCGTTGCCTATAGCTTCAATATTTTTGTGTTCATTAGGAAAAAATTTAAAACAAATTGAACGATGGAGTTAACTTGACCATCCAATACTGCGCTTTGTGAGAAATTTTGAAGTGCGTTTAAGAAAACGTGATGAGCCCAACTGTCGTACCTGGGCGAAACGCAACTTTTGGAGTTGAGGTCACTTGAACTTAAAAATTGGAAGCTAAATATGTACTCTTACATTTTCAGTTCAGTATTTAAAAGCAAATGACCGCCTTCAGCCCAAGTGGGGATGGTTTTGATATTGGGTAATTGGGCTTTGAGTATGTTCGCATCGCACATAGATTTTTTTAATGAAGATAAGAGAAAATTATCAATTTTGTACAAACAATTCAAAATTGTACTTACGTACTGAGAAAATCAAATTGTACTGAATTCAGTATACAATAGTAAGGCTTTTTCCATCAGTGCTGTCTACACTCTACACTCCACAGTCCACACTCTCTGTGCATTAGCCAAAGCCAAGGCAAGGCAACCCGAAATATGTCGGGTTATAAAATTTCTCGCTGATAGAACAAATTTATTTCCTTTCTTTTTCTTTACTTATGATTTTCTGAGTTTGGGTCGACTCTGTTCAACGCCCGCTTTCTTATACAAAATAATAACACGCTTTTCTTCGACTTATTTGTTGAATTTCGTGTGTATCTTATCTTCAATCGCTGTGCTGTAGTGGATTGATTGAGGTCAGTTATACAGCTCTCTGTTTCACTTAATGATTCTCTGCGTTTGTCTGTCTCTGCTCAAAGTTTGGTTTCGTATGCAAAAAATAACACGATCTTTTTCGAGTTATTTGGTGAATTCTGTGTGTATCTCGTAGCAGCGGCTGTTATAGAACAACAGTGGCTGTTAAAGAACAGCAATCTTGCATTATTTGAGCTGCTCAGTTTTGTTGCTGTGTGCAAAATTCAGTTGGCAAGGCTTTAGAATTTTATTAAATAAAGGTTATTTAAGTAAAACTGTTCACACGTTTCACAGTTGGTTTTGTTGTTTTATTTTTTGCTGTTTTTATTGTTGATAGCATTAATGTTATACCTACATTTTTTAACTTTGTTGCACAATAATTCATAGAAAATTTTATTTTTAATTTTTTATACATAGATAGGTATTCGTAAAAGCTCCCTATTTTTTCTTCATAGGTAGCTTTAATTTAAATTTCTATTGTATTGTTTTCTTGAGGTCACTTTCATTATGCTTTAAGATTATTGTAAATTAAAAAATCAATGATTGGAAATGCGGAATTGAATTGTTTCGATTGTTTGTTGTGGAAAACAGAACTGCAATACATTGTCTAATTTTGGCTACATTAGTACAATATATTAATATGTTTAAGAATTTACTTTTGCAGGGATGTATAATTAATCTTTTAATTATTACAACGACTTACCATTTGAAATTGTTTACGCCACGCCACTGAGTCCTTATAGAAAATAATGTGTATTATAGGTTTCTATTTTTTTGTTTACTCTTATTCAATTTTGTGTGATATTTTGCTTTAATATTATAGGGATATTCATAACTCCTTGAGAGTGCGAATAATATTAAAAATACAAAATTATTGTATTAGCTTCTTTCAGTCAAGTTTTAAATTTATATATAAAACATCTCATCACAAACATTTGAATTGTATTGGTTTATTTTAAACGAGAAGGAAACAATTTGTTTGAAACGAGAAGGAAACAAACAAAAGGATATATCTTTGAAGGCTTATAAAATTCTTTGTCTACATAATTTAAAAAGTTCCCCTCTCTTCCTTAATTTTTTGTATTCTTTGCTAATAATATACCGACTGCTTATCTTGTTACTAAAACAAATGTATTTATTCCTTTCAATTTGAAAGAAATCCTCTCATATTTTATTCAATTATATTAAGAAAACCTCGAATGGTATGGGAGTTTAAAAGTTTTCAAACTACGTCTTTGATCTTCCTTTCCTTTGCCCAAAGGTTATTATACCCGCCAGTTTTATATGAAATTAATAACTTAAAAAAAACTAAATAAATAAGAGATATTTATTTATTTTTCGACTCAGCCAAAGTCACAAAAAAAGACCGCAAAGTGCTTAAAAATTATTGAAATATATCTAATAAAGCTTCGAGGATAGTTACGTGGTTATATACAATACCATGTATGTATATGGATTTTTTTGAATCCTAACTGTTTTTTTCACTCTAATATTAAATATCAAATATTATTCCATCATTTTTTTGATATCAGATTAAATTTTATTTTATCGAACATATGGCCAGATTCGGTTTGGGTTAGGTTACGTATTTATCAACTCAAGACACGTTTCGTGGAAAACACTAATTCAAACATACCAATCCCTCGCAGCCAAAGATATTCCTACAAATAACAAATCCCAGATATAGTAAATGTTGCAGCTTATGGTAGTCTCCTCTTTCTTTGGTATATCCTTCAGCTCAAGAAGATATGTGTATATGTATAAGGAAAGAAAAAAAAAAACCACTGAAGGTTGCGAGTTCACAATTATAGATGAGCATCAACAATCACTGATGGTATAGGAACTTGAACTCACCACCAAAGCAAAGTCTCATCATATCCTTGCCCGACAGCATTGACACATCACATGGAATAAACACAGCTATAAATCTTTCATTTATTGAAATCAAAATGAACACAACAAAAAATAAATAAATAAATCGAAAAATAAAGGACACAATGGGAAACATATGTACGTTTCTCTTATTCCTACATATACAAGTAGGTACTATACCCTTATAACATCATGGCAGCTCCTAAGTTGAGTCCTCTTATCCAAGTGGCAAACCGGTAAGGATTTTTTTTATTTCTCTGTTTCTGTTTCCGTTTCCTCTTTTATTCTGACTTTGTATAACTAAAAAGAGTGTACGTATACCTACTACTTCCATTTCTTGGTTATGTCACGTCTCTTGTGTCCAATTTTGTGGACAATTTTTATAGGGTTGCCGTGTGTTTTCATTAAAAATTTAGTAAATACAATTTTTCATACAAATTTTTCAAATTTTCTTCGAGACAGTGGTTCAAAATTTTGTTTGAACCTTAAACACATTTCTTATAAATTTTGTCATTGCATTGATAAACCAATATTTTGAATGGAATACTTTAAAGGACTTAAGGGAATGCCAATTCCACAGCTTTTGATGTTTTTTTTTTTGAAAAAAATCGTATAATTTTTGACTTTAAAAAAATTTGTTTATTTTTATGTCATTTTCGTGAATCTCATTATCGATATAAGCGATTTTGTTATAATTTTTCGGATTAATAATACAAATCATGTGTTTTTAAGTGGATTAATTGAGATAAATAATTTGAAAAATGTGTTATTCTTCAAATTTAAATTAATAAAATAAAATTAAAAAATAAAATAATATGTGGCAACCCGGTGTATACCAAATTCCGTTGTCCTGTCCACATCATCGTGTTTCGTGTACCCGTGTTGGAGCTTAGAGTATATGTACATTTACACGAAAAAGAAGTGAAAAATAAATAAAAGGAAAATTCCCAGGATGCCAGTTTTATTTGGTGCTAAACAGTAAACGTGTCAGGCTTTACAATTCCAATACGTCCACCTATTACACCCACTCTATATACAATATACATCCGCGCGACCACAAGCTATGACATAGTGCTATAGGTACACAGAGAGAGCACACATAAGTTCTATAAATCCCCTTCCGCCATGCCATTGCCGCCACTGCCCATTTTGAGCTAATGCCTTGGGGTTGCCTAACACTGCTCTGTGTGGTTAGTTTTGAAAGTAGCAGACACACCAAGGCTGAAACGTCAATTTAGAAAAGACAATGGTCAAAGCCGCAACTGGGAGGACTTCGGGGTAAATCCCTAATGGGAGTCGTCGTCGTATTCGTCGACCGTCGGTCGGTCGAGTCGTCCTCCTCTTGCATAAGACTATGTGCTGTGCATGTTTTCACAAAAGAGGGTGTGGTATTGGTAAAGTATAGTTCTTTGCCTTATACCTACATATAATCCTAAGTCTGATATTGGAAGTTCATTTGTTTCAGGAAATTTTATGATGGCATCAACACTTACTTGTGGTGTGGCCAGCAAGTTTGCCGTGTCCATGTCCATGTCCATGTCCATGGACTTAGATCCAACTTAGTCAAAACTTACCATCATCATCATTATCATTGGCCATGATAGTCGGTTTCGTGTTCGTCATAGAAAGTAGTCTTCCTTCGATGTTGTATAAAAGTAGATCCAGTCAAGCACAACTGTGTTGTAAATGTCAGATATATATTCCCATAACAGACTAAGAAGTAAAAACTTTCAAGTGGAGTGATTAAGGTCCTATTAACATTCGGTTATTTCGGGTATAAGGGAAGGAAATTTTTCATTCTTATCGCAATGTTTGTGAATCTCTTGAGGGTCATATATAGTAAACTTTCTATTGCTATTGCCACACTATCTACAAGTATACACTATAGAATAACGACTCTGAAGGGTATGTTGATATAATGTCTGATGGATTGCTCTGTAGGTTTTTTCATCATACATACATATATATATATCTAAACACCACTCATCTAACATCATTGTGTTTGGTAAGGAGTGCCTTGGGATTGGGATTGTCCACGTGAGACAGAATGTTGTAGTTAAAATTGAGTTAAAATATCGTATAGAGGAATTTTAATACAGTGACCTTTTTAATGTAATCCATGTTTTATTTTCGTATTCGTATAATTTGAATAGTAAAATAGCATTTGCAATTTTATGGAAGGTCAATTACACTTTGTCTGATTAATTGTATTTTTTTTAGCTGCAAATTTTATTCAACAGGACGTTCAACAAATAATCTTGGATTTATAATTATATTTTACTTAATACTTACATCAACAAAATAAAATAAACGCCAATGTGCCTAGTACTAGGTACTGCAGTTAAATATATAATACAAGACATTAAAATGGTTTAACATTTATTTATTTATAATTAAAATTTATTTAAATATACATAATATAATGAAAAATATTTCATAATTATCACAGGCCTCCAAAATAAAGAAAATTTTTTGGTGCCGCCATAAATGATATAATTTTTGTTTTTTCACTGTCATTGAATAGGAACAACGGTATTTTCAAGTTAAAGCAACGTACCTATAGTTTTTTTTTAACCCTCGCTTACATTTTTGTGCATATTTGGCCGAGTTTTTTTGTCATTTAGTGCATTTCGTCTATTTTCAAGCGATTTAAATTAAAGTTTTTGATATGCAGGGCCGGACCAACTATATGTGCAAGATGTGCAAATGCACAGGGCGCATTACCATGAGCAAGAAAATGTAATCGCGTTAGGCAATAACGCCCAAATCGATTTGGAAATATCGCCCAAAAAATTATAAACAATTGTTGTTGTTTTTTCTCCCCAAATAAAAATTTTAAAAGTCAAATGGAAAATAACGCCCAGAATTGGAAATATAGCCCACTCTAACTTTGCCAAACTACAACCGATTTTTTGGAATTTTTTTTTATTTAAACAAAACAGTTAGAAACATTTATCTGCTATATAACTTTTTTCCGTGTGGATAACGGTTTTCCCGCAATTTATTGCACAAGTCAACATGAATTTTTTCTATGAAAAAAGGGTATTAAATTTATAAAACTGTACCTATAGTCACCCGAAGAACAAATATATTTGATAAAAAAGTTTGCTTTTGTAGCCAGGATAACGTTTTAACAGGTTATTTTTAAAACTATGATTTAAATTTTTTATTTTTTTAAATCAAAACAAATAGATTTTTGATTATTTTTATATCTTTAATTAATGAAATAAAATTATTATTAAACAAAAATACTACTTAATAATGCAAAATTTTGAAAAAAAAAATTAATATCCAAGTTTTTATATTTTTTTTTTTTAAAGTTGAGTTTAAAAATTAATTTTTGACAAGTATTGACTTAAATAATTTTATTTAAAAACAGAATTTAAGAATGGATTTCTGGCTTTTAAAAAAGATACATTAACATTACACTGTAAATGTTGCCATTGTTTTTAAATATTTTTTTTGTTCTATTTCAAGTACATTTTTTAAGAAAATTCCAAGAAGGCCGGCGGCTTTAGCACCAGTCCGATTTTCCAGAAAAACTACCCATGTGCTCCTATAATAACCCCCTCTAACGAATTGTGAAAGAACAATACAATTTTTTCCAGGTCAAATGTTTATTCCTACTGGCCTAACACACTAATATAAAGGCAAAAACGTTTTTTGTAACAACCATTACAAAAGAAAACTTTTAAATAAATATTGATATTATTTTTTTAATTTTGGTGCATAGTGAATATAAAAATCGTAAAATGAATGTTAGGACAAGAATTTTTTTTTTTTTGTTTAGTTGTGTTATCAAACACTTTTTTTAAGCATTCTGAGGTTGTTTTTTTGACTTTGATATGATTTTTTTTCTAAAAAACGCGTTATTAAGTATAATTCATTTCCGAAATGCATTTTTTAAATTTAAAATGCAAATAAAAACCGATCCATAAAAGCTACAAAATTGATTCTTGAGCAACAAATTATAATTTCAAAAGCTACAATTTCTGAGACAAAAAAAAATTCAAAAATTCAAATTTTTTTTTAAATTTTGACCGTTACATATGGGAATGACGTCTTATTTTAGCGGAATCTTTTATAACAAAAAAACTATGCGAGCTACAAAATCGGGGTTGACGTGTTTAATTAAGTTTAGGGTGACTTCAAATTCTTGCAAACAAAAAATTTGTATTTTCTCATTTTTTTAGATTTTGGAGGCTCCATTTTGAGGTAACTTGAAACTTAAATATAAAAAAAAAACCGTTAGAGCTACAAAAAATAGCATTTAAAAAGCTACAATTTCTGGCAAAAACTTTTTTTCGAAAATCTCATTTTTTTAGATTTTGTCCGCCAACTTCCGTTTTATTTCAAATTAACGGAAATGCACTATTTAAACTTAAAATACAAATACAAAATGATATATAAAAGCCAAAAAATTAATTCTTGCGCAACAAATTAGAATTCAAAAAGCTACAATTGTTGACACCAAGAGAATTATGGTTTTCGTATTTTCGTCCGCTAACTTCAGACTTATTTTAGCGAAAACTTGAATATAAAACAAACCACTTGAGCTACAAAATCGAGGTTTTCGCAACTCAAGAGCATTTAAAAAGCTACAAATTTGGGTGTCAATCAAATTTAAAAATTTGTATTATTTTAGAATATGTCCGCTAACTTCAGACTTATTTTAGCGGAAACTTGAATAACTACGAAACTATGCGAGCTACAAATTTTTAATTTGTGCAACAAATTAGCATTTAATTATAGCCACAAGTTCAGGTATCAAAATTTTTTGATTTAGCCAAAAAGTGCCCGCCAAAGTAAGGGAAGTAAGAAAATTGCGTTTCAAGTTTTTTCCCCAAAAATTCGCAACTGCAGACGTTTTTTGAGAAAATTAACTTATTTTTGCTCGAAAAGCTTTTTGGTGTCTTGTGCGATTTTGTTATAATTTTGCAGTCTGGTGCTTTTGAATAGTTTAAACAATATTGCATTTAAAAATTTTGAAAATAATTTTGCTTAAAAAAGAAAAAATACTTTTATTAGTACTCTTGACTTTTTTAACATTTTTTCGTTAAAATATAAAAAACTAGTTCGTGTGATTTAGCTGTGCACATTTTTTTTGTCACTCCAGTCTAAGCCCTCTAGTTCTATGTTGTTTCTTACTATGCTCTTAAAGGGAAATTATTAGTTTTGTGTACACAAATATTTTGAGATTTTAATCAAATCTAATATTTCGATGAAAGATAATTCCAAAAAGGTAGTTTATGTCATAACATCCATCGGTCAATTTGACTGCGTGCCTGTGCGTCTGTTGGTTTTCATTTATTTACATTTAGATTGAGGTGTAATTGGGCTACATCCTAAACAGATGGAAGGATTTCCTTCATATATGTTACCACAATTTTTTTTTTTTATATATATATTTTCTTAAAAATGTCTGAAAAGGTTTAGCGGGTGGCAATGGAGCAGTATGATTTAGTGCTCGACTGCTAATTTAGAGGTGTGGGTTCGAGCCCCACTCGAGGTAGCATTCTTTTATTTATTCCCTCAGTTTCAACTAAACCCCTGGGATTAAATGACATAAATTAACACCTAATTTCTCGGTCCACTGTTCCAACAAAAAATCTTTCCTATTCTTCTATTTCTTCTAACTAGTGCCGCGCCATTCAGGTTGCAATTAAAAAATCTTAGGTCTTACAGGCATATAGTTAAAAAAAATTAAAAAAAGGTGTTTTTATTAAACTATGAACGTATGATTTCAAAAGCAATTTCAATAAACACATTATGTGCATTTCAGGTTTTTGCCAAAAAATTGTCATTCGAAAATATGGTTTAAAAGTTTTCAGAAAATCACATTTTTTTTTCTGAATTATTCAACTTCAAATATCAATTAGTTTATTGAAGTGAACTATTTTCTTTGAACAAAAGTTTTGCTGATCAGTCACTTATAATATTTCCAAAGCTCACATTTTTTACAGTCTTTGCCATCGCTTTGGCTTGGAGGGTCACGGTGACGTATACGTAATTTTTTTGTGCATCAATTAAAATTTGTTTTTGAATTTAAATATTATTCATCCTGTCTTAATATCGTTTCGACTTTTAAATACTTTTAACATCTCATATGAAAACAAACTCAGCACTATTTTTTTGTTTTCAATTTATATTTATAACTTTTTATTAGAAAGTGTATTGTTTTATCAAGAATTTTGTTTATAAAAATTTTTAAATTTAACAAAGATACAGAGGGTTCAATAGAATTTACTACTGAAATAAGACATCTTACAGGGTCGTGCTTTCTTTATGTAAATATTTGCACTTGTTGGATATATGAAGGGTGGTATTTAAAGCCTCATTAATGTAAAGCAAAACGACGCCATTCCTTGAGGAACACCGAATGAAACATTGATTTGATGAGAGTTTATATTTTTTATATGGACAAATTGAAAGAAGATTACACAAGTATGACTAGAACTGTTTTAAAAGATTAGAATGGAAACCCAAATTCTTTAATTTTTTAATCAAAATATGGTGGTTGACTCTATTGAAAGCTTTGGCAAAATCATCGTAGAATATGATGTCCATTTGGAAACTAAAAAACAATCTATCTTATATATGACATTTAAAATTGAAGTTGTTTGGCGTTTTTTTATAAGCCCGATGGGAATTGAATGAAAAAACGGATTCGGGGTTAAATAATTTACCCGTTAATTGTAAAGAAAACAAATATATAATCTCCAATTGGTTAAAGTAAAACCAAAGAATTCTCGGGTTTTAACTTAAATACACAGCAAAACTATGTTATCGGCCGGCGTAAATAACATCATTGAAAATTTTAATTTCTTATTTTGAAACACTTTAAAAGCAAAATAAGTGATTATTTTGATCCCAAAAAACCTCTTGACTCAAATATTATTTCTAGTCAAAAAAATATTTCATTTTGGCCCCAATATAACCATTGATTTCGCTTTTTAACTGGCTCAAACCTTAAAATAAAAGTGTTCAATGGTGTTTTTCAATGATATAGCTATAACTGGCGACTTATCGATAGTTTGTATGGAAACTGCATTTTTTTCTGTAATGCGGCATCGGTAATCCCTGTTGTCATTACTTTCAACCATTTCTGTACGGGACTGCCGAAAAAAAAACACCTTTTACTACTTTGAACAGCGCCATCTTCATGTTAAGAATTTCAACACTCTTTGTACACTTTTGTTTCCACAAATTGATTGGCTTAAATGGCTTTTTTTTATTGTTTTACAAGTGAAATTTTATTGTGCTGGCTATAAATTGTCCAGAAAACACATCTCATATTTATGGCTGTGTTTTATTTTCCACATAGATCCTGAAAATAAAACAAACAAAATCACTGTGAAAACTGACAGTATATAGTTTAATATAATCTAACCATCTCCTTTTTGCCTGTGTTCGTATATTTTTCATTTTTCTTTAAACAACAGTTAAGACTACCTTATACCTGCTCGAACAAGAACAGAATTTTGGATCAATGAAAAAGATATATAAAGCAGGATAACATGTTGTTTTTTTATTTACGTGTTCCGGATCAGATTATATGAGGATAATAAAACGAAGCTAATGTCACCCCCATTTAAACTTTCTCAAAAAATAGAGTTTCTCTTAACAAAGTGCAAATTATATGTTTTTCATTTAAAATCTTTAGATTCCTCCACATTTAATGTACACATGGAGGCCAGTTTGTTGTAAAACAGCTGAATAAATGCATATTACTTAATATGGTCTCAACTGTCACTTACTATTTCCTCTAAATACACACACCACCACATGAACTTCGAGCAAAACCACAAATCATAAGATGAAAGCATCATGAGATCATTATCTTCACCAAAGTCACGACTTTGCATATAACTAGAAGCCATAAATGAGCCTATACAATAGGGTGGAGCGTCAAATTTTTTTTCTGATTTAGCTATTCGAATAGCACTAAAAAGTTGCGTAGTTACGTAAGCTACCCGTAAAAAAATTAAAAAAAATAAGAATTGTTTTTCTTAGCCCACTACCACAGGTCAAAGTTTTGCAAAATTGGAAAAAAGTCGTAAATTTGTTTGCTTTATTCTGTATTTCCGAAAGTATAAATCCTACAAAATAATATTTGTAATAAAAAGAAAGATAATTAAATTTCCTATAAAAATGTACAACAACTTATATTGTATGATTAGCCGTTCTCGAGAAATATGTTAAAAGGCGCTACATAAATTAAAATTTTTCACATATTTGCGCTACGGAAATCTTTTTTAGCTGGAGCGAGTCACAAGTTACATTAACCCCTTTGTTGGATAGAACTAGCTATCAGGATTTGGAAGAATTTCTAAAAAAAAAATATCTTATTGGCATGTCATTTTCGGACTTCCTTTGTCACACTCAAGCTGTTGAGCGCTGTGTGAAGATGGTGACCGAAGCTTCAATTACAGTAGCTGGTGAAAAGGCCAGAGACGGGCTAATAAAAAATAAGATATATTCTCGAAATATATTGCCATTTTTCCACACAAAAAAAAATTACAACTTGACAAAATAAAAAGTTTAATTGGGTTAGTTTCTGAATGGCGTATTTTGAATTTTTAAGTTTTTATTTTCAAGTTTGTGTTAATTTATTTGTCTAAATAAAGTTAATATATTATAATTTGTGTTTTCTTTTTTCATGAATTATCATATAATTTATTTCGAAATTGTGAAATAATTTTAACGTTTCAGAAAAAAAAATTTTTTGTTCCAAAAAGTGGAAGCTTTGAGCTAAGGTAGAGGGCTAAAGACTTAATCCAAACTTTTTTTTTTTAATGTCAAATTATTCTACTCATCGAAACGCAAAAAAATGGAGGTATTCGAAATTGATACAACAACTTTTATTTTTCTCCATACATCGACGCTCCACCCTACTATACAACCATAACGCATCAACCGAAACTTGCACTAGATTTACACACCCTCTTCGGCCGTTGCGGAGAGCAGTCACAGCAGGTGAACAACGATGGTTCCTCATCATAGACTTGAATATAGACTCATAATGGTATGCAAGGATAAACCTTTCATATACCACTATCTCGACACATATATACATAAATGCAATGTAAAGACTTCATATGATATAAGGCCGACTGCTGAAATTCTTGATTCCCTTTGAAAAGTTGGTAGAAATTTATATAAATCATAATATGGAAGATTTTGTGCCTATATGTACGTATACACTATGCAGTCTGCAGTGATAGCCATAAAATGGTAAAATGGCAATACATTGGGTTTCATGTGCCAGCAAATGAAGTAGTTCATGTCAACGAAATAGAACATTTTGCCTTTGATTTTAGTTTCCATTATATACGAGTACTTTGGATTATATCAATGAATCATTTTTGAAGAGGCTTTTGAGTATGGCCAGATAGCTTATATACCTACTTCTTTAAGAAGTTTATTATTTTTCTCTTGAAAATGAAGTTTCTTTTGCCCTTTGACCTTACACACGAGATAGTTTTGATTTGTCTTTTTGTGTGAATGGATTTTGAATGATGTATGGATTTTTAGTAGGAATTAAGATTTTTTGATGTCGAAGTTGTACATCATACGATGTACATACAAGTATGATTGGGGAATTTGTCAAATTTTTCACTCAGCATGTGTGGAAAACATAAACTTCATATTAAGATTGATAGAATTTTTGAGGATTTAAAAATAATATGAGTCCCTTTGTCAACAACATCAAAGGCCATTATAATTTCGGATTTTGACCGGAATATCAAGTAAACAATCGATCAAATTGTGTACTTTGGCAGATGCTAAAGAAATCCCAAGATTTTTTTTTTCCCCGGGGTAGGTGATAACACCTTCAAAAGGCTCTATGAGGAACGAAAAACGCGTGCTCATATAAGAGTGTGAGATTCTTACTTCACTAAAACCACCTCCACCTCCTGATTGCAACTATAAGTTGAAACTTATCTAGCAATTTATTTTTAACGAAGTTATACAACGTGTTGCAGGTAACTATGCGGCGATAGCTCCTGGGTATTCTGCGATTTTAAAAGCGGTCCGTTTACCGCACCAAGTCAGAAGGTTTAGTTCTTCGCAAGCGGCGTAATAAATTTGTCTCGTCAAGAATTTCGATAATAGTTCTATTAGCGTGTTCTAAAAGTCGTTTTCTATGCTTTCGCGCAAAATTTTTTATTTCATTTCTTACCATGGTGATCACAAGATCCCTATATAAGTCGTCGTTTCTAATATATACCACGGCGCATTAACAAATGATCTTAGCAATTTATTTTCAAAAGCTTGTAAAATATTTAAATTAGAATCGCGAGTTCAACTCCAGAGCTGTATACCATAAGTTCAGATGGGCTTATGTATACCTGCATGTATAAAATCAGCTTGTTTTCTATATTAAGCTTAGAGTGTTTCCCGAGTAACCAGTATATTTCTCTGAATTTAATGTTTAATTCTTCGCATTTCTTTTTTACATGCGGCTTTCATTTTAATTTCGCGTCTAAAGTAATATCGAGGTATTTAGCTTCATTTGCGAATGGAACCCGAGTTGTATTTACAAATACAGGTTATATGTCGATTTTTTTGTACGTAAAGTCCACGTGGATTGATATAAATTCGTTGAGCGCTATTCGCCATGTTTTTGTCGATTCATTGACATTATTAAGCGCGTTTTGTAATTTTACTGTAGCTTCGTTGAACGTTTTGCCCACTGCTAGTATTGAAGTGTCGTCAGCAAACGTGACTACAATAGTGTCTTCTATTTGAGGTATATCATGTGTAAATAAAAGGTACAACAGTGGAACTAGAACACTACCTTGTGGTACCCCCGCCACTATTTCTTTGAAATCAGAATACTCATTTCCATGTCTCACACGAAAGATTCTATTCTTCAGATATTCTTTAAAAATCGTTAAATCTCCATCAGGCAAAACTTGTCTTAATTTGAATTTGAGGCCTTCGTGCCAGACCTTGTCAAAGGCTTGCGACATGTCTAAGAAGACTGCAGAGCAAATTTTCTTTTCTTCAAAAGCTTTCTCGATGACGTCAGTGATTCTAAGCACTTGGTCAATTGTCGAGTGCTTACTTCTAAAACCGAACTGATGTTCAGGTATTAAGTGATTTTCTTCTATTATTGGTTACAGGCGCATTAGAAATATCCTCTCAAAAACTTTCGACACTACAGGAAGAAGCGAAATGGGTCTATAAGATTTTAACATTGAAAATGTTTATAGGGTCGTTTTGAGAAAAATATGTGTTACCAAAATGATTAAATGAACAAATGAATATAATAACAAATGAACGAAATGAACTCTAGCGTATAGGGGGCTCAGGATCAAATTTTTGGTTGGTGTTACCAAAGAAAATACCAAAATGAACCTAAATACACAATCGATGAATCGTACCTACACGTTGATCGTCGCCAACCGACGAGCTTCAGTGGTGGATAGTTGAATTTGTATGAAATCTTAAAATCACTCGATTTGAGCGCACTTAGAAGCCTTTTACTCAGATTATAATTATGGGATGCCTAATATTAAGATAGATAATTAAAGATAAAATGACAGGCTACAAATCTGCATCAAAATTTTTGCAAAACCTTACAAAATTTCATACTAAAAACGTGAAAGATTGGCTTTTGAGAACTAATTTCATCACGGCAAATGACGGGAGGAACAGGAAAACAAAAAAAAAAGGAAAAAAACGTACCCACAAAGAATATAATATGATTATACATTTTATACATTGCTGTAAGGGTGTGGGCAAGACGTTGGTTGGAGTGGAATGTGTGCAATAAAAAACCACCACTGCACTGTGGCTGGTGGCAAACACGATTGGCTTCGCATCGGGAACAAAAATAATATACATATATTAAGTAGGTTAGGTATGTCTGTAAAATGTTATGTTGATTAAATTGTTGTAGGTATTTTGCAAATATTATTCGTAATGGTACGATTAGGTTGGTTTGGTTGGCTCATAACTTCTGTTCTAACAATCGGATATTTAAAATAAAGGTCTTAAAATGAAGGTAAAATATCAAACTAATTTATTCAGTTAAAAAATAATTGAAATAAACTAAAAGTGTAGGTGAAAAACGTTTAGGTTTAATTCATCAAAATAAATAATTGCATAAATTAAAAAAATTGAATAAAAAAAATTGGCTTTGTTAGCATCGCCAACAAAATTCATATACCTACGTATCTATATAGGTACATACATTATGTATGTACATTTATTTAAATGGATTGATTTAGTTGGTCTGGTTGCCTTTTTACTTCTGTACTAATAATCGGATCTTAAAGATTAAGGTTTTCAAATAAGTTAAATGTCAGGCTTTAAATTTATGTGACAAAACTTGACTTCATTCTTAATCAATTCGATTGTTGAACCTAGAATATGCACAGAGACCTATACTTGAACCTCTTTGATTATAACTTATAACTTTAGTTCTATAAGGGCCAGATGTTGAAGGTTAAGGTATTTAAATAAAGGTTAACCAGGCTAGAAGTAGGATTAACCTAGCGAAACAACTTAAATATAATACCTAATCGAAAAGGGTTGATTTGGTATCTTCTGTTCTAATTATCGGATCTTTGAGGTTAATGCCTTAGAATTAAGGTAAAATCTCAGGCTACAAATTTATGTGACAAAACAACATCTAAACCAATGCGATTTTGGAACTTGACCTACGTCGAAGCCAATGCGATTATCAAACTTAGAATATTCATAGGTACTGCAATATAATTGAACTTCTTTAATAAACTTATATAGATTTAGTACTAATGTTCAGATGTTCAAGGTTGAAGGTAGAACTATAATAGTCGGATGCCGACCTAAGTGGTCGTACGAAACGAAACGAATACAAAGAATTCATACGACGTGCCCATAATTGAGTTTTTTTTCGTTTCGACCAATTTGTTACTTTTGCTTTCGGAAGTGAAGAGCGCTCACCGACCGCTCCATGCGTAAGTGAACTGAGAGAATTTTCTTCCAACATCTTCCGACTATAACAGTTCTACCTTAAGGTCCTCAAATGAAAACAAAAAGATTCAATTTGGTTGTCAACTCAGCTTTCAACTTAATTGGTGCTTTGCTTTTCATATACTCAGATAAAAGAATACTGCTTTACTGTCAAAACTATTAATTTTGTCTTAAGAAATTACACGACTCGAGTTTATTAAATTTATTAAAAGATGAGTTCAAAATGCAAAATATTATAGAATACCTAAAAACAATTAGGTAAATCAGGTTTGCATTGAGTTTGAGCTACACATCAAATTATTTATAAATTTGGTCTCGCGTTAAAAAGGGTTCACTTTGATAGTAAATCAAACAACTTGCGTTTATATAAATAGTTCAATAAGTTGAGAGACTTGTAAATCAATTTTAGCAAATTTGAGCAAATATTTGATTTTCTTCAACATCAATGCAGTGATTAAATAAACTGAACTGAACAACATTAATATAACCGCCAACTGGGATTTGACATTAAAAATATCTATATATTGTAATTTCAGACTAAAGAATGGTTTCTAAGACAGCTTCAGAAGTTTTGGTGCAACTATAGGATAAAAATTAGAAATCACCAAGATTATTCATGTTTTTATTTTATCGAGCTAACACAAGTCATTTTCAATGTCCCCATAGTTACTCTATGAGTGAAATCTGTAAATTTTTTTTCATGCGATGGTTTACCTGGTTTCAGAACCATTATAACTTCCGCAACTTTCCATTGGCTCGGGACATACTGAAGCTTTAGAGTGGCATTTATTATATAAAGGAGGTTTATTAATCCCTTACGGGGGAGCATTTTAAGAATTTCTGCCGTTATTAAGTCATATCCTGGAGCTTTCTTGGACTTCAGTTTTTATTATTTCTCTACTTAATTCGGTGAGAGTAACATTTCTTGTTCATGTACGTTTCACTTGTGGTAAGATTCACATTCATATTTTCATTTAGTGCTTCTCCATGGAATGGTTTAAATGTTTGCTCCAGCTAATCCGCAAACAAATTCGCTTTCTCTTTGTCGCATTTTGCCCATTCGTTTTGGTCATTCCTAATCGGAGGTGTTGGGAGCTTTGGTTTTTTCGTTACTTTAATAGCTTACCACAGCGAGTAGTTGGGTTCTTTTCCTGCTGTCAAGTTTTCAAGGTAATTTACAGAAATCTCAAGATGTTCGATTCGATATAACCACCATATGTTATATAAGGACGAGGTTTATAGATCTATGTCATAAAGTATTGATATATCTCTGTCAAACTAGTCCTTTTGTGAAAATAGATAATGCTGCTTCATCAAAGTCGGTCTGTGATCTCACCACTATTGAAATACAAATCTAATTCGAATTCTTCGAAATGAACGCATTGTGCGAAACTTACAAGTCCACACACACGTGAGGCATGGCAAAATCTTTCACCATATATCAAAGTGAACAGTTTTTATTTTTTGAATACCTCACTTTTACAGGTATAAAAGGTATAACGGGTACGAAACTTTATAAAATCATTAGAACCGAGCATGCGTAGCGTTGTAAAGAAAATTTGAAAAAAAAAACAAATGGTTGCACAGAAGCTCCGGATCCAAAATATTCAAAGGTCCTCACACTGCACCATATTAGCAGCTACCTGTATCTAAAAATATTTTGACCAAAAGATTTTCCATGATATTTATGTATTTAATAAAAAATTAAGACATTAATGACCGATTTCACAAAGGACTTTTAAACATTTAACTGACTTCTAAACCTTAAAATGGGAATTTTTGGTTTCACCAAGCACTTTTAAATTAAACAACCCGTCCTTATCAACTAAATGCCCATTTTTGGCTTATTAAAATTTAAAAGAGTCATTGAAATGTCATCAGATGCAGTTAACAAATGGATATTAGCTGACATTTGCAGAAAAAATTTTGAAATATTTTAATTTTAAATTTTTGGAGATACAATATCAATTAGTCCATTTTTTTTTCGGATTCTGAGTAATTTTTGCCTCTTTCTCTTATTTTTATAATATGTGCATTCATTGTTAAATTTAATTGAAACTCCCTTTATAAAAACCTTTCGGCAGCGGCTTTCTCATTTTCTCTCATAAATTTCGCTTAAGAGAAAGAAAAAACTAATTTATTTTTCCAGGGATGTGAAGAGAACTCGATTTTAACAAAAATTTCCCTGAAATTTCCCTTTTAAAGATTGGTGAAACTAAAAATATTTAAAGGCCTGATAAAATTTAAGAGTGTTTTTAGTGTTTGTTTATCGATGTACACCACTTTACAAAATTCGAGAAAAAAATGTATAGCTAGTCAAAAATTGAAAAAACTTATGATCATTTAAAAGTTTAAAAATCAGATTTCTTTCGAAACCCGATTTCTCCGCAACCAAGCCTCGTAAATGGTTGCGGTTTTCAATTATAAAATGACAATAAAAAGACCTTTCCATCGATGTACACCACTTTATAAAATTCGAGAAAAAAATTTTTAGTCAAAAATTGAAAAAAATTATGATCCGGCATCATTTAAAAGTTAAAAAATCAGATTTCTTTCGAAACCCAATTTCTCGGCAACCAAGCCTCGTAAATGGTTGCGGTTTTCAATTATAAAATGACAATAAAAAGACCTTTCCATCGATGTACACCACTTTACAAAATTCGAGAAAAAAATTTTTAGTCAAAAATTGAAAAAAATTATGATGCCGGCATCATTTAAAAGTTAAAAAATCAGATTTCTTTCGAAACCCGATTTCTCCGCAACCAAGCCTCGTAAATGGTTGCGGTTTTCAATTATAAAATGACAATAAAAAGACCTTTCCATCGATGTACACCACTTTACAAAATTCGAGAAAAAAATTTTTAGTCAAAAATTGAAAAAAATTATGATGCCGGCAAAAGTTAAAAAATCAGATTTCTTTCGAAACCCAATTTCTCGGCAACCAAGCCTCGTAAATGGTTGCGGTTTTCAATTATAAAATGACAATAAAAAGACCTTTCCATCGATGTACACCACTTTACAAAATTCGAGAAAAAAATTTTTAGTCAAAAATTGAAAAAAATTATGATGCCGGCATCATTTAAAAGTTAAAAAATCAGATTTCTTTCGAAACCCGATTTCTCCGCAACCAAGCCTCGTAAATGGTTGCGGTTTTCAATTATAAAATGACAATAAAAAGACCTTTCCATCGATGTACACCACTTTACAAAATTCGAGAAAAAAAATTTTAGTCAAAAATTGAAAAAAATTATGATGCCGGCATCATTTAAAAGTTAAAAAATCAGATTTCTTTCGAAACCCGATTTCTCCGCAACCAAGCCTCGTAAATGGTTGCGGTTTTCAATTATAAAATGACAATAAAAAGACCTTTCCATCGATGTACACCACTTTACAAAATTCGAGAAAAAAATTTTTAGTCAAAAATTGAAAAAAATTATGATGCCGGCATCATTTAAAAGTTAAAAAATCAGATTTCTTTCGAAACCCGATTTCTCCGCAACCAAGCCTCGTAAATGGTTGCGGTTTTCAATTATAAAATGACAATAAAAAGACCTTTCCATCGATGTACACCACTTTACAAAATTCGAGAAAAAAATTTTTAGTCAAAAATTGAAAAAAATTATGATGCCGGCATCATTTAAAAGTTAAAAAATCAGATTTCTTTCGAAACCCGATTTCTCCGCAACCAAGCCTCGTAAATGGTTGCGGTTTTCAATTATAAAATGACAATAAAAAGACCTTTCCATCGATGTACACCACTTTACAAAATTCGAGAAAAAAATTTTTAGTCAAAAATTGAAAAAAATTATGATGCCGGCATCATTTAAAAGTTAAAAAATCAGATTTCTTTCGAAACCCGATTTCTCCGCAACCAAGCCTCGTAAATGGTTGCGGTTTTCAATTATAAAATGACAATAAAAAGACCTTTCCATCGATGTACACCACTTTACAAAATTCGAGAAAAAAATTTTTAGTCAAAAATTGAAAAAAATTATGATGCCGGCATCATTTAAAAGTTAAAAAATCAGATTTCTTTCGAAACCCGATTTCTCGTCAACCAAGCCTCGTAAATGGTTGCGGTTTTCAATTATAAAATGACAATAAAAAGACCTTTCCATCGATGTACACCACTTTACAAAATTCGAGAAAAAAATTTTTAGTCAAAAATTGAAAAAAATTATGATGCCGGCATCATTTAAAAGTTAAAAAATCAGATTTCTTTCGAAACCCGATTTCTCCGCAACCAAGCCTCGTAAATGGTTGCGGTTTTCAATTATAAAATGACAATAAAAAGACCTTTCCATCGATGTACACCACTTTACAAAATTCGAGAAAAAAATGTTTAGTCAAAAATTGAAAAAAATTATGATGCCGGCATCATTTAAAAGTTAAAAAATCAGATTTCTTTCGAAACCCGATTTCTCCGCAACCAAGCCTCGTTAATGGTTACGGTTTTCAATTATAAAATGACAATAAAAAGACCTTTCCATCGATGTACACCACTTTACAAAATTCGAGAAAAAAATTTTTAGTCAAAAATTGAAAAAAATTATGATGCCGGCATCATTTAAAAGTTAAAAAATCAGATTTCTTTCGAAACCCGATTTCTCCGCAACCAAGCCTCGTTAATGGTTACGGTTTTCAATTATAAAATGACAATAAAAAGACCTTTCCATCGATGTACACCACTTTACAAAATTCGAGAAAAAAATTTTTAGTCAAAAATTGAAAAAAATTATGATGCCGGCATCATTTAAAAGTTAAAAAATCAGATTTCTTTCGAAACCCGATTTCTCCGCAACCAAGCCTCGTAAATGGTTGCGGTTTTCAATTATAAAATGACAATAAAAAGACCTTTCCATCAATGTACACCACTTTACAAAATTCGAGAAAAAAATTTTTAGTCAAAAATTGAAAAAAATTATGATGCCGGCATCATTTAAAAGTTAAAAAATCAGATTTCTTTCGAAACCCGATTTCTCCGCAACCAAGCCTCGTAAATGGTTGCGGTTTTCAATTATAAAATGACAATAAAAAGACCTTTCCATCGATGTACACCACTTTACAAAATTCGAGAAAAAAATTTTTAGTCAAAAATTGAAAAAAATTATGATGCCGGCATCATTTAAAAGTTAAAAAATCAGATTTCTTTCGAAACCCAATTTCTCGGCAACCAAGCCTCGTAAATGGTTGCGGTTTTCAATTATAAAATGACAATAAAAAGACCTTTCCATCGATGTACACCACTTTACAAAATTCGAGAAAAAAATTTTTAGTCAAAAATTGAAAAAAATTATGATGCCGGCATCATTTAAAAGTTAAAAAATCAGATTTCTTTCGAAACCCGATTTCTCCGCAACCAAGCCTCGTAAATGGTTGCGGTTTTCAATTATAAAATGACAATAAAAAGACCTTTCCATCGATGTACACCACTTTACAAAATTCGAGAAAAAATTTTTTAGTCAAAAATTGAAAAAAATTATGATGCCGGCATCATTTAAAAGTTAAAAAATCAGATTTCTTTCGAAACCCGATTTCTCCGCAACCAAGCCTCGTAAATGGTTGCGGTTTTCAATTATAAAATGACAATAAAAAGACCTTTCCATCGATGTACACCACTTTTCAAAATTCGAGAAAAAAATTTTTAGTCAAAAATTGAAAAAAATTATGATGCCGGCATCATTTAAAAGTTAAAAAATCAGATTTCTTTCGAAACCCGTTTTCTCCGCAACCAAGCCTCGTAAATGGTTGCGGTTTTCAATTATAAAATGACAATAAAAAGACCTTTCCATCGATGTACACCACTTTACAAAATTCGAGAAAAAAATTTTTAGTCAAAAATTGAAAAAAATTATGATGCCGGCATCATTTAAAAGTTAAAAAATCAGATTTCTTTCGAAACCCGATTTCTCCGCAACCAAGCCTCGTAAATGGTTGCGGTTTTCAATTATAAAATGACAATAAAAAGACCTTTCCATCGATGTACACCACTTTACAAAATTCGAGAAAAAAATTTTTAGTCAAAAATTGAAAAAAATTATGATGCCGGCATCATTTAAAAGTTAAAAAATCAGATTTCTTTCGAAACCCGATTTCTCCGCAACCAAGCCTCGTAAATGGTTGCGGTTTTCAATTATAAAATGACAATAAAAAGACCTTTCCATCGATGTACACCACTTTACAAAATTCGAGAAAAAAATTTTTAGTCAAAAATTGAAAAAAATTATGATGCCGGCATCATTTAAAAGTTAAAAAATCAGATTTCTTTCGAAACCCGATTTCTCCGCAACCAAGCCTCGTAAATGGTTGCGGTTTTCAATTATAAAATGACAATAAAAAGACCTTTCCATCGATGTACACCACTTTACAAAATTCGAGAAAAAAATTTTTAGTCAAAAATTGAAAAAAATTATGATGCCGGCATCATTTAAAAGTTAAAAAATCAGATTTCTTTCGAAACCCGATTTCTCCGCAACCAAGCCTCGTAAATGGTTGCGGTTTTCAATTATAAAATGACAATAAAAAGACCTTTCCATCGATGTACACCACTTTACAAAATTCGAGAAAAAAATTTTTAGTCAAAAATTGAAAAAAATTATGATGCCGGCATCATTTAAAAGTTAAAAAATCAGATTTCTTTCGAAACCCGATTTCTCCGCAACCAAGCCTCGTAAATGGTTGCGGTTTTCAATTATAAAATGACAATAAAAAGACCTTTCCATCGATGTACACCACTTTTCAAAATTCGAGAAAAAAATTTTTAGTCAAAAATTGAAAAAAATTATGATGCCGGCATCATTTAAAAGTTAAAAAATCAGATTTCTTTCGAAACCCGATTTCTCCGCAACCAAGCCTCGTAAATGGTTGCGGTTTTCAATTATAAAATGACAATAAAAAGACCTTTCCATCGATGTACACCACTTTACAAAATTCGAGAAAAAAATTTTTAGTCCAAAAATTGAAAAAAATTATGATGCCGGCATCATTTAAAAGTTAAAAAATCAGATTTCTTTCGAAACCCGATTTCTCCGCAACCAAGCCTCGTAAATGGTTGCGGTTTTCAATTATAAAATGACAATAAAAAGACCTTTCCATCGATGTACACACTTTACAAAATTCGAGAAAAAAATTTTTAGTCAAAAATTGAAAAAAATTATGATGCCGGCATCATTTAAAAGTTAAAAAATCAGATTTCTTTCGAAACCCGATTTCTCCGCAACCAAGCCTCGTAAATGGTTGCGGTTTTCAATTATAAAATGACAATAAAAAGACCTTTCCATCGATGTACACCACTTTACAAAATTCGAGAAAAAAATTTTTAGTCAAAAATTGAAAAAAATTATGATGCCGGCATCATAATTTTTTTCAATTTTTGACTAAAAATTTTTTTCTCGAATTTTGTAAAGTGGTGTACATCGATGGAAAGGTCTTTTTATTGTCATTTTATAATTGAAAACCGCAACCATTTACGAGGCTTGGTTGCGGAGAAATCGGGTTTCGAAAGAAATCTGATTTTTTAACTTTTAAATGATGCCGGCATCATAATTTTTTTCAATTTTTGACTAAAAATTTTTTTCTCGAATTTTGTAAGGTGGTGTACATCGATGGAAAGGTCTTTTTATTGTCATTTTATAATTGAAAACAGCAACCATTTACGAGGCTTGGTTGCGGAGAAATCGGGTTTCGAAAGAAATCTGATTTTTTAACTTTTAAATGATGCCGGCATCATAATTTTTTTCAATTTTTGACTAAAAATTTTTTTCTCGAATTTTGTAAAGTGGTGTACATCGATGGAAAGGTCTTTTTATTGTCATTTTATAATTGAAAACCGCAACCATTTACGAGGCTTGGTTGCGGAGAAATCGGGTTTCGAAAGAAATCTGATTTTTTAACTTTTAAATGATGCCGGCATCATAATTTTTTTCAATTTTTGACTAAAATTTTTTTTCTCGAATTTTGTAAAGTGGTGTACATCGATGGAAAGGTCTTTTTATTGTCATTTTATAATTGAAAACCGCAACCATTTACGAGGCTTGGTTGCGGAGAAATCGGGTTTCGAAAGAATCTGATTTTTTAACTTTTAAATGATGCCGGCATCATAATTTTTTTCAATTTTTGACTAAAATTTGTTTTCTCGAATTTTGTAAAGTGGTGTACATCGATGGAAAGGTCTTTTTATTGTCATTTTATAATTGAAAACCGCAACCATTTACGAGGCTTGGTTGCGGAGAAATCGGGTTTCGAAAGAAATCTGATTTTTTAACTTTTAAATGATGCCGGGCATCATAATTTTTTTTCAATTTTTGACTAAAAATTTTTTCTCGAATTTTGTAAAGTGGTGTACATCGATGGAAAGGTCTTTTTATTGTCATTTTATAATTGAAAACCGCAACCATTTACGAGGCTTGGTTGCGGAGAAATCGGGTTTCGAAAGAAATCTGATTTTTTAACTTTTAAATGATGCCGGCATCATAATTTTTTTCAATTTTTGACTAAAATTTTTTTTCTCGAATTTTGTAAAGTGGTGTACATCGATGGAAAGGTCTTTTTATTGTCATTTTATAATTGAAAACCGCAACCATTTACGAGGCTTGGTTGCGGAGAAATCGGGTTTCGAAAGAAATCTGATTTTTTAACTTTTAAATGATGCCGGCATCATAATTTTTTTCAATTTTTGACTAAAAATTTTTTTCTCGAATTTTGTAAAGTGGTGTACATCGATGGAAAGGTCTTTTTATTGTCATTTTATAATTGAAAACCGCAACCATTTACGAGGCTTGGTTGCGGAGAAATCGGGTTTCGAAAGAAATCTGATTTTTTAACTTTTAAATGATGCCGGCATCATAATTTTTTTTAATTTTTGACTAAAATTTTTTTTCTCGAATTTTGTAAAGTGGTGTACATCGATGGAAAGGTCTTTTTATTGTCATTTTATAATTGAAAACCGCAACCATTTACGAGGCTTGGTTGCGGAGAAATCGGGTTTCGAAAGAAATCTGATTTTTTAACTTTTAAATGATGCCGGCATCATAATTTTTTTCAATTTTTGACTAAAATTTTTTTCTCGAATTTTGTAAAGTGGTGTACATCGATGGAAAGGTCTTTTTATTGTCATTTTATAATTGAAAACCGCAACCATTTACGAGGCTTGGTTGCGGAGAAATCGGGTTTCGAAAGAAATCCGATGCCGGCATCATAATTTTTTTCAATTTTTGACTAAAAATTTTTTTTCGAATTTTGTAAAGTGGTGTTCATCGATGGAAAGGTCTTTTTATTGTCATTTTATAATTGAAAACCGCAACCATTTACGAGGCTTGGTTGCGGAGAAATCGGGTTTCGAAAGAAATCTGATTTTTTAACTTTTAAATGATGCCGGCATCATAATTTTTTTCAATTTTTGACTAAAATTTTTTTCTCGAATTTTGTAAAGTGGTGTACATCGATGGAAAGGTCTTTTTATTGTCATTTTATAATTGAAAACCGCAACCATTTACGAGGCTTGGTTGCGGAGAAATCGGGTTTCGAAAGAAATCTGATTTTTTAACTTTTAAATGATGCCGGCATCATAATTTTTTTCAATTTTTGACTAAAATTTTTTTTCTCGAATTTTGTAAAGTGGTGTACATCGATGGAAAGGTCTTTTTATTGTCATTTTATAATTGAAAACTGCAACCATTTACGAGGCTTGGTTGCCGAGAAATGGGTTTCGAAAGAAATCTGATTTTTTAACTTTTAAATGATGCCGGCATCATAATTTTTTTCAATTTTTGACTAAAAATTTTTTTCTCGAATTTTGTAAAGTGGTGTACATCGATGGAAAGGTCTTTTTATTGTCATTTTATAATTGAAAACCGCAACCATTTACGAGGCTTGGTTGCGGAGAAATCGGGTTTCGAAAGAAATCTGATTTTTTAACTTTTAAATGATGCCGGCATCATAATTTTTTTCAATTTTTGACTAAAAATTTTTTTCTCGAATTTTGTAAAGTGGTGTACATCGATGGAAAGGTCTTTTTATTGTCATTTTATAATTGAAAACCGCAACCATTTACGAGGCTTGGTTGCGGAGAAATCGGGTTTCGAAAGAAATCTGATTTTTTAACTTTTAAATGATGCCGGCATCATAATTTTTTTCAATTTTTGACTAAAAATTTTTTTCTCGAATTTTGTAAAGTGGTGTACATCGATGGAAAGGTCTTTTTATTGTCATTTTATAATTGAAAACCGCAACCATTTACGAGGCTTGGTTGCGGAGAAATCGGGTTTCGAAAGAAATCTGATTTTTTAACTTTTAAATGATGCCGGCATCATAATTTTTTTCAATTTTTGACTAAAAATTTTTTTCTCGAATTTTGTAAAGTGGTGTACATCGATGGAAAGGTCTTTTTATTGTCATTTTATAATTGAAAACCGCAACCATTTACGAGGCTTGGTTGCGGAGAAATCGGGTTTCGAAAGAAATCTGATTTTTTAACTTTTAAATGATGCCGGCATCATAATTTTTTTCAATTTTTGACTAAAAATTTTTTTCTCGAATTTTGTAAAGTGGTGTACATCGATGGAAAGGTCTTTTTATTGTCATTTTATAATTGAAAACCGCAACCATTTACGAGGCTTGGTTGCGGAGAAATCGGGTTTCGAAAGAAATCTGATTTTTTAACTTTTAAATGATGCCGGCATCATAATTTTTTTCAATTTTTGACTAAAAATTTTTTTCTCGAATTTTGTAAAGTGGTGTACATCGATGGAAAGGTCTTTTTATTGTCATTTTATAATTGAAAACCGCAACCATTTACGAGGCTTGGTTGCGGAGAAATCGGGTTTCGAAAGAAATCTGATTTTTTAACTTTTAAATGATGCCGGCATCATAATTTTTTTCAATTTTTGACTAAAAATTTTTTTCTCGAATTTTGTAAAGTGGTGTACATCGATGGAAAGGTCTTTTTATTGTCATTTTATAATTGAAAACCGCAACCATTTACGAGGCTTGGTTGCGGAGAAATCGGGTTTCGAAAGAAATCTGATTTTTTAACTTTTAAATGATGCCGGCATCATAATTTTTTTCAATTTTTGACTAAAAATTTTTTTCTCGAATTTTGAAAAGTGGTGTACATCGATGGAAAGGTCTTTTTATTGTCATTTTATAATTGAAAACCGCAACCATTTACGAGGCTTGGTTGCGGAGAAATCGGGTTTCGAAAGAAATCTGATTTTTTAACTTTTAAATGATGCCGGCATCATAATTTTTTTCAATTTTTGACTAAAATTTTTTTCTCGAATTTTGTAAAGTGGTGTACATCGATGGAAAGGTCTTTTTATTGTCATTTTATAATTGAAAACCGCAACCATTTACGAGGCTTGGTTGCGGAGAAATCGGGTTTCGAAAGAAATCTGATTTTTTAACTTTTAAATGATGCCGGCATCATAATTTTTTTCAATTTTTGACTAAAATTTTTTTCTCGAATTTTGTAAAGTGGTGTACATCGATGGAAAGGTCTTTTTATTGTCATTTTATAATTGAAAACCGCAACCATTTACGAGGCTTGGTTGCCGAGAAATTGGGTTTCGAAAGAAATCTGATTTTTTAACTTTTAAATGATGCCGGCATCATAATTTTTTTCAATTTTTGACTAAAAATTTTTTTCTCGAATTTTGTAAAGTGGTGTACATCGATGGAAAGGTCTTTTTATTGTCATTTTATAATTGAAAACCGCAACCATTTACGAGGCTTGGTTGCGGAGAAATTGGGTTTCGAAAGAAATCTGATTTTTTAACATTTAAATGATGCCGGCATCATAATTTTTTTCAATTTTTGACTAAAAATTTTTTTCTCGAATTTTGTAAAGTGGTGTACATCGATGGAAAGGTCTTTTTATTGTCATTTTATAATTGAAAACCGCAACCATTTACGAGGCTTGGTTGCGGAGAAATCGGGTTTCGAAAGAAATCTGATTTTTTAACTTTTAAATGATGCCGGCATCATAATTTTTTTCAATTTTTGACTAAAAATTTTTTTCTCGAATTTTGTAAAGTGGTGTACATCGATGGAAAGGTCTTTTTATTGTCATTTTATAATTGAAAACCGCAACCATTTACGAGGCTTGGTTGCGGAGAAATTGGGTTTCGAAAGAAATCTGATTTTTTAACATTTAAATGATGCCGGCATCATAATTTTTTTCAATTTTTGACTAAAAATTTTTTTCTCGAATTTTGTAAAGTGGTGTACATCGATGGAAAGGTCTTTTTATTGTCATTTTATAATTGAAAACCGCAACCATTTACGAGGCTTGGTTGCGGAGAAATCGGGTTTCGAAAGAAATCTGATTTTTTAACTTATAAATGATGCCGGCATCATAATTTTTTTCAATTTTTGACTAAAAATTTTTTTCTCGAATTTTGTAAAGTGGTGTACATCGATGGAAAGGTCTTTTTATTGTCATTTTATAATTGAAAACCGCAACCATTTACGAGGCTTGGTTGCGGAGAAATCGGGTTTCGAAAGAAATCTGATTTTTTAACTTTTAAATGATGCCGGCATCATAATTTTTTTCAATTTTTGACTAA